>JAVJIF010001516.1:0-517378 GCA_038442645.1 Agave tequilana
TTGATGGATGGAAGTACTGCAGTGGGGGAAGTATTGACATGATTAGGAGAATGAAGTAATACTTTATTCAGAAGTGGATGTATAGATTTGATATTGGAAGGGGTACATCCCCTGTGTTCGTGATTCGTGGAGTCAGTAAATCGCCTTGTACTGGGTGATCATATATTGTTCCCAGGGAGATTGTTTGTTTGGATGCCTAGATATGGCTTCAGGAGTGAGGACATGCTCTTTAAGGAAGCTTTATTTTACAAAGCTCCTCCAGGTACCTCTGAAGGGCCCAACATTGGTTTGGTGTCTCTTTCCTTCGTGGTAGGAGTTGTATTCCTCCAACCCGGGGAGCGACGAATTGTGCTGGGGCGTCTCGGATGTCTGGCCCATGGTTGATCTTTAATAGTGTTGAAGATTTCACTGATCGGGAGCTTCAAAGGAGTGAAGCCTTCCATCGACCTACTGCCATGGAGCGAACTTAGGGAGAGGATTGGGAGTGCTTGCTTCTTGTGAGGGGCTGCCCCCGGTGCCGATCTTGATTGTGGTCGGGAGCTTTGTGAGGAAACTTCGACTTTCCTTCACCATCACCTGATTTGGCGGAGTGGTTGGAGGAGCTTTCATCGCCTCTTCAATTGGATGTAAGGCTGAGCTCGGGTAAGGATCTTACTCATCTTGGCGATATTGTGCTTCAGAAGGTGTTATATAGGGAGTGAGCAACTTGTAGCCCGCTGATGAAGGCAAGGGCGCAACTTCCCATGGATGGATACTTTGGTGAGTTGGTTGGAAGAAGATATATGACTTGAGGCTGTCTCTTTGCCTCATTGTGACAGAGGAAATGGTGGCTATTCTTTTTAGCCTCTTAGCGTGAGGCACACTGGGTGAGGGATGCCTCAGTCACCTCAGCGAAGTTATAGAGTAGGTGTGGTGGCAGCGAGTAGAACCAATTTGAGATCACACCTTTCATGCTGGCAGGAAAGATGAGGCACATGACCAGGTTATTGGTGGAATAGATCACCATCTTGTCCCGAAAGTGGCAGATGTGTTGTACTGGATCACTTACTCTGGAGTAGTAGTCAATGTCAGAGTGGAGAATTTCTTCGTGTACTCGTATTTGTGGATCTCTTTGGAAAGAGGAGACACGTGGATCTTGGCGGTTGGAGTAGGGTGATACAATAGTCTTGCTTCTCTGATTTGTTTCTGGATCAGTTCGTCGATGACGCGGAGGGTTGGGAGACCTGTTGTCCTCGGGGTCGCCCTCTGTTTGTATTAGGTTGTTCTAAGGGGTTGCGACTTGGGCCAAGTTTTGTTAGTTTGAGTAATCTCAACTTCTCTTGCTCTTGGAGGATGTTCTCGCGCGATGTAGAGCCATCCGTTCCCGTTCGCGGCTTGATTTCGTCTGTTGCTCCTTCATCTACTCTCTCATCTTGTAGAGTGTCTGAAGGAGTTGGTCCCGGTGCTGTTGTGAGGACTGGATACTGGCGACTGGCTCTTGTCGCGATGAGGAGCTCGTGTCTTCGATGGTGTGTGGTTGATCGCCAGTTGGTGGAGGGACTGTGCCCCCTGTAGCTTCGATTGCCTTGCCCTTGGACGTTGCACCTTTGATGACTTGTCTTCTCTGGGCCTTTGTTGACGTTGAAGGTTTTTTGGGTTTTCGGTATAGATTTTGAGTGTAAGGACTCAGATCTTAATGAAAGCACTAATTTGGGGAGAAGAATTTCCAATACGATTAATTGAACGGTCAATCTCGTAGCACGATTGAGGAGTGTCTATCTAAATCGATGAGGGACTTAAGATTTCAACCAGTAAACAGACGTAGACAAAGATTTTCCATGAAAACTCAAGATGAGGAAAAATCACGATGAAGGATAGGAAGAATTCATTATATTTTTTCTCCGGTTACAATAGGCTCTCTCCCTCTCTTTTCCCTTTTTACTTACAGGATCCACCAGTCTGTAAGTAACTGTGGCGTCATAAACTAATGGTGCAGATTTCTCTCCACAATTCACGATTTTTACGCTGGGATCTTTTCATAACCGTTCAGATTGTTTGTTTTATTATTAGAATCAGTCATCTATAATCGTCCCCCTGAAATAGGAGAGTATTTAGAACATTGGGATATCGTGGCAACATGACTTCCTTTGCAATTCGGAGATCTTGTTGTTGAGCTGTATCCAGTGGGAGTTGGGAGAGTTTTGGTAGTCGCGGATGTCGGGAAAAATGGGGCTCGAGGTCCTCCCTTTGGGGTCGAAATGTGAACTCGAGGCAAGGCCTAAGACTCTCTCCGGGGGACTATGAACCGACAGGTATCTCGGGCTTGTTGTCTACTTGCGATACTCTGGATGCAGTGGGACACATGTCGGAACCCTGTTGCAAATCGAAATATGACACACACACAGGGGATTTGTCGGGGTGCGCTAAGCGGTCTCGAAAACCCTGATGTGATGCAGAGATCCAGCATATATGGGGCGCCATTGGTAGAGCTTTAGTTAGAGTTTTTTTTTTAATGTTATTGAGTCATTTGCATTTTTTTCCTTTTTTGTTACCCTTGTTTTTAAGTGTGGAGAATAATTCAGGGTCTTGTAAGCCTATAAAAGCAGGAGTTCAATAAGTTGTAACGAAATGAGGTTTGATTAATGAGATTTGGATTTTTTTTTTCTACTTGAAATTTTAAAAATGAATTGGGGATGTGAAATCCAAATTTTAAATATTTGTGGTGTGAAATCATAATTTAATTTACCCTGTCAAATCTTTTCTCTATTTCAATTCCACTCTCTTATTTCAAATTCCTATTTCTCATATTATTCCATCTATTTCTTCCACCAAAAAAATTTTTAAAAATATTTAAAAATTCACTAAACCCTTGTTTATTTTTCCCCATCTTTTCTTCTCCTGTGCACAGAACCGGCAGCACACCCTCTCAACCTCACATGCCACAGCCCTCCTCTTCATCTTCTTTTTCGTGAATTCCTTCCCAATAGAATGCAATCAGGTCTCTTTGTCACCTCTCCCCCTTGAGCCCAGGAAAGCTTCTCTTTGTGTTATGTTTATATCATATATCTTTTAAAGATTTGAAAATTAGTCTTATTTTTTAATATTAGCTATTCAGTGGATTACAAGTATATGATCTTAACCCTAGCAACCACCAGTTAAGTATTTTTTTGAGTCATTTTTCTCGGAGTCCTTACATTGAGTCCACTCTCAAATATTCATCCTAATACATCAGTGAAATTTGATAAAATTTTAGATATCTGATTGTTTGAAATTGAATATTATCTATTAAGTGGTGAGTTGCAGTAAGTAGACCTGTGTTGAAGCATTATGTGAGCTTTTTACATCAAATTCGACATAGTCGAGTTTCTTCCACCTGGATGTGGACATCCAACACATATGAGGTGTCACAGATCGAGCTATTTAGTTGGAGTCTGTATTTTTTATGTTATTGAGTCGTTTGTATTTTCTTTATTTGTTAGTCTTATTTTTAATTTTTATCTCACATCGACTGTGTGGAAAAAGTCGGAGTCCTGTAGGCTAATAAAAAGTAGGAGTTCAACAATTTGTTATGAAATGAAGATTGATTAATGAGATTTAGATTTTCTACTTGAAAATTTAAAAATAAGTTTGGGGTGTTAATCCTAACTTAAATAGATTTGTGGTGTGAAATTATAATCTAATTTATCCTCTCAAATCTTTTATGTATTTTCAATTCTCTATTTCTCAAATTATTCCATCCATTTCTTTCCTTCACAAAAATTACAAATTTTTTATCTTTTACAAAAACCATAAAACCCTTATTTATTGTTTCCATCTTTTTTCTTCTCCCCGCCCCCTCTTCGTCTTGTTCCTCGTGACTTATCACTCAAACAGAACCCAATCAAATCTCTTCTCCCACCTCTTTCCCTTCAAGCCAGCAAAGCTACCGACCCATTACCCCCATGCTTTCCCCTCTCCTTACGTCATCACCACCAAAGCCAACCACGGCCCGCTACAACACCCAACTACAGTCTATTCCCAACCGCCAGAGTCCTGACTTGTCCTCTCCCACTTGGTGTCCTCCATTTCCCCCTTTCCTCTTTGTCTTCAACAGCAACAAGCCCGCCCTCACACGTGACAGCCCAACGTCGAGATCTCTCTGCGCTCTCCCTCCGCCACCGTGGGATTTCACTATCGCCGCTGCCCCCTTTTCATTGCTGCTGTGCAGATCTCAGATCGCTGCCCTCTCTCACCTCTGTTGCCGCCCTCTCGTCGGGTCCCGTTGTCTTCTCGTTCGTGTGCTCCTCTCTACACATCTCCCAGTCATGGTTGTTGCTGACTGATCATCACGACTCTGTATCAACAAAACAACACATAGCAACACACGAAATCAACAATAGTCCAATAGAGACTCTACAAGCCAACAATCTTATCAGTACAAGAGCGACACAATAACAAATATCGGAGAACAGGCTTCTCATTAGGTAAATTTACTTTCGCCAATTGAAATATCAATTGGACTAAACTGTAATTTATCCTTTAAATTTTTATCAGTTAATTTTACTATTATTGTAAGATCAAGATCGTGTGTTATTAGGTATATGCGTGTTATCTATTGAACTCGATATTGCGAATAGGACTAATCAAAAGAATTGAGTATTATGTTTGAATTTGTCAAGACTTGAAACATCTAAACAACAATTGCGAATGATCGTAAAATCCATCTTGTTACATTGATAATTTTAAGTTAATTTTCTACCGAAGATCATAAATTTAATGAAACATTTTAATGTTCAAATTCATCACTAATTAAACACACATGTTTCCCATTTCACATCGGGATGGTTTTAAAAAAATACACACAGAGAGAGACATCATGCATACACATACATGAAAACACAGCATAGCTAGCTTAGCTAAGCTAGCTTTTCATCACCGGATAAGTCTGGCTCCGCTGGCTTCCTGAGCAACTTACCACCTCTTTGACTTCCAAACTTGATCGCTTGCAACCAGCCATCGCATGAATATTGCTTACTCTCTTCCCTGACACTACCAGACTCAGCCCAGCCGACAACTTAAATACTTTTATTTTATTAAAAATTAATTTTTTTTTTTAAATGGTTGTGATGAAAATGTGAATTTTGTTACTGAGTCTAACCTTGGTTTCTTCTTCTTCTTCATAGGGTCAATAGGTTTTTAATATTGAGATGCAGATCATATTGAGGTCAAGTCAGGTTGGAAACTATTATTAGATAACAATTGGAGTCAGGTTACTATTATTACACACACACACAGTCAATACTTTTATGATGTAGATTTTGTTGACCTAATCAAAATATAACGGTATTTGGTAGTATCATATACTAAGCTAATAAAGTGTATCTTTTTAGAGAACACAAACTCACATTTATAATTATGTTTTGATCCATGCTAACAAAATCACACGAGGCCTTTATTTCAAAATAGATAATGGCGAAAAGAAATTACAGTCTCTTCCATCAAACCGGAAAAAAACACAAACCCTCGAGTAGTAGCTGTTAAATGTAGGCATTTAATAGTTTATGCCTCCAGTGTGTTGGCCATGTCTATGACAAACCGATATTTCACGTCTCCTTTGATGAGTCTCTCCATGGCTGTGTTGATATAATTCATTGGAATTAGCTCGATATCTGCTGTTATGTGGTGCTTCGCTGCAAAATCCATCATTTCCTGTGTCTCTTTCATGCCTCCCGTGGCACTTCCACCCACCAGCTTCCTTCCTGGAAAATTCAACATTCAAAATCTCATTAAAACTGTTTAATTCAAAATGTGTGACATCCTATTTCTCATAAATCGATTTAGGGGAAAAAAAAAAGAAAGAAGAAGAAACTAATTCGGGGAGGATTGATGTAATTACCAACAAGTAGAGGAAATATAAGCAACTCCAGTGGCTTCTCCGGCGCTCCAACCATCACCAGCTTCCCATGATTCTTCAAGAGATCGAGCAATGGCTGAAGGGGATGAACGGCGGAGACCGTGTCGATAATGCCATCCAATGTACCAAAGGCAGCCTACAAGCAAGCACAGTACATTGATTTGAAAAAGAAGAAGAGCCTCTGGCCCATTGGGCCTAATTTTTCATGTTGGACCTTTCATGTTTCCAAGAATTTTTACCTTCATTTGTTCAGGATCACGGCTGACCAAGAACGCGTCAGCGCCGAGCTTCTCCAGAGCTTCCATCTCCTTCCTTGGGGACGTGCTGATCACCGTGACCTTCACGCCAAAGGCCTTGGCAAACTTGACGGCCAAATGGCCCAGCCCACCAAGCCCAACTACACCCAAGTGCAAGCCTGGCTCCGCGAGCCCATAGTACTTTAATGGGCTGTACACCGTGATCCCGGCACACAGGAGCGGAGCGCCGGAATCCATAGGCAAGGTGTCCGGAAACTTGATCACATAGTGCTCCTCCACGACAATCTTGTCGGAGTAGCCGCCGTAGGCCCTCGTGCCGTCATGATACAGAGAGTTGTAGGTGAGTATGGTGTCGCGGCAGTAGCTCTCCAGATTGTTGGTACAATCGTAGCACTTGTCGCAACCGCCAACCATGCATCCCACCGCGGCCTTGTCTCCGACTTTGAAGTTTTCAACTTCAGTGCCTACTTCAGTGACAATGCCAACTATCTCATGCCTGTCACGGGAAAATAAGTAAAACATAACTATGTCAGGAGCCACATTGATAAAATCTCTTATAATCACACGAAAAATCTAGCCTATATCTCAGAAGGTAATAAATCGTGAAATTAAGTAAAACATTCATAATAGAAGAGAATGGTGTTGCTGAGATGAGAAGAAGAATTACCCTGGAACAATAGGATATTCTGAAAATCCCCACTCGTTCTTTATAAAATGAATATCTGAGTGACAAACCCCGCAATACATAATCTTTATATTGACATCCTTGGGACCTGTATTTCTTCTGGAGAAGTTGAAGGGAGAGAGCTCGCCGGAGGTGTCGCGAGCCGCCCAGCCGAAGGACTTGTTAGGGTGTTCCTGCTCCGGAGATTTCGCCAAGGGTGCCATCTATTCTCTCTGTCTTCTTCTTCTTCTTGATTCCTGTTGTTGGTAATTGCAAGTACTAAAGAAGAAGAGAGGATGCATATTTATACGCACACAAAAGAGTTGTGGCTGCTATTTTGTTTTAATTATATTTAAAAATAATTGCTGGCTGCTATTTCTTTTATTATATTTAAAAATAATTGCTGGCCGCTATTTTTTTTATTATATTTAAAAAAGTGAGGGGACATGATTAGTGACTTATTGTGGGCTGTGACATAATCAGTGATGTAGCAGCCGGCTCTTCTTGGACTCTCTGGCTGCAGGCCAAATGAATAAACAATTCATTTGAGTCTTGTCTCTTAGAACATCAAACGTTTCCTAAAGTGCAGCCATTTTAAATTTTAGAACAAAGATGGAGAAAATACACAAAATACCAATTTTGTGGGTTTTAGCCCATAAATCGATTCAATTATTGTGTGTGTGTGTGTTTGTGTGTTTTTTCCCCTTCTAATGGGAAAAGGTTAAGTTCATGTTTTGGGCCAAAACCGGCTCAATAGAGTTCGACTGTAGCCATAGATCTTGTACTCTTGGTGAAGATTGATCCATGAGTTTTCCCTTTATTATTCTTCCTTTAACATTGATGCAAAAGCTTTGGATACACAAAACGAAACTCTCTTTTCCTCAATTTTTTTCCTTTTTCTTCATTCTGAAAAATAATAAAGTGCATTTGGTGTTTGAGGGTCAGAATTCCTGACACCATGACGGGGGTATTATTAACTGTTGATAAATCATAACAACAAGGGATTACAAGATTACAAGTGTTTTTTATCCTCGAAAAAAAAACTCCACTTGCCAAACATATCCTTAATTCAAAAGAGGCCATCACAAAAGCCCATAACCTCCACGTCGGTGTTCACCTCGGCCATGACTCAGCTTTACAACTATAAAGCAACACAAAGCACAAGAGTAACACTATTTGTACTATTTTTTTTTTTATACTACACCTCAGCTATGACTCACCTGTGAAATATCTTAGAGAAGCAATTTCCCAATCAATTTCACTTATGAAATCTGACGGAAGCAATTTCCCCAAGCCAAGACATGTAGACATTTGCCCTTTAATGATGCCCACCATCTAGGATCAAAAGTGCTCTCTCTTGTGGAAGTTCACACTTGTACCCATCATCATCACTGAGGGCCTGTTTGTTTCGCTGCAAAATGTCGCAAGTCGTAAGTCGTAAAATGAGAATATAAAAAGTGAACTGTATCACAGAAAATATATTGTGTTTTACAGTGTTTGGTTGGTAAAGTGAAAGTGTAAATGAAAAAGTATATTGTGTTTTACAGTGTTTGGTTAATAAAGTGAAAGTGTGAATGAGAAAGTATATTGTATTTTACGGTGGTGTAAGTGGAAAAGTTGGCCACAAAATTAACTGTAGCAGTGATTTAAATATTATAAATACTATTAAATTAAATATACTATTGAAAATTAAATTGTATTAATAAATTTGAGATAATATTAATAATTGTAATATTTTAATTATAATAATAATATTAATAAAATAATAGTAAAATATTAATTAAATAAACAATTATAAAATTTTAAGAAAATCTAAAGAACATTAATAAAATTTTAAGGATACTAATAAAACATAAATACTAAAAAAATCTTAAGAAAAATAATAAAATATAGTTATAATATTATAATATTATAAAATACTTAAAGATTATTATAATATTAAATTTTATTATAATAATATTGTAATATTATAAAAATATAAAATTAACAAAGTAAAATATAATTATAAATTTAATAATAAATTTAATACAAATTCAACCTGGCCGCCACCATTGTCCACCCTTCTTTTCTCCTCCACTTTGTCGAGTCTTTTCATCTTTATTATTTCAAGGTAATCTTCTGACCAATCTTTTCATACATATCTTACTTTTATTTTTTATTGGCTCAATTTTATTTCAGGAAAAGTCAAGGATATCACAACAAAGATCAACAGTCCCGACAATCAGTCAGAGGAGAGGGGGTTAGGGGTGATGATACCGACGTAGACAAGACGTGATCAGTACATTTCGGGATGCCTGGTTTTTGTTTGGCGGGTTGACCGTAAAAATACGAACTTCAATTTTAAAGTCAACATGTATTTTGTCTTTCAGGACTATCTGATGTTCTCCGACGACCTGCCTCTAAGTTCGGAGTTTTTTTTTTCTTTTACGTTTGTAGTTTCTCTCGTGCATCTACGTGCGCTTTAAAACTACAGAGTCTGGAGTTTCGAGGAGTTTGTTCATACTCATATATTCTTGTATCGGCAAGATTATTTTCATTAAATCTTTTTTATTGAAATGCGGGAGACCTCCGGTTCACCGTTTAATTTAAAAATAATAATAATAAATTGTGATGAATATGATCCCCTCCCCCATCGCTTTTTGTTGACAGGTATGATGCTATCGTGAGTGGTGATTTGGTTCGTTGTAATTAGTGGAGTATGGATTATGAATGTATCAACGATTTGTTAAGTTCTATAACCTAATGAATTATAAAAGCAATGCGTGTTAATTCCTTTAAATTTGTTATGGGAGAGGACCTTGGCAAAATTGTTCTACAGCCTTATGTTAGTCCATTTATGAAATTTGCACGTACCCTCAATTGAAACTCAAAGCTAACTTGTTACACGTGAATCTTTTCTTACTAGTGTTAGGAGTTAAATGAGTAGAATAACTGTTGTGCATTTTGATATTGCAAGTTTTTAATTTAGTCTTTTCATTATAAACTGTACACATATTAAGTGATAAACAAAAGATGATACAAATGTGGCAAATTGAGTTAAGGAATTGAACATTAATGTAGAAGGTGAGGAGTTAATGAATTTATAAACAAGTATGGTATTGCATTGTAGATCTTATAGGACGCCTCACTTATAATACTTTGCATTTGTGATTTTTTTACATAGTTCTTTATAGTTTTATAACCTATTATTATGTGTCAACTAATTTAGGTTGGCTTTGTGATTTTTTTACTCTTACATGTACACACATTACTTTCAAAACCGAGCAAGTTTCCTACTATCATGTGCGCAACTTTGATCCTCTCTGCCATGGAACACTATTTGCTAACATATTGCACTCAACTTCCATCCTGACTACTATGTATCTTTTCTCGCTCGCAACCTATTCATGAAAACCCTAGGATGAATGTGTAGACAAGTAGCCATAAAGATTTTTGTGGCATGAATGGTATTTTCCATCAGGAAACCCTTTCTCATCGTAAATTCATAATTGTCCTTATTGATCTCAACTCTAATTTGACTAGGCTTTACAACAATCAAATTTCTCCTGTTGGTTGATAGCGTGATGTGCATTAGGCAGTTCTTGAACGACTCAAACTATATGCAAGACTTCCAATATATCTTAGAAGCTAGTTGGCATAGAGGAAGAATGGCTTTATTCATAATGCAACTTTTGTTTTGCAATCAAGTATCGTCCTGTGAGGATCCTAGTTTATGGAAATGCATGGAATAGGGATTTCTGTAGATCTGGTAAAAACTCAATCAATTAATCAATCAGTCTGGCAAAAACTAGTTGCTTTGATTTTGGAAGTGGGACACGGAAGCTTTGATAAATTTTTTAACCGGCTGTCAATCTGATGTCAAAACTATATTGGTCTAAATTCATTGCTAACTATGGGGGGTAGGAGAATCTATAGCTATTGAGGACAACTAAGGTGATACTTTTTCTTTCCTCTCTATTTTCGTGTATACACATATTCACGATGCATTAAGGGCAATGCATGAGATAGGCGTGGGGGAGGGTTTTATTAACATAGGTTATTCTTTTTTGTATATTTTTTTTCTTTCTTTTGTAGGTTTTTCTTTTAGAATTTTCTCTTTCTTATTTTTATTTTTAATTTGAAGACTTTCAGATTAGAACTTTTTCTTTTCTTTTTTTATAAAGTTTTTGAATTGACAAAGAGGATTTTTGAATTATCTTTTGTGAAAAATAAGTTGATCTTAGGAATTAGAAAACCATAATTAGGATTTCTTAAATTCTCAAAATAATAGATCTTGTTTAAAATTTTAGGATGAGGAAGAAAGATTGGAAAGATGATTTGATCTTGAATTTTTACCTTAGAGAAATATGCACTTCACACTTACACATTTTGGTAGTGAAACAAAGACTTGAATGCTATAAAAATGCTAAAACTTGGCCACTAATTAAGCTAGGCAATTGTGCCTCAGGAAGCATGATCATTCATGTCTAAAAATGGTCCAAACAAATAAACCCCTTAGTTTGTGGCCTTATTTACTCGAGTCTTTAAGCCCGAGGGATGTTTTCTCATCTGATGCCCTAAAACCGCTTGGTTTGGGAGTCATCGGTTAAAAGCTCGCTACCTGGGTAAACTAGAAAGCCTAATAAAACTAAGGAAAAATCATATAATTAAACAAATAAATGATTTGATAGTTAAAATTGAAATCATTAAGATTTACACTATCACAAAGAGCATATTATCTAGGGTTTTATAAGAGATCAAGTGATTGATTCAATTTGATTCCTTGTCTTGTTTGATGACAAGTTCTTGTAAAAAGAGTAAGTCTTTGAATAAATAGTTTGGTTTGCTGATCTTTGATCACTTAAATTTTACGCTTCACACTTACACTGACACATTTTGGGAGTGAAACAAAGACTTGAATGCTATAAAAATACTAAAACTTGACCACTAATTAAGCTGGGTAATTGTGCCTCAGGAAGCATGATTATTCGCGTCTAAAAATGGTCAAAACAAATAATTCCCTTAGTTTTGTGGCCTTATTTACTCGAGTCTTTTAGCCCGAGGGATGTTTTCTCATCTGATGTCCTAAAACCGTCTGTTTTGGGAGCCATCGGTTAAAAGCTCGCTACCTGGGTAAACTAGAAAGCCTAATAAAACTAAGAAAAAATCATATAATTAAACAAATAAGTGATTTGATAGTTAAAATTGAAATCATTAAGAATCACACTATCACAAAGTGCATAAAACAAAGACTTGAATGCTATAAAAATACTAAAACTTGGCCACTAATTAAGCTGGGTAATTGTGCCTCAGAAAGCATGATTATTCACGTCTAAAAATGGTCAAAACACCCCTTAGTTTTGTGGCTTTATTTACTCGAGTCTTTAAGCCCGAGGAATGTTTTCTCATCTGATGCCCTAAAACCGTCTGGTTTGGGAGTCATCGGTTAAAAGCTCGCTACCTAGGTAAACTAGAAAGCCTAGTAAAACTAAGAAAAAATCATATAATTAAACAAATAAATTATTTGATAGTTAAAATTGAAATTTTAAGATTTACACTATCACAAAGTGCATATTATCTAGGGTTTTATAAGAGATCAAGTGATTGATTCAATTTGATTCCTTGTCTTAATTGATGACAAGTTCTTGCAAAAAGATAGTCTTTGAATAAATAGTTTGGTTTGCTGATGATCTTTGATCACTTAAATTTTGCACTTCACACTTGCACATTTTGGAAGTGAAACAAAGACTTGAATGTATGCTATAAAAATACTAAAACTTGGCCACTAATTAAGCTGGGTAATTGTGCCTCAGGAAGCATGATTATTCGCGTCTAAAAATGGTCAAAACAAATAAACCCCTTAGTTATGTGGCTTTATTTACTCGAGTTTTTAAGCCCGAGAGATGTTCTCATCTGATGCCCTAAAACCGTCTGGTTTGGGAGTCATCGATTAAAAGCTCGCTACTTGGATAAGCTAGAAAGCCTAATAAAACTAAGGTAAAATCATATAATTAAACAAATAAATGATTTGAAAGTTAAAATTGAAATCATTAAGATTTACACTATCACAAAGTGTATATTATCTAGGATTTTATAAGAGATCAACTGATTGATTTAATTTGATTCCTTGTCTTGAATTATGACAAGTTCTTGCAAAAAGACTAAGTCTTTGAATAAATAGTTTGGTTTGCTGATGATCTTTGATCACTTAAATTTTGCACTTCACACTTACACTTACACATTTTCGGAGTGAAACAAAGACTTGAATGCTATAAGAATACTAAAACTTGGCCACTAATTAAGCTGGGTAATTGTGCCTCAGGAAGCATGATTATTCACGTTTAAAAATGGTCAAAACACCACTTAGTTTTGTGGCCTTATTTACTCGAGTCTTTAAGCCCGAGGGATGTTTTCTCATCTGATGCCCTAAAGCCGTCTGGTTTGGGAGTCATCGATTAAAAGCTCGCTACCTGGGTAAACTAGAAAGCCTAATAAAATTAAGAAAAAAATCATATAATTAAACAAATAAATGGTTTGATAGTTAAAATTGAAATCATTAAGATTTACACTATCACAAAGTGCATATTATCTAGGGTTTTATAATAGATCAAGTGATTGATTCAATTTGATTCCTTGTCTTGATTGATGGCAAGTTCTTGCAAAAAGACTAAGTCTTTGAATAAATAGTTTGGTTTGCTTATGATCTTTGATCACTTAAATTTTGCACTTCTCACTTACACTCACATTTTGGGAGTGCAACAAAGACTTGAATGCTATAAAAATACTAAAACTTGGCCACTAATTAAGCTGGGTAATTGTGTCTCAGGAAGCATGATTATTCATGTCTAAAAATGATCAAAACAAATAACCCCTTAGTTTTGTGGCCTTATTTACTCGAGTCTTTAAGCCCGAGGGATGTTTTCTCATCTGATGCCCTAAAATCGTCTGGTTTGGGAGTCATCGGTTAAAAGCTCGCTACCTGGGTAAACTAGATATCCTCCTTAGAGGTAAACTAGAGGTTTAAATGTTTGCTGCACATGCTCAGTACAGTCGCGAGGCTTGTGATAGTGGCTTAATAAATTCTTAGTTTAGTTTTTCTTGTTTTGCTTGAGGATGAGCAAAAAATGAGTATTGAGTGTGATTATTCATCACTGCATATTTTATATCACATTTTCCCATCTGTTTTACAATAAATCATTGCTATTAATAGTTTTTGTTCAATATGTACAAGTTACACTGAATATAGGCAAAATGGAGAAAATGCGTTAAGACCCATTTATGTGAATTATTTAAATATTTCTTGAAACCCAAGTTAAAAAGCCCTTTGTTCTAAAAGCCCAAATAGCAACCCATTTGAAGCCCGAATTGAAGATCAAATCTGCAAGTGCTACGTGGCAAATAAAAATTAATTATAAATACTGAAAGATTCTCTTATCCAAATGAGCACATGGCCCAAAAATCTGAGCCAAATGCTCAGATTTTGCCGCGAATCCGCTGCAATATCAGGACTAAATGCCCTTATATTTTACTCGTGGCTTCAAATGGTGGGGACATCGAAGGAGAACTTGGATTCTGTCCCATGTTTCAGGGAATTGCTCAGTAGGTTTTTGCGTAAACTCTTGAATGACTTTTCACATTGAATTTGTGAGACTGACATGGTGTTGCTTGGTCGTGAATTTTGACCAGTTCATCCTAGGAAGTGATAGAATTAGAGGAAGAGAATCTCGAGCCATCGGTGGCAGAATCATGAAGAGAAAAGAGAAAAGACGGAGGCGAATTCCATCAGCATTGATATTCTGATTCTTGAAGATATTACATACAACAAGGAATTTTCCTAGATGGGAGTAGGTACTTTCTCGGTCCAAACCATAAAAGCTAGGGAGCATAGAATATATGGTTGGACAGATCTCGAATTGGGTAGCCACAACGGTTGGGAGAACTATACAATTCGGAGGATTGACAGTGATATGGGTGAAATAATCTCTGAATGATCGCTCCTGAATCCTATTATCAGTATTGTCACCCAATGATGTCTAAATGATTGTTGGACTCAATGGGAAGATTTGATTCGTTAGGATAATAGACTAATTGAATGCCCAAACGTATCCAATCGGGCATACGCTGGGTTAAACAAACAATCAAACAACAAACACACTAAAATTGGTTTGAGATTTATTTTTTTAAATTCAAGGCTTGCAATTTGTTTCTAGTGATTAAGGGGGAAAACTTCCTTATACTAGACTGCTGGTTCGCTGTCAACTCCTTCGGGATAACAGAGTTTAGATTTATCAGTATAAGGTACCAAAAATGTGGCCAGTTGATCCCCCAGTGAGTAGTGTAGCTCTAGGCCTGCTCAACTACCAGTTCACCGTAGTCGTTACAGCTAGAAAAAGATCTTAGACATCACAAGTCTGAATACACTCACCAGACTTACCAAAGCCCTATGTCCGTTCAGAGATTC
Organism: Agave tequilana; assembly: GCA_038442645.1. Lineage (NCBI taxonomy): Eukaryota > Viridiplantae > Streptophyta > Magnoliopsida > Asparagales > Asparagaceae > Agave > Agave tequilana. The sequence continues at coordinate 15,234 of JAVJIF010001516.1, forward strand.
TATGAGGCTGTAAACCCTAGGTGGTTCTAAAAAATGATATTTATGATTAAATGTTTTAAGGCTAGGGATGGTCAGGGATCTACAAATGCAAGGAGGAATTTAAAATTTTAACCAGTAAACAGACGTAGACAAAGAGTTTACGTGGAAATCCAACATGAGAACAATCACAGGAGGAGAGAGAATTCACCATATTTTCCCCCTCTTTTTTCCTTTTTACTTACAGGATCCCCCAGTTTATAAGTAAAATGTGGTGTTGTAACTAATGGTGCCTGTTTGTTTAAGGGTGGAAGTGAGGAAGTGAAGAAGTGAGGAAGTGATAATAGTTCCCTTTGGGACTTGAGAATTGGTTAGTAAGTTTTCTGGTGTTTGGATGCTTTTGGGAAGTGTGGTTTGAAAAATGTTATGTCTTTTCTAGTGTTTGGATGATAATGTGAAAGTGGAAGTGAAAAAGTTGACCACAAAGTTGACCGCAAAATAATATTAAAATAAAAATTAATTAAGAAAAATAAAAAATGAACTGTAATTAGAATGCAAGTGAGATTATATGATCAAAAAATTAACTGTTTTGTGCTACACCTTATTACAAATGAGATTTACATGACCATAAAATTAACTGTAGCACTCTGGAAGTGAGAAAATGATTGCGTAAAAGAGAAAAGGAAAAGGGGTTTTCTTTTTTTCTTTTTCTGGTGTTTGGATAGATAGGGAAGTGAGCAATTATACTTCCCCATTTCTTTACTTCCGCTCACTTCCTTGCAACCAAACACCTTTGTGATTCATGATTTGTGCACTGGGATCTTTTTATAACCGTTCAGATTGATGCGCTTTATCGTTGGGATCGGCATGCTGAGACATCCGTCACTATCTATAACCGTCCTCATTGAAATAATGGAGTATTTAGAACGTGAGGATATCATGGCATGCCTATGAGATCCGAAAAACTTGTTGCTGAACTGTATCCAGTGTGAGTCTGGGAGAGGTCCGGTAGTCGCGGCTGTCGGGGAAAGAAGGAGATCGAGGCCCTCGGGAGGCCCGAGACTCTCCTCGGGGTTGACTATGAACCATCTGGTATCTCGGGTTCGTTGTCTACTTGCGATACTCTGAATGTGTTTGGACACGTGTCGTAATCCTGTTGCAAATCGAAATATGATCATTAGAGATGCTCCCTCCGCTTCCTCCTCCTCCGAGTCTTGGTGGAAGTAGTGGAGAGGACTGATTTATCTTCTGGCTCGAGAAGTCAAGGCGTTGTTAGTACTTTGGAGGGAAGTGGTCAAGATATCTCTTCACATCTTGCGCTTTTTGGAAACTGGAGTGGGTGAGCTGGCACTAGTAATCAGGATCTTGACTTCATGATGAATGAGATCGTGTGGCAGAGATAGATTTGGATGATTCGACATGTCGTAAAATTCAAGATGTGAACCGACTGTTGGGGATTGGAATTTTGAACGGGAGATGCTTTGGCTTTCTTCCTATTTATAAATAGGGTAGATCTTTGAGGAGACATTTGCTCATCATTTGAAGACCTTTTGCTTTCAAAATTCTTATTTTGATGGGTTGCAATGTCTTATTCGTGCAATGAATGAAGGAAAGGAAGGGTGAAGGCGGTTGTTGTGCCCTTAATGTTCAGGAGTCCAGTTGTCAGGAAACGTCAGTGTTTGTGATGGGTTCATCGGGAAAACATCAGTTTTGCGACGAGAGGCCTGGCTATCAGGAAGGATAGGCAAGGTTCTTCCTTCAGCCTGGTCTATTCGTCTGGTCTTCGATCAAATGGGTTCAGCCTAGAGTCTCTTTCCTGATAGCGTGTATGAGGCAGGAGTGGGATTTGTGCGGGGCGTGTTTGATGATGGTTCCATTCTCGTCGTCGTGGCACACGTCCGGCCGTCTTCACTCGTTGAATGTTGTTGCTTTGCCCGTGAAAGTTCTTTCCTTGTGGCAAGCTACTGGAGAGAGGTGTGGGGTATTCCCGGGATCTCTGTTGAAGAATCGTCTTGTGTTCCTCCGCTCCGAGTTCATCTTCAAAGTCCAAAGGTTCGACGATGACATCATCACTGTCTTGCAGGCTTCAGTCTGCGGTCTGAGATGTGATCTTTGCTTCTTGATTTTTCTGGGAGTTCTCAGTATCATCGCCCTCTTGGGAGTGATATGTTGCTTGTTTGGTAATCATCTCTTGAATGTTGTCGTGGACGTTGTGGCGAAAAGTGTATCTGTTTTTCTTTTCAAAAAGCACAAACATGTGATAGATCTTGTATTACTCTTGTGAGATGTAACCAAATTTATATTTGGACGGATGTAATCGGAAAACTTGCAGTAAAAGTAAAAATTATCTTGCCTAGTTCGTTTTGTCATCACTATTATTGTTGGATGTCTGTCCAGGGAGCTTGCTTTGACTCCGATATGTTTGGAGCAAGCTCGATTGGTAGTTCTCGATTGGAAGTTTGTCTCATGGCGGTACTTGCAAGTTTCACCTCCGCGTGTAGGAAGTCTCAGCTACGGAGTTGAGCCTCCGAAAGGGGAAGTCCATGCTACGGAGTTGAGCCTTCAAAAGGGGGAAATCCGTGCTACGGAGTTAGACTCGCATTTGCTTCCGAGTGGGAGATATCCCATCTGCGGAGCTACGCTGTCGGGGCTCTGAGAGGGAGAAATCCCTGCAGCAGAGCTCGGATCCCGAGTGAGGGAATTCACATTGTAGGGTGACTAGAATGTATTTTTATGACCTATCGCCGCCTCTGAGTGGGGTTAATCCCATCTCGGGGTGTATAGATCGGGATTGCATATGTTAGTTAAGATGCAAACATGCGTGCGATGAGACATTTAAATAAAATGACAAATGCAACATTTAATTGTCAGGCACAGACAAATTGAAAACATGATACCTGTCACTTCTGTCCTCAGATTAGCTATTGGAGTACGACCACACAGGGCTGGTACGTAGAGGGGATAATCCAATTAAGGAACTCCTCATAAATATGCCTAGGCACATGTGGTTGCATCCTCATTTGGACCTGTACAAAAATGGCCTGAAGTGGAGGTACAACCTAAAGACAAATTGGATGCATCCTCTGCATAGGGGCCCCTATCCAGAGTGACGATACGAAACCTCTAAGTGAGAGTAATCCAGTGTCGAAGTTATCCTCCGTGTGGGGGATATCCCGCATTGGAGCTGTCTTTTTAGTGTGGGAAATCCCATCTGCGAAATATGGATGGATAGATGCATTCATCTGCCTGTAATTTCAGATGAGGGGAATCGTAGGCTTGTGTTTATGTTCCGAGTGGGAGGCATCCCATTAGGGGAGCATCAAACAGAGGCTTTGAGAGAGTGAAATTCCTGCAACATAGTGAGGGACTCTGAGTGGGGGAAATCTCACAGCGAGGGGTTTCAATTCCTGTCGATGATCAAGGAAAAGTCCATTGGCATGCCTGCATTGACGTCTCCGAGTGGGAGAAATCCCATCAGCGGAACATACAGACATTTATCCGAAGGGGAAAATCCTAGCAACGTAGAAACCTCATCGTCGCCTCCGAGTGGGGGATATCCCATCTACGGGGCATGTTGATGGATGTATGTTGGAGTAATCTTGTTGTCGCCTCCGAGTGGGGGATATCTCATCTATTAGGCGTGTGGATGGATGTTGTGTTGTAGGGTAATCTTGTCGCTGCCTTCGAGTGAGGGAGTCCCCATCTACAGGGCAAATGGGTGGTACCTTTTTAGAGTAATCTTGTCATTGTCTCCAAGTGGGAGGGTCTCCATCTACGGAGCGACTGGGTGGATGTACCTTGATGGATGGAAGTACTGCAGTGGAGGGAAGTATTGACATGATTAGGAGAATGAAGTAATACTTTATTCAGAAGTGGAGTGTATAGATTTGATATTGGAAGGGGTACATCCCCTGTGTTCGTGATTCGTGGAGTCAGTAAATCGCCTTGTACTGGGTGATCATATATTGTTCCCAGTGAGATTGGTTGTTTGGATGCCTAGATATGGCTTCATGAGTGAGGACATGCTCTTTAAGGAAGCTTTGTTTTACAAGCTCCTCCAGGTACCTCTGAAGGGCCCAACAGTGGTTTGGTGTCTCTTTCCTTCGTGGTAGGAGTTGTATTCCTCCAACCCGGGAAGCGACGAATTGTGCTGGGGTGGTCTCGGATGTCTGGCCCATAGTTGATCTTTAATAGTGTTGAAGATTTCACTGATCGGGAGCTTCAAAGGAGTGAAGCCTTCCATCGACCTACTTCCATGGAGCGAACTTAGGGAGAGGATTGGAAGTGCTTGCTTCTTGTGAGCGAGCTGCCCCCGGTGCCGATCTTGATTGTGGTCGGGAGCTTTGTGAGGAAACTTCGACTTTCCTTCACCATCACCTGATTTGGCGGAGTGGTTGGAGGAAGCTTTCATCGCCTCTTCAAGTTGGATGTAAGGCTGAGCTCGGGTAAGGATCTTACTCATCTTGGCGATATTGTGCTTCAGAAGGTGTTTATATAGGGAGTGAGCAACTTGTAGCCCGCTGATGAAGGCAAGGGCGGCAACTTCCCATGGATGGATACTTTGGTGAGTTGGTTGGAAGAAGATATATGACTTGAGGCTGTCTCTTTGCCTCATTGTGACAGAGGAAATGGTGGCTATTCTTTTTAGCCTCTTAGCGTGAGGCACACTAGGTGAGGGATGCCTCAGTCACCTCAGCGAAGTTATAGAGTAGGTGTGGTGGCAGCGAGTAGAACCAATTTGAGATCACACCTTTCATGCTGGCAGGAAAGATGAGGCGCATGACCAGGTTATTGGGGGAATAGATCACCATCTTGTCCCGAAAGTGGCAGATGTGTTGTACTGGATCACTTACTCTGGAGTAGTAGTCAATGTCAGAGTGGAGAATTTCTTCGTGTACTCGTATTTGTGGATCTCTTTGGAAAGAGGAGACACGTGGATCTTGGCGGTTGGAGTAGGGTGATACAATAGTCTTGCTTCTCTGATTTGTTTCTGGATCAGTTCGTCGATGACGCGGAGGTTGGGAGACCTGTTGTCCTCGGGGTCGCCCTCTGTTTGTATTGGGTTGTTCTAAGGGTTGCGACTTGGGCCAAGTTTTGTTAGTTGAGTAGTCTCAACTTCTCTTGCTCTTGGAGGATGTTCTCGCGATGTAGAGCCATCCGTTCCCGTTCGCGGTTTGATTTCGTCTGTTGCTCCTTCATCTACTCTCTCATCTTGTAGAGTGTCTGAAGGAGTTGGTCCCGGTGCTGTTGTGAGGACTGGATACTGGCGACTGGCTCTTGTCGCGATGAGGAGCTCGTGTCTTCGATGGTGTGTGGTTGATCGCCAGTTGGTGGAGGGACTGTGCCCCCTGTAGCTTCGATTGCCTTGCCCTTGGACGTTGCACCTTTGATGACTTGTCTTCTCTGGGCCTTTGTTGACGTTGAAGGTTTTTTGGGTTTTCGGTATAGATTTTGAGTGTAAGGACTCAGATCTTAATGAAAGCACTAATTTGGGGAGAAGAATTTCCAATACGATTAATTGAACGGTCAATCTCGTAGCACGATTGAGGAGTGTCTATCTAAATCGAGGAGGGACTTAAGATTTCAACCAGTAAACAGACGTAGACAAAGATTTTCCATGAAAACTCAAGATGAGGAAAAATCACGATGAAGGATAGGAAGAATTCACTATATTTTTTCTCCGGTTACAATAGGCTCTCTCCCTCTCTTTTCCCCTTTTACTTACAGGATCCACCAGTCTGTAAGTAACTGTGGCGTCATAAACTAATGGTGCAGATTTCTCTCCACAATTCACGATTTGTACGCTGGGATCTTTTCATAACCGTTCAGATTGTTATGTTTTATTATTAGAATCAGTCATCTATAATCGTCCCCACTGAAATAGGAGAGTATTTAGAACATTGGGATATCGTGGCAACATGACTTCCTTTGCAATTCGGAGATCTTGTTGTTGAGCTGTATCCAGTGGGAGTTGGGAGAGTTTTGGTAGTCGCGGATGTCGAGAAGAAGGGGCTCGAGGTCCTCCCTTTGGGGTCGAAATGTGAACTCGAGGTAAGGCCTAAGACTCTCTCCGGGGGACTATGAACCGACAGGTATCTCGGGCTTGTTGTCTACTTGCGATACTCTGGATGCAGTGGGACACATGTCGAAACCCTGTTGCAAATCGAAATATGACACACACAGGGGATTTGTCGGGGTGCGCTAAGCGGTCTCGAAAACCCTGATGTGATGCAGAGATCTAGCATATATGGGGCGCCATAGGTAGAGCTATTTAGTTAGAGTTTTTTTTTTAATGTTATTGAGACATTTGCATTTTGTTCCTTTATTTGTTACCCTTGTTTTTAAGTGTGGAGAATAATTCAGGGTCTTGTAAGCCTATAAAAGCAGGAGTTCAATAAGTTGTAACGAAATGAGGTTTGATTAATGAGATTTGGATTTTTTTTTTTCTACTTGAAATTTTAAAAATGAATTGGGGATGTGAAATCCAAATTTAAATAAATTTGTGGTGTGAAATCATAATTTAATTTACCCTGTCAAATCTTTTCTCTATTTCAAATTCCACTCTCTTATTTCAAATTCCTATTTCTCATATTATTCCATCTATTTCTTTCCACCAAAAAAAATTTTAAAAAAAATTTAAAAAATTCACTAAACCCTTGTTTATTTTTCCCCATCTTTTCTTCTCCTGTGCACAGAACCGGCAGCACACGCCTCTCAACCTCACATGCCACAGCCCTCCTCTTCATCTTCTTTTTCGTGAATTCCTTCCCAATAGAATGCAATCAGGTCTCTTTTGTCACCTCTCCCCCTTGAGCCCAGGAAAGCTTCTCTTTGTGTTATGTTATATCATATATCTTTTAAAGATTTGAAAATTAGTCTTATTTTTTAATATTAACTATTCAGTGGATTACAAGTATATGATCTTAACCCTAGCAACCCACCAGTTAAGTATTTTTTTGTGTCATTTTTCTCGGAGTCCTCACATTGAGTCCACTCTCAAATATTCATCCTAATACATCAGTGAAATTTGATAAAATTTTAGATATCTGATTGTTTGAAATTGAATATTATCTATTAAGTGGTGAGTTGCAGTAAGTAGACCTGTGTTGAAGCATTATGTGAGCTTTTTACATCAAATTCGACATAGTCGAGTTTCTTCCACCTGGATGTGGACATCCAACACATATGAGGTGTCACAGATCGAGCTATTTAGTTGGAGTTCGTATTTTTTATGTTATTGAGTCTTTTATATTTTTTCTTTATTTGTTAGTCTTATTTTTAATTTTTATCTCACATCGACTGTGTGGAAAAAAGTCAGAGTCGTGTAGGCTAATAAAAGTAGGAGTTCAACAATTTGTTATGAAATGAAGTTTGATTAATGAGATTTAGATTTTGTACTTGAAAATTTAAAATAAGTTTGGGATGTTAAATCCTAACTTAAATAGATTTGTGGTGTGAAACTATAATGTAATTTATCTTCTCAAATCTTTTATGTATTTTCAATTCTCTATTTCTCAAATTATTCCATCCATTTCTTTCCTCCACAAAAATTACAAATTTTTTATCTTTTACAAAAACCGTAAAACCCTTGTTTATTTTTTCCATCTTTTTTCTTCTCCCACGCCCCCTCTCTTCGTCTTGTTCCTTGTGACTTATCCCTCAAACAGAACCCAATCAAATCTCTTCTCCCACCTCTTTCCCTTCAAGCCAGCAAAGCTACCGACCCATTACCCCCATGCTTTCCCCTCTCCTTGCATCATCACCACCAAAGCCAACCACGACCCGCTACAACACCCAACTACAGCCAGAGCCCTAACTTGTCCTCTCCCACTTGGCGTCCTCCATTTCCCCCTTTCCTCTTTGTCTTCAACAGCAACAAGCCCGCCCTCACACGTGACAGCCCAACGCCGAGATCTCTCTGCGCTCTCCCTCCGCCACCGTGGTATTTCACTATCGCCGCTGCCCCCTTTTCATTGCTGCTGTGCAGATCTCAGATCGCTGCCCTCTCTCACCTCTGTTGCCGCCTTCTCGTCGGTTCCCGTTGTCTTCTCGTTCGTGTGCTCCTCTCTGCACATCTCCCAGTCATGGTTGTTGCCGACTGGTCGTCGCGACTCTACATCAACAAAAGAACACATAGCAACAACACAAAATCAACAATTTTCCAATAGAGACTCTACAAGCCAACAATCTTATCGGTACAAGAGGGACACAATAACAAATATCGGAGAACCAGCTTCTCGTTAGGTAAAATTTACTTTCAACAATTGAAATATTAGTTAGACTAAACTGTAATTTTACTATTATCGTGAAATTTTACCATTATCGTGAGAACGTGTGTTATCAGGTTTATGCTTGTTATCTATTGAACTTGATATTGCGAATAGGATTAATCAAAAAATTGAGTATTATGTTTGAATCTGTTAAGACTTGAAACATCTAAACAACAATTGCGAATGATCGTAAAAATCCATCTTGTTAAATTGATAATTTTAATTTAATTTTATATCGAAGATCATAAATTTAATGGAACATTTTAATGTTCAAATTCATCACTAATTAACCACACATGTTTCCCATTTCACATCGGGATGGTTTTAAAAAAGCACACACACACACACAGACATCATGCGTACACATACATGAAAACACAGGCATAGCTAGCTTAGCTAAGCTAGCTCTCTTCATCACCGGATAAGTCTGGCTCCGCTGGCTTCCTGAGCAACTTACCACCTCTTGACTTCCAAACCTGATCGCTTGCAACCAGCCATCCCATGAATATTGCCGCTGCAGCTGGCTTACTCTCTTTCCCTGACTCTACCAGACTCAGCCAAGCCGATGACTTAAATACTTTTATTTTATTAAAATTAATTTCGTTTTTAAGTAGTTGTGATGAAAATGTGAATGTTGTTACTGAGTCTAACTTTGGTTTCTTCTTCTTCTTCATCATAGGGTCAATAGGTTTTTAATATTGAGATGCAGATCATATTGAGGTCAAGTCAGGTTGGAAACTATTATTAGATAACAATTGGAGTTGGGTTACTATTATCTCTCACACACACAGGCAGTCAATACTTTTATGAGGTAGATTGAGTTGACCTAACCAAAATATAACGGTATTTGATAGTATCATATACTAAGCTAATAAAGTGCATCTTTTTAGAGAACACAAACTCACATTTATAATTATGTTTTGATCCTTGCTAACAAAATCACACGAGGCCTTTATTTCAAAATAGATAATGTCGAAAAGAAATTACATGGTCTTCCATCAAACCGAAAAAAAACACAAAGCCCTTGAGTAGTAGCTGTTAAATGTAGGCATTTAATAGTTTATGCCTCCAGTGTGTTGGCCACGTCTATAACAAACCGATATTTCACGTCTCCTTTGATGAGTCTCGCCATGGCTGTGTTGATATAATTCATTGGAATTAGCTCGATATCTGCTGTTATGTGGTGCTTCGCTGCAAAATCCATCATTTCCTATGTCTCTTTCATGCCTCCCGTGGCACTTCCACCCACCAGCTTCCTTCCTGAAAAATTCAACATTCAAAATCTCATTAAAACTGTTTAATTCAAAATGTGTGACATCCTATTTCTCATAAATCGATTTAGGGGAAAAAAAAGAAGAAGAAGAAACTAATTCGGGGAGGATTGATGTAATTACCAACAAGTAGAGGAAATATAAGCAACTCCAGTGGCTTCTCCAGCGCTCCAACCATCACCAGCTTCCCGTGATTCTTCAAGAGATCGAGCAATGGCTGAAGGGGATGAACCGCGGAGACCGTGTCGATAATGCCATCCAATGTACCAAAGGCAGCCTACAAGCAAGCACGGTACATTGATTTGATCAGAAGAAGAAGAAGAAGAGCCTCTGGCCCATTGGGCGTAATTTTTCATGTTGGACCTTTCATGTTCCAAGAATTTTTACCTTCATTTGTTCAGGATCACGGCTGACCAAGAACGCGTCAGCGCCGAGCTTCTCCAGAGCTTCCATCTCCTTCCTTGGGGACGTGCTGATCACCGTGACCTTCACGCCAAAGGCCTTGGCAAACTTAACGGCCAAATGGCCCAGCCCACCAAGCCCAACTACACCCAAGTGCAAGCCTGGCTCCGCGAGCCCATAGTACTTTAATGGGCTGTACACCGTGATCCCGGCACACAAGAGCGGAGCGCCGGAATCCATAGGCAAGGTGTCGGGAAACTTGATCACATAGTGCTCCTCCATGACAATCTTGTCGGAGTAGCCGCCGTAGGTCCTCGTACAGTCATGATACAGAGAGTTGTAGGTGAGTATAGTGTCGCGGCAGTAGCTCTCAAGATTGTTGGTACAATCGTCGCACTTGTCGCAACCGCCAACCATGCATCCCACCGCGGCCTTGTCTCCGACTCTGAAGTTTTCAACTTCAGTGCCTACTTCGGTGACAATGCCAACTATCTCATGCCTGTCAAGGGAAAATAAGTAAAACATAAATATGTCAGGAGCCACAATGATGAAATCTCTTATAATCACACGAAAAATCTAGCCTATATCTCAGAAGGTAATAAATCGTGAAATTAAGTAAAACATTCATAATAGAAGAGAATGGTATTGCTGAGATGAGGAGAATAATTACCCTGGAACAATATGATATTCTGAAAATCCCCACTCATTCTTTATAAAATGAATATCCGAGTGACAAACCCGCAATACATTATCTTTATATTGACATCCTTGGGACCGGTATTTCTTCCGGAGAAGTTGAAGGGGGAGAGCTCGCCGGAGGGTCGCGAGCCGCCCAGCCGAAGGACTTGTTAGGGTGTTCATGCTCCAAGAATTTCATCAAGGATGCCATCTATTCTCTCTGTCTTCTTCTTCTTCTTGATTCCTGTTGTTGGTAATTTCCACGACCTGTAAGATATGCCTACAATAAAGATGAATGAGGAACTTTGATGTTAGACGGAATTTTTTTCCATAATTTTTCTCATGTACTTTCTTTTTTATATATTTTTAGGCTATAAATAACTAGAGCACATGACTTCTAACTATTATGCATGTTAACCGACTAACTATGCCAACTAACTCCACAAAAAGAGTGGCGATTAGTATCCAAGTGAAAATCATGAAATTTAACCTTTTTTGTACTTTTAAAATAATTTTTCCAACATAATATCCTTGGTTCCGTGTATATCACATACCGGCTGTTTTAGTGTTCTATTGTGGCACCTATACTGGAGACACGTCTAGAACCTGTCCGGATCCGTTTTGAGACCAAATTAGACCTAAATAACATTAGCTTATTCATTAATATTTATATCTCTCTGCCGCAAACGAAAGCGAAGAGGTCCTATGAGATGTCTGCTACGCTGCTAGTGAATGCCCTATATAGTAGGGGAGTAGACGGATCTGGATCCGCAGGACAAACCCGAACCCGACCTTCGGGTATAGATTAGATCCTAAGACCACTTCCACCGCTGTGCCTAGACAAAAGGCACAACAAGATTTGTTTGGTCAAAAATAAATTTTCTTGGGCTTGAGCTCAGGCTTTTCGGGACTGAGCTTGTAACCGAGCAGTATGTGACCTGCTAATGATGAAAGTGTTTTTGCTAGAATTTGGGTGGGCCCTACCGCATTGCCCAGGAAATGGGTGTGATAGAAGTGCCCTAATTGGAGTCGGGTAAATTTTGGGTCTCAACCCGAGCAATAACAGCATACCAGAAGTGACCCGAATATTCGAATAAAAATATTCGGGTTGGTTCGAGTTGACCCAAAGAGACCCGAATAATTAGTAAACCCGAAACCCACCCCCAATTCCCACCCAGACTCTCTTTCTCTCGTTATCACACTACCCTCTCACTCGCTCTCTCTCACACACACACACACTCTTATCAATCTCACAACCCCCTCTCTCTAACATTGTCAGCGAGTCGCATAACTGCCGTCGGAGGGTGGATCCTGTCACTGACTCCTTCAACGACTCGATCTCCTTCTCCTTGTGGGCGTCTCTTCCTCGGACCAACCACCACCAGCTAGTCTCCTTGACGACTCATTATTTTCCTTCAGCATCCCATTGACTCGTTCTCTTCTCTGGACGTCAACGATCTCTTGTCGCGGCAAATTAGAAGAAGGAAGATTGTTCTTTTGACCCGACCCGACCCTAAACTGACGCAAATATTTTCAAAACCGACTGAAGGGAGGTTTTCTCTCGTGACTCATATTGAAATTTTATCCACCGTCCGCCTATCCGTCTTCATCCTAGAGAGAGAGCAGCGATGACCCCCTTCTTCTTTCTCTCTCACCTGCCCCTCCTTCCTCCTTCTTGTTCCTCTCCCTCCTTCCTTCGCTGGTCGGCAGTGATCAATCAAACAGTTTCCCACAACTATCGGTGTAAACTTGTTCACATCGCGTTCGGGTAGGCCTATAGTGAGGTCGGGTAAAACTTGATCCGACCCGAGTTGATGGTCCCCCTACTCTACAGTAGTCACTCGACAAAAACCAATCGAGCAGAGCGAGGAAGGTTTTCCCTGTGACTACGGTATAAATCCTGTCTTTCTGTCCGCCGATCTCCTTTCCCCTCTCCCCTTCGCACGCCGTGTCGTCGTGGATCGCCGGCGTCTCCTTTTTCCTCTACCCTATCTGGCCTGTCCGATCGCCCTCACGCCTGCGTCGATCGGGGGCGTCGTCGGCGGGCGACTCCTACATCGGCAGCTTGCTAAGCCTCACCTCCAAGTGCGGCGACTCCTACATTGGCAGCCTGTTAATCCTGACCTTCAAGTGCGAGATTCGATACGAAGGGGTCTTAATATGACATCGACACTCAAGAGTCCAACATCGGGTTGAGAAACGGTACTACTTTTCTATATCCCCGGTTGTTTCAATTAAAAAGTTTGGAATCTTGTTGTTGAATTTGGGATTTTCTGATAAATTTGGGAAATTTAAGTTCGCTTCGGTGATATTGGATTGTGGGTGTCTGATAGTGTTTGGGATATTATGATTATAATATAATTTCCCTAGAAAATCTTCACAGTGCTTCTCTGTTTTAAGCTGAAGTTGCAATCTTTTGATTGTTTGGACGAATTGGGATGTGGGTTTTTCTTTTCAGAGGACTAACATGGATTTATCTCTGTCTTTAATGATTTTTTTTTATAAATTATTTTTGAATGAAATAGGTTTTGTTGTTTGCTGGTTTCAATTAAACTTCAGGCCATATATATATTTTTTAAACTTAACCTTCGCTTTTTGGTGATGAGAATTTTCTGAGATTTTTTTCCATTGTGCGTTTAATATGGGGATTATTTGGAGGAATCAGGTCAAATACTGAAACTGAGGTTAGTATTTTTGAGTTTCAAATTTGAGTCAACTCAATACTATTACGAATTTGAGCTCTATTCATCTGATTATGAATTTAGATCTCATGTTTTACGTTCAAATATATATGAGTTCAAAGATCACATTTTTAAATAAATTCAGATTGAATATTAGTTCTAGATCGAGTTGGTGCTAATGTGATATTTAAATAAATTCTGTTTTATTTACAGCTGCATTCAATTTAAGTTCATAAAATGATCGAAATTGCTTCTATGGGTGAAACATGAGAAAACCATTTGATTCGAGAAATAGGTTAGAAGAAAGAAGGATGAATTCTGATCAGCTTGAAAATTGACTGAATTCATTGATATAACAGAGAGAATGAATGCACATGTTGGTTTGTTTGTTCCCGTATATAATTTCATTTATCCATGTGTTGGGGTTTCTCAATGGTGCGATGGGTACTATCGTAGATATTGTCTATGCGTCTGATTGCAAATCCCCAATTGACATACCCCTCACAGTAATGGTTGATTTTAATAATTATCACGGTGTTTGCTTTCGTGAAGGCATCAACATGATACCAAACATTACACAAACATCCAATTGGAAACATCAATTGGAACCTCATGTCAAAGAACTCAACTACCCCTTATCTTGTGTTGGGCTATAACAATACACAAAAGTCAGGGTTTTACTCTTGGTCGAGTTGTGGTAGATATTGGTGACAGGGAAAGCATTGACTTGACTTTTGTTGCATTATCTAGGATCAGAAAATTGAGTGACTTGGCATTTAATTTAATATTCAATTTTGAAAGGCTGCAGAAAATTGGAAAATGTGGTGGTCTTAAAAGTCGGTTACAGGAGGAGGAACGCCTAAATCTCATGCAATCCATGTTTTGTTGAGTTTGAAAAATCGTTATCATCATTTATTTTTGTATATACTTGTGAATAACGTAGATATCCACCTGCAATTTTAGTGTATTATGTTTCTTTTCAAATATTTTGTGTACTAATTATTAATATTTTCATATAGGTTTGAAGGGAGCTATCTGTAGAAATGAAATTTCAGTCCATTGAGAATTTGACTCATTTGCATTGTGAAGAACAAAAAGGTAATGTTTTTTTTACATGTTTACCATATTTATAGTATAACATATTAATCTAAGTATTGATAAATAACGGTCTTGCATTTGGTTGTGTCACAGATTTTGATATCACGATTGACCTTTCGGCAATTACTCCTTCGCCGCTGCCAATCTCGGTCGGTCAGTTCCCACTGCTTCGCGATATCCTAGTTAGATTCAGTTTGAGCGAGATCCATTTCTCTCCCAATCTCATGGCGAGGCGCGGCGAGGTCGAGAGCGTGCCACTGTCGAGATTCGGCGTTCTGGTGGCCCAGCTCGAATCCATCGCCGCCTCCGCTCGCCAGCAGCCTCCCGATCCCCTCCTCTGCTTCGATCTCCTCTCTGAGCTCGTCGCCGCCATCGAAGACGAACCCAAGGCCAGTTCTTTTTCTTGCTTCTCTCTATTTTCTCATCTTCTTAAACTGAATCTGTATGAACTATTAATTCATGTTTTTTATTTCGTCAATTGTAGGAAGCTATACAACAATGGCAGAGGAAATGCGAGGACGCTCTCTACTCTCTGCTTATCCTCGGGGCACGTCGCCCTGTTCGCCGGCTGGCCTCACGAGCGATGGGGAGAGTGATTGCGAAGGGCGATGGCATCTCCATATACTCGCGAGCTAGCACTCTCCAGGGATGGCTGGTTGATAGCAAGAGGAACGAGGCCCAGTCATGCTCAGGTTCTTTGAACTTCTTGTTCTTTTTCCAATTTTTGTTTAATTGCCATAGTTTCAACTTGTAACCT
This sequence comes from Agave tequilana, assembly GCA_038442645.1. Lineage (NCBI taxonomy): Eukaryota > Viridiplantae > Streptophyta > Magnoliopsida > Asparagales > Asparagaceae > Agave > Agave tequilana. The sequence goes on from JAVJIF010001516.1 coordinate 30,367, forward strand.
ATAAACTTATCTTGCAGGTGCGGCACAATGTTTGGGAGAACTATATCGCTTGTTTGGGCGGAGGATTACCTCTGGTTTGGTAGAAACAACCAACATTGCAGCTAAACTAATGAAATATCATGAGGTAATCATCTTTTCTTCACATTGAAAGGTGTTACTCTTTTTAAGTGAATGTGTGCTACTGTAGTGCAGTGGGGAAGTCTCTTTGTTGTTATGCAAGAAAAACTGGGTTCAAATTCTGTCCAGACAGATACCATTATAACACACACACACCAACAATTCTACTGATTTTGCATTTAACCCTCATAATTTAGACGATAAGACCAACAAATTTATACTATTTAAATATCTTAAAAGCTCCAAGCTATGGACCTATAGTACTAATTGGAATTTAGTATTCTTTGTGAGGAGCGGTTGAAATGGTGTTTCTATAGATAGATTGTTATTTGGCTTGCAATCAGTTTTTTGCGATCATTGTAATTGTTAGTGTTTTTGTATTGGCACAGTGTTATAAATTGTGGTTTGATTATTCGTACACTTCAGCACCACATAGTATATAATTGGTTTATGCAGCAATTATGCATGTTATACGGAATTACGTGAAAATAAATTTTTGATATGTATAATTATATTTATGGGCACAAATATATATATTTAAAAGCTAAAAATGCCTAATACATCATTATACACACAAATACACACACAATATTATTAACCACAAAACAATATGAAATTATATATACGAAACATGATGGTAATAAAACAAGACAATATGAATAAATAGTAAAAGAAGAATTGAGAGAAGTTGTCTCTCCGCATTAGCACACAGAGAGAGGGCAGAGAGCAAAAGAGAGCGGGAGAACTCAAACTGGGGCGAGACGTAACCCTAATTTCCTAACCTCAAAGCTTTTAGGTAACTGGTTTGTGGGTTGAACCCATTTTGATTGGTTAAACCCGCAAACTCAAATCCGAATTTCTGTTTTGCCTATTCACCCAATTATTCGGGTATGTGGGCGCATGATCCGCATGGGTCGGAATAAGCTGGTCGACCACATAATTGGGTCGCATAGAGCCTTTTATGTGTGGTCTAACGTGAATAGGATTATGTGGCCTCATAAACTGACTTTTAGATCATTGCATTAGCAAACATACACCACTCAAAAACACACCTAGTTTGAATAAATTTTATTTCTCAAGCAAACATGATCGCGTCTATTTTGGATTCCTCATGACAATTAGACGTCTCACCATTCAATGTATGTGAGCAGATACCCAACAGCTTGACGAACAATAGATACCCTCACACATCAAAAGCATTGATAGTGCATATGAGTTAAGCTGGCATTATTAGTATTGAACTAATTTGGACACGGACATGTGATTTACTATTGAAAGTTAACTGCATAGTCTACTTCTCTTGTTTTGATGTAATACCATCATATCTATGGGGACAACCAGGTAAAACTTCTGCATGTTATCTTTCTTATATCTTTTGTTTGTTTTGTGTCTACCATCTCCATGTAAATGAGGACGGCTTATGAGAACTTTAATGGGCTGGCATGATTTCTATTCAAGTTACCAATCCGAATGGTCATTGAACAAGTAACCTATAGAAATATCACGCGTTTAGAAAATGAAGAATACACTGCTAATCATTCCTCCCCACCTAACAATACACACCCAGACAAACCCAACCTGTTCCCATTGTCTGCATGCGATCATAACCAGCTTTTTATTCCTCCCCGTTGAGGCTGAAATATGCCGATTGTCCTAGGGTTCTGCTCTACGTCCCTAGGGGCTTTTTAAATACTTATTTTTTGACGAACGCTTTCTGGTTTATGTTGCGTCTTTTGGTGGAATCTACCTCTCTATAATAAACATTGTCATCTTTATTGCCTAAACTTGAACTAGGTTATGAGGAATTCTTGAGGGCTGCTTCCATCGGGCTGTACCACATGACCGACAAGCGAGCATTGCCTGCCATCTGGCATTCTATGCTTTATTTCCAGTACCTCTTGTCTGCAGTTGTCTTGTCCATAGAAATGAGAGAATAATGTTTGATTGGGAACCAATCGTAAGCTGTCACGCCTAACTTGGAGTTTTCTGAAGCTTACAGTTATGTTTGCAACTGAAGTTTGTTTTGACAACAAAGGATTAAATTATGATGATTCAGATTTTAGTATCTCTAAATAAATCAGAAAAATGAAAATTTTGATTTCAAATTTTGGATGCACTAGATTTCATGCACATGCTTTGCACATGTCAGCGTAAAGGATCCTGGAGGGTGGATGGAATAGTATTTTTTTTTCCTTTTTTGAGGATGAACAGTCACCATTAATTTAAAGTGGAACCTATCATAATCAATGTTATCTTAAATTTCCTTTTCCACCATAATCTTCGTCATGTCACACACATCAAAACGATATCCCTCCCTCTTGGATTGATATACTAAAGAAATAAAGGAGAAAACTGGAAATTTTGATCTCAAATTCTGGATACACATAACTAATAAAGTGTTGGATGAAATATTTCACAACAGGTTGCTATTCCTTCAAGATGGTCAAGATGTGAAAAGCTAGGTGGTTGATCAATGGAGGAATCAGTCATGGAGGAATTAGTCATGGAGATTTGGACCTTGGCAGGTTGCCAGGTAGCTCTCAAAAGGAAAGGAGAATCTGATCAAAGACATTCAATTTAAGGTAGAAGTCTTCGTAATTGGTAAAATATTTCATAGTCTTATTTGGAGGAGAAGTTATTGGAGGAGAAGGATTGAGGCAAATTGGAATTTGGCTGGTCCGGAGGAAATATAGTGTAAAAAGGACGAAGGAAAAGAATGTGCATTTCACCAAAGGGAGCCTGTGTGAACAATGCCTTTATATCCTTGTAATTAGAATTGGTTTTTGTGCTTGATGGGTTATAATCATAATTAGACTTTGTTGTTCAATTGAGAAGGTGCGGAAGTGGGACTCGGTTGACATTTGAGAGTTGGAAAAAACTTCTTAGTTTGATTTTCAATTGAATTTGTTATTAGTATAAGGATTTGAAATGGGGATGGCAGCTTTTCTGACGTCGCACTCCATGCTCGTCGTGTTGCGACCATCTATTGTGTTGTCGCTTGTTGCGATGCAGCATGAGGCCACACATATGCCCTTTGCTGGACGGTTCCCATGTGGATCCACCACAACCTCTTTAGAATCAACTAGGTCAAGGTTGGGGTACGCGAAATTGACTTGTTTATTTATCGGGTTACACGGGTTGGGTCAAGCTGATTGTAACTTGGTCAGGTATGGAACACATGGTTATGAGAAAGTGACCCATTTATTAAAACAGGATGGGTATGGGTATGCCAATTTTGTGTTGACTTTAGAATGTCCTACTCAGTTATAATAACGCATCTCGATCCAATGTATGAAGTGTGATTCAAATTGAGGTTGATTGGATTGAGCCAAGGTGGTGATTTCCTGAGACTACAAGGTTGGGGGGGGGGGGGGGGTGTACAGGGTGGGTTTAATTCCACATGGAATAGAAAGAAAGATGGTTAGCTGGTTAAATTTATTTAGACTTAAAACTCTAATGGGTTTCCCTTTCTGGTCATAGGGTTCTAAACCTATTTAGCCACTCCATTAACTTTAGTGGTCGGTCCCATTGTCATAACAAACAGGTGTCAAACTTGAAAGCTGCAATTGCAAGAACTTGAGTTTGATTGCATAATTAACCTACCACATACAACGATGGTTCGAGAAAGGTCAGATAAAAGTTAATAAAGAAGAACTTATTCAGACAGCATGTGATCAGTTGTTGACAAAGACACCAATTGGTTCAAGATCAAGATACATCTTTACTAACCAACAGCATATGATGTCTGCTTGAGGGGAAGTGTTAGACAAAAGTGCAGTTATGTAATTATATTATTGCAGTACATCTACGTAGAGAGAGGTGGAGTAATTCTCTGTGCTTTTGGTACCTAAAATAACAGAGGTTTAATAACAATGTTTGTCAGCATATAAAACAACAATATAGTGAGGCAGCTTGTCATGTAGATACCTGGGCATGGAGTGAAAGTGAACCTACTGTGTTTTTTATTAAATGATTTTGGGTATTATTTGTTTTGACATCCATTCCAAATTTGCAACACAAATGACCAATAAGAATGTCATGTTTGCACATGCAATGCTGGCTGATAGTGCTGATTCTTTTATGTTGGATGATAACTGGTTTGCAATTCTAATCATAAATGCGAGTTTTTTTTATAAAAATAGAGAGCATGCTAGAAAATTGTTATGATCTCAATTGTAACTCAAACCATGTATGATTTTATGAATCTTTTATATACTGCTGCAACTCTGAGGATCCTTCTTGTTTCATGTTCATGCAACACTAAGTTTTCAAGAGATAATCTAATCATGTAATGTTCTTTAGTGGTTGCATTTATTGTCATTGACTGTTGACTACAGAATAGTAGCTGGTGCTTGCAAGCACATCTTTGAATACAATAGGACGTTGATATCAAACTTCCTCTTTTCCTTTCGTTTGGTAAAATAATTTGAGGTCATCCTTCTTCAACTATTTCTCTATATTTCATCCTTATAAGTGGTTGAGTAGCATGAGCTGTCGGTCATTTATGTTTCATTCTTGGCAAGGATTCTGGCATTTTGGTTCTCTTTGTGTTATCTTTTTATTATATTGTTTCACTTCTTTTGTTTTCCTTGATGGGGTGCTGATTATTTTTCTCAATGTTCATTTGCTTTCCCTTAAAATTGCTTTACCAAAACTTTAGGATTTTGTAAGACAAGATGCACTGCAAATGCTTGAGAATGCACTGGAAGGTTCAGGGAGTAGTGGTGCCTCAACAGCTTATGCTGAAGCTTTTCGTATTATCATGCGAGTAGGTGTGAGTGATAAATCTTTTATTGTGAGGCAAGCTGCAGCAAGATGCTTGAAGATGTTTGCAAGCATTGGTGGACCTGGATTAGGAATCACAGAACTTGAAAATTCCATTGCTCACTGTGTGAAGGTATTTTTATATATTCTTTCTCTATCGCTGCGTGCGTCCCCACTTGCGTGTTTGTGTGTGTAAAATTTATTTTTGCTTCATCCTCTTTATGTTCAACTGCTTTACGCTTCCCTTTCTCTAAACTCATTATTCTTAAGTCTGATATATCTTTATGTTTGTTATTTTTTTTCATTATTGGTACATTAGGCTCTTGAGGACCTGTTTCATCTGTTAGGGATGCCTTTGCTGAAGCCTTGGGCGCCTTTTTGGCTCTTGCAATGAATCCTGATGCCCAGGTATATCATTTTAAGTACCTCTCGTGCATTTCTTACCTTTATTTATCTTTTGTGAAAATAAATCATAGATGCTTTTGTTTAAAGGTGAAACAAAGAGGAGGGAACCATCCTGCTGCTAAGAAATTGGACGATGGTTTGCAAAAACATTTAATATCACCATTCACCAGAGGCAAGTTTCCCGTTTTCAATTTGTACAAGTTTCAATACTGTTCCTTCAGGGAGACTCTTGTTCAATTTATTTTATGAAACTGATGGAATAATCAGAACCGACCGAAGGGAGTTTTCTCCCGTGACTCCTTCACAAATTTTGTCCGTGTATCCGTCTCCCCCCTCGCTGGCTCGCCGCCTCTTCCCTCTTCCCCTCTCCCCGATCCGCCTTCCCTCTTCCCCCTCTCCTCTCTCTAGCTCTCCTTTCCCCCCACTCTCCTCCCTCCCTTCTCTCTCTCTCTCTCTCTCTCTCTCTCTCTCTCTCTCCCCCCCCGCCCCCCGGGCGCCGCCGCCGCCGCGGTGGTATACTAGTAGTTATCATCTGATGTTATACGTCTCCACCTTAGCGTTCCATGAGATATGGGTGACTTTTTGATAGTTGATGCTCAATTCTCCATTTATCAAGTTTTATCGCAATATTTATTTTTTGTGAGCTCGCAATATCTTCCCCCAATAATAACCATTTGTTGTGCAATAGTTATTTTCGAGTTTGTAAACTGCGTGTACTTATTATCCAATGTTCATAGTACATTGAATTACTCCTTGTATTAGTAATCAAGTCTCGGGTTCATTTGTGTATTTCTAGGCACATCGTATGAGGCTACACCACATGTAAGATGGTGCATAGACACAATGTGGTAAGACAAGCAAAATACTGATCAAGATGTAAAGGACGACTCCTGTCGATATCTACTCCTAAAAATTGCTATATTCATCCAACACCTTTCCCAAACCCATGATATATCATGCCAGATGTCAGAGATGGGAAGGCACCAACAGTAGTCAATCAACCGAATTGGTATGTTGGTGCAGATGGTGTAACAATTATACATTCTGTTTTCAGAAAGCCCTATGCATGCACTCCGAACTATACAAGATTCTCGAGGATGCATGCCATTCTGAAATGTCACGATCACAAGGAACAGCTTTAGCTGTCAAGTGCATGCCATTATGTCATGCTGGAAGAGAGAACATGAGAAGATTGAGCTGACTTCAGGAGATGTCTCTGTCAACCAAGATTTGGCTATTTGGCATAGCAAATTTGTTAAAACCGGCTTAGTTTGGTTGCGTAGGTGTAAAAGCTCAACTTGAAGCCCACTTTTATGGCAAACAAACAAACGATTAATCAAGGATATATCATAACCATTGAAAAACAAATTCCAGGATTACTACTTAAAATATAAGTGTTCCCGATAGACATTGTTAGAGACTGTTTATTGGTGTGGTATTGGTTTAGTCCCACGTTGCCTATGAGACTAGATGTACTCTGTATGATTATTATATATAGATGAAAGTATGAGGCTTAGAACTCATCTCTTACTCTCCCAATTTCTTATACTACTTTATCATGGTATCAAAGCCACTCAAAATCCCAAAACCCTAATTCTAATCTTCCAAAAAAAAATACTGTTCATCTCCCCTACCCGACCCCTCCCTCCCCCAAACCCTAACCCTTGTTTCTCTAGCCACCGCCACCATCACTTCGCCTCCTTGTCGCCATCATCATCCTCATGTCATCACCACCGTCTTCCTCCTTGTCTTCGTCACGTTGTCTTCATCTTCATCGCTGTCTTCTGCATCCGCCATCGCCATCGCCATCTTTGTCTTTGTCTTCTACACTCATTGTTGTCTTCATCTTCGTCTTCTGCAGTCGTCGTCTTCGACTTCTGAATTCGCTGACTCGAGCGCCGACTCGAGCCTACTGCGTCGACTGTGCTGAACCGAGCCAGAGGTGTTTCAAAAGATGAATGTATTGCATTTTCTTGAGGTGTAGTAAGAAGTGTCTGTCTATTTTCTGGAGAGGATTCTTTTTCAAGTTCGTTTGTTTTGTGATGACTGACTCTGAGTCCAGTGGGATGACGACTTAGACGAGGATTTTTGAGATAGTTTCTGACAGGATTATAGATTAGAAACTTGATGAAAATAATTACCTGCACTGGAAGCGTGTAATTGAGATTTTTGTGGCTGGTCGAGGGAAGACTAGTCATTTGTTGGCGGACCCTCTTACTCCAGTGAAGATGCTTGGACACTGGACGACAATATCCTACTACATTAGATACTGGCCATGATGGAGGTCAAGATTCAGGACTTTTTCAACTTATAATGTTATCCAAGAGCTGTTCGGAAGAAGCAGAATGACAGACCTATTGATGATCATTACGACGAGTTCAATCGCCTAGCAGAAGAGTTTCAACACATATTTCGATCACGTCTGATAAGCAATTGCATAATTAGTAAAATTGGTTGATGGTATTGACCTACTTGGATACCCTCGACTTTGTTTATTCTTCGACGAGACCTCAGATTATGGGAAGCTCTGCTGTGAGCTCTCTATTAAAGACATCATTTTTTGAAGACTGCCATTCCTGAGGCGACATCTGAACTACAACAATCTCAGATCGATTTGCCTTCGTAGCTAAGGGGAGGCAGATCGCTGGTGGCCGTGTTGACATGAAGAGATGAGGGGGCTACACTGGTGGATGTTTTGATGGCCACGATGGTACCAGGGGCGGACGAGGAGGTCCTCAAAGAGGACAAGGAGATGGCTCTATGATCTATTGCTACTGTGAAGAGCCAGGCAATACAAAATATAAGTGCCCCTTCTTATAGATCAGGGAAGCCAGCGAGAGGTGCACAGTTTGCCATTCTTCTAGATGAGCATTTGCGAAGTCAGTTTGAGCACTTCCAAATGTTCGAGCATTAACAGAATACACAGAGTCTCTCGCAATACGCATCAACACAATTTAAAGAGGGCAAGTATCAGTGAATACCCGACACAAGACAACTGACAATTCTCAATCCATAGTAGTGAGACTGCATATCCTCAGGTATTGTAGAAGGCTGAGATGCCATAGAATAATTGAAGCAAGCATTCAGCTGCTGACATGGCTAAGCAATGAAAGAAGGCTGTGTGAGAGAGCTGCTGAATGCCTGGAATATTTGATTGTTGTTAAAGGAGAAACTAAATTGTCGATACTGCAAAAAAAAAGGATGTCAAATGGTGATGAGTATAATGAGAAGTTAAAATAGTTATATTTGCAGTGTTGATTGGAGCCTAGAGTTTTCCTCATGATGGTAGCGACAGGTAACCAAGATGTCCACCAGTTTGGGACAGCCACCTTGAGGTAAGTGCTAGAGTTTAGCGGGTTGTCTGTAACTCATACTGAGGCCATATGGCGTGCATAGTGGGGACTGGTGTGGCTCGCTGTATCGGGATGTTGGGGTTTAATTTGTGTAAATAATTTCAAAGAGATCATTATACTGAGAACTGAATTACAGATCTAAATTTAATAGGATACGCTCTTAGGAGCTGACTGGAAAAAAAAGAAGGAATTCAAGCTTTGCGGTGTATCACTCAATTAAACTGACAACAGAGCTACTGAACTAAACAATCTATGAGCTTTTTCAAGGAGCTGAAGCGACGAACATAATTTTTAGTCTACTTTCTTTTATTCTACTGAGGTAATAACATTAACATCTCTAATTGATGGATCAGCCTTGTGTACAGCACAACTTCATACAACTTTCTTCTACTGTATAATTGTAGTCTTCTGCTGTTTTGAATATTAATACAATTTGTGCAGCTTTGAATATTAATTCAATATGTTTACCTTTCAGAAAAGAATGCAGAGCTGTATTTGGGTTGAAATACAAGCTGCAAGGAGATGCATGTGTATAAGCTTTGTTTTGCCAACCTTATATATTTAAAATTGGATGTTGTATATGTAAATATTTATAGTTAATAAACTTTTTGGCAGCTTCTAAAATCAGTATTGGATGGTGAGAATCAAGTGGGGGGTTTGGGTGAGGTGAGTTAATGAGGCCTATAGCAAGTGATTTGGACTCTGCTTGGGTATTAGATGCTAGAGATTTTGGAGCCTGCTGGTTGATCCTTGAGTAGGATTTTGTGGGATGACCAAATGGGTGAGAGCTTTTTATTGTGACATCACACTGAGGAAATCATGGCAAACTGCTATAAACGGGAAGTATTGCATGTTGTTTGAAATAGAGCATTCCGTGGAAGTGAAATTTTTAGAAGTGAATCCTCTGAGGAACGGGATATTTTGTGGTTCACATTAGACCCTTCTACTCCTTTCATTAACCATGTGTCCTCTTTGTGCCGTGCTCTCTCTCTCTCTCTCTCTCTCTCTCTCTCTCTCTCTCTCTCTCTCTGTGTGTGTGGGCAGGTGGGTGGGTGGGTTTGTGTGTGTGTGTGTGTTTTTTTTTTTTGTGGGGGGGGGGGGGGTTATTAGTTGGCATGAAGAGTAATCTACGCTACTTTTGGTTTTTCTGTTACTTTTCATTTTAGATGTTGTGTTAGGTTTTGTAGATTTTGTTTTTTTTAATTTTTTTTATTTTAGATGTAGTGTTAATTAGATTTTGTAGATGATGTTTACAAGATTAGCGCCTAATTTGCATCTTCTGATGTGCAATTTCAGTAATCTCTACTGCGGCAATAATTCTTGCAGGGTCATAGTAATCCCCTCATGTCAACGTTAATGGCCATTTTAAAAAATAAAACATTATTCATATATTTAATACAACAAGATTGGTGATCTAGTTTTGGAATTAAAGGGAATTCATCTTGCAGTTTATAGCTGGAAATTTTGGGTTATATAATTGGCTGCCGACTAATTGGGGAACAAACAAGGTGCCTACTGCCTAGCATCTCTCGGGATAAATTCTGAAACACAGATGCCTTGTCCTCCTATATTCTCGACTAAAGAATAAAAGAAGGGTGGGGGAAGTAGGGACGAACTGTATCCTTTGAACCTGTTATGCAACTTCCTTTATAGTAGCATTCATTTGTTGGATGGTGGGTGGTACTCTTGGAAAGTGGACAAGCTCCCTTGCTCTGACAAGTGACATCATGACAATCAGTGGTATTCTTGGTCATAGAGGTTTATTCAGCCCGAATGCATATTATTTGTCAGGCCCCGCTTTTCAAAATACGCTGGTGCGGAGACGCGACGAGAGTCGCCGATGCATATACGCAAGGAGAATACCCCACGTATACGCGCTAAGCCTTATGTAACCTGAATAAGCTATATAAATCAACTATAATAAATTATGATCACTGTAATAACACATAAATTTTCACACATGATAACATTTTTCCATGAATAATCAAATAGAACAATATCAAGTCCAATCTATTGAGAATTAAGAAATCAATGGGAATAAAAGAGGCAAGAATAATACCCAAAGCGGGTGATTAAGCAGAGAGAAACTCCGTGTTTTTCGCAATGCATACGATCCTCATCAGATACCTGGTTAACAAAATAAAGTACCTCGGATCTGGATGCGCAAATCCAGGAGTTAGAAAACTCCCAATGAGTGTAAAATTAGGAAATGTGCACATGCATATTACGTGTATACATACTACTATACTATTATAAAAATACTGGATAAATAATATCATGAATAAAACTGTAAGTGGAAGATAACTCATCACTGTAAAGAAAATAACTGATTCTCAAAGATGTGTAGCTTATCATATGTCTTTAATCTTGTTGATTATTATTAACCTAATTAATGTGATACTTAGTTGCGTCCCATACTATAACTGTTTTTTCACATATCAAATAATGTCATCGTTGTTGTAACTGCCTGCTAATGTAGTGCATGTGTTTTAGAAGGGTAACATGCATGATACCACGGTCTAACATTTCTGGCTTTGATCCAGGAGAGGCTGCAAAGTCCTGACACAACTGACAACTGAATAACTTACAACTAATAATTAGGTAGTCAGTACTACCTTAGTTCTCCATGGTGGAATCCAACTTCAGTTAACCTTCCTAAGTCCTTCCAAAATAAACATGTATTATGACAATTACCCTTTTCCCCTCAGGTTGTAGTGTCTTTCAATAATATGTCAATTATGTGAATTATTATTAAAACATAGTAGCAACTGCATATCGCTAATTGTTGCTGATGTCACTAATAACTGATAACTGATAACTGATAACTGTTGTAGAATATTAGAGTTATCACTGGGATCAATTAATCATTGTTGAAATATTAGAGATATAAAGTCACTAATATCGATGATTCACTATTTCAATAATTTTATGTTTATAACTGAATAATTGAAATAGTTCAGAACAACTCAACCTAAATTTCTCTGTGTCATAATGATATCTTAATTAATTTATATAAACAATGTCATATATATGAGTAAATCTTATGTAGCACAGACACTCCTAATATGGAGTCGTATCGCGTCCGGAACGTGTCCGACACGCGTGTTGGACATACGTGTCGTGTGTATTTTTAAGAATTTATCACATATTTACGTGTCGTGTCCATTTTAATGTTGACATATCCGTAACATAGAGTAAATCTAACAAGAGAACATATATAAAGGACCAAACTAAAAATCTATCCTTGGGTAAAAAAGATCAGAGCACATGGTCATTGAAAACTAAATCTAAGGTAATCCAACATTGTTTTGTTTAAAATCTAAGCTCACAGATCAGAAGGTAGGATTATAAGATACATTCTCCAACAAAACATACTAGAATATACAGAAGCGACTGCCAATGCATACCAGACGGTGAGCAAGTCTAAGAGTTGTGCATAAATTTTGCCTACATTATCAGATAAATGATGATTGCAAAGAATAACAATACAGGATGGTATGCATAAAGAAACTACTACCATAAACCAAAATATAAAATAAGAGAAGTTTGTCAAGCCTCACAAGATACAAGATAAGGTGAATATTCAGGGCATAACGTTAATCGTTTGCACAAAATAACTTCATGAAATTAACGATGTAATTAATTAAGCATTAATCAAATAATTTTATAAATACACTAAATTGCCACAATAAAACATATATCATTTAAAGAGGAGTAAAACCAATACTCACAACAAAATTATATAAAACAAATTGCACAAAGAAAAGAAACACTCACGTTGAATAAATAGATAAATTAGTTTTATTAATCAATTAAAAATACTCATGCGATTTAAATAGATAAACATTAAATAGATAATCAAATTAAATTCAGTAAACCATAATTAATTTAATAGATAAAAACACTCACAAATGAAATCACCTAGAGGGGGGGTGAATAGGTGATGCTATATGAATTTGGCACAAATGCGGAATTTAAAATTTAACTAAACAAATTGCTCAAATTAAAAGACTTAGCAATAATAATAAGCACAATAAGATTGCAAGAAATAAAGAGTTTAGAGTTTAGAGAGAATTCGAGCAAACGCAAACGCAAGTATATGTTTCCGAGGTTCGAGCCACGCTCTACGTCCCCGCCTTCACACTTGAAGGATTTCCACTATTGTAGATCCCACTGGATCGCCAATACAAGGACACACTTGTCCTATCTCTCGTGATGCCGCAACACCACCTTGAGCACACTAGCTCGCCTTGAGGCCGATGCCTCTACAACTTCACACAAGAAGAAAATGATCACACTTGATCAAAAAATCGCTCACTCGCACAATCCTATAACCAAATGTAGATGTAGAATTTTGGGATTGTGTAGCGCAAAAACTAGAGTGAAGTAGAGGTAAAGGACTTCAAATGGGTGTTTAGAAATTTAGGCTTAGATTAAAAATCTTTTCTCAAAGGCTTTTTGAAAACTCAAAATATTCAATGTAAATCTTGTTGTTTATCATGTTGAAGTGACCTCATATATTATAGGAGATGAAAAGACAAGCAAACAGCTCAAAAGATCCGTTGGGAGGAGATCCCAATAAAAAGTGAGTCAGAAAATAGAGCTGTTGGAGTCTGTCAGAATTTCTGACAACTGTCGGTCGACCGCCAAACGGTCATATTTCCGACCGTTGGGGATCTGCGGTCGACCGCCCGGTCGACCCAAACTTCCCGAGAGCACTGCAGAGTGCCCGGTCGACTCGGCGGTCGGCCGACGTGCACATGCACAGTTTGTGCACGTCGGTCGACTGGTCGGTCGACCGGCTTCTGTCAATTCTGAAAAATCAGAACCTGCAGAAACCTGAAACTGGGGATTTTGGATTTGGTCTTTAGTTTTAAGTTTTTGGATCTTGTAAAACTTAGAGTATGAGCATATGTCACTACTCTAATAAGTTAAAACATTTTGATAAATATCCTCTTGATAAAAACTTGTTTTTCCGAAAATTGTTTTTCCAAAAATTGTTTTTTCAAAAATTGTTTTTCCAAAACTTAAACTATTTTCCAAAACATGTTAACTCTAAATCTAAGTTGAAAAATAGAAAATGAAAATCCTTTTTGAAGCCATGAACCAACTAAAGTGTGTGTAAGTGGTAATCCCATAATTCTACTTCTAACATCTAGTTTTGACAAAATTATCTAAAAGAAAAATACAAACACAAGTCTTGGTCTTTTTCTTTGTCTTGATCTTGACTTGGTCGTTTCTTCATAATCTTGTTCCCGAAGCTTCCTAATGTGCTTAGCTTGGGAATGCAAATCTTTAGCGGCATCCAAATTTGTGAGTCTTGATTGTGGAGCCGTCAACCTGTTTTAACCTGAAATTCTTTTAAACAAAATTGTTAAATACATAACTAAATATGGTTTGTTATCATCAAAAAATTCATCGGGATATTGGGCAAATGGCCTTTGGGCCAACAATCTCCCCCTTTTGATGATGACAAAACATATATAGTTATCTCAAATATTTTGGGTAGAGACTTCAAATGAAGCTCCCCCTCAACACATGCATATAATGAAATCATACTCAGGCATAGACAAATATCACAAATAATAAACATCCAGTGATAATACACATGACCATGCCAACAATTTTTCATGTTCTAAAAAAAACAAGACAAAATATATATATAATGAAGCTCATGTCCATAACACAAAAGATGTTCTCATGTCCACAACACAAAAGATGTCCAAACAAAATACTAGCTAAAATATGAGTCAAGTACACAAAATATAAAGTGAAGTACATCAAAATATGTATCAAAATATGTCTCTCCTCAATAACTCTCCCCCTTTTTGACATCATCAAAGAAGGGGAGGTCACTCATCAGCACCAGCATCGTCGTCCTCCTCATCATCGTCCTCAGAACAGCTAGCAGCAGCAGTATCCTCAGCCATCCTGTCATCACCATCATCGTCTTCCTCTGAAGAAGAAGAAGAAGAAGCTGCCTCCTCATCATCAACGCCAAGAACTTTTGGCCATGGTGGTGAAGCAGTGGAAGGGGCTCTGACTAGAAATGGAGGACCTGTGGAGGGAAGTGGACGAGCAATGGAAGTGGGGTCAGGACCAATCATCTTGAACTTCGTAAAGAGTGCCTCAAATTGTGAATCCACGAATCTCATGGAATCAGCAAAATAGGACATGTCATTACGAATTCCTTGGAATTGTGAGTCCATCACCGCACGAAAATCTGCCTCACGCTGGAATCGTGCGTCCATATCCGCACGAAGTGCTGCATCACGCTGCTCAATCCAAGCCTGGTGTGCCTGGAACTGAGAGCGGACCTCAGAGGAAATAAAGGCCTGAAAATCTGGAGGTAATACTGGGGCCGAAGAAGATCCTGGAATAACAGGAGGAGGAACAGGAGGTTGCGCAGGAGCATGACGACGCAACTGAGCTTTCATCCTCTTCAACAGAGCTCCGTCAATATCAATTTGAGGATCATCAGGACTCTCAGAGGAAAGGTCAAAACCTAGATTCTTGAGGAGGTGGGTAATAAGCATGCCATAGGGCAAGCTCCTACCGGAAATACTAATCTGGTCAGAGACCATGTGAGAAGCAATGAGACGGGGAATGTTGATCTTAATTTCTCACAGAAGGCAATAGATAATCAAGGTAACTAGACCCCTAGCATGGCTGTACTCACCGGATTTAGGAACGATGTTAAAGAAAATAATCTTGGCTAGGATTTGGGATGTGAGGGTGAATCTACTCACAACTTCGTTCCTTACCAAGCCGGGGTTGTCATCCCCGTGGATCAAAGTGGATGCGGTGAGTGCAGACTCACCGTCCAGATACTCAAAATCATGAAGATCATATGAATAAACATCTACTCCATCAGTGGAGAGATGCAAAATATTAGCAAACTGTCTAAGATCAATGTCTATGTCCCTTCCTAGGACTCTAGACCTAACTTGGTTACCCTCAAAAGAAAAATTAGCATAGAAGTATGGCATGAGGGATGTATAGACGGGTTCCCTAATGGTCAAGAACTCGTCTAAGGAGTTGTCCCTAATGATGCGGGGGATGTCTAGATGCTCAAAATCTTGTAGAGCTACATATCTCCCCGAATTGATAGATCTTTTGGAGAGAATAAAATCGGTTCCCAGCAAGCTCATTGATGAAGGGGCGTTTAGGTTTGGGAGTGTAAGTAGATGTATGAGCCACTGATTTACCCTTATCAGTCTTAGTCCTTTTAGACATATTGAAGAAAAGGGTGAAATTAGGTCAAATGTGGTTAGGGCTTGATCTACACTACCTAGAAACCTAAAGATCTTGACAAATAAAAGATGAGCTAGTAGCTAGATATCAAGAATAATAGGAAAAATCCGATTTTTACCTGAGAGATGAAGAACAAAACCCTAGATCTGATCCAACCTGAAATTCTTCGAATTGGACGGATGAGAAACCCTGAAAATGAAGATCCAACACCTAGGGAAGGAATCCAAAGTGGGTTTTGAAGGAATTTGAAAAAGATTGAGGATTGAGAAAGTTGGAAGAAATTTTGGAGAGGTGAGGAGTCGGTTCGTCGCTGTTGAGTGAGAGAGAGAGAGAAAAAGTCAAATAAATAGACAGTTTTAGGGCAGAAATCGACGCTCGGTCGACCGGTCGGTCGACCCAGCAAACCCGAGAGCTCTGCAGACTTGCAACGGTCGACCGGTCGGTCGACTCAGAAAACCCGAGAGCTCTGCAGACTTTCAGCGGTCGACCGGGACTTAAAGTCGGTCGGCCGTCAACAGAAAGGAAATAAAAACAAATTATTTCAAGCGAAGTCGGTCGACCGCGACCTGGAGTCGGTCGACCGTCTTTGCCTGAAAACAGTCTGCAGCCAAAAACCCTAAAGAAAAATTTTAAAATAGGAAATGTTAATAAATACAAGTATGATATATCATACATACAGGTTAAACAACATGTTTTAATCTTTATTAAGTTATCATATCAACCAAAGATACATACAAGACATTTTATTTTAATTTTCATACAAAAACTAAGTTTTAGAGATGTTGAAGCCGAATACCCAGTGACGGGTTCTGAACTTCATCCTCTTGATTCCTCTTGAATGAGTTGAGGTGCGCAATTGCCATCTCTAAGGTATTTGCTTTAAATATGAAATTTTTACAAAATTTAATTTTTAGTTTTGCAATAAAATGTATATATATATATATAGTCAAAACTTAGACATGTGGACATTCAATAAACAAAGCATGAAAAACAAGATATCAAAATCAAACATGGTATATACATAACATGATAGAAATGTAGCTTTACACTAACATATGTCAATGAAGCACAAAAGTAAACTATCAATCCTATGCATTTGTATATACAACCAAAAATTAAAAACTTTTAAATGGAGAAGTTACCGAACAAGGGCAATCTCCAAAATATAGGTGCCTCCATGATAGCGATGCAAGCGCGATGTGTTCTTTGAGCTTTGTTGCATCCACCACCCGGGCACCGTCTCCCCTTAAGTCTTGGAGGAAGAAGATCCACCTGTTTCATCTAAAATGGGTGGGTCTTTTGGTACCCATATCTTTTTGGGTCCTATTGGGTTAGTACCGGGGCGAACCCAAACATGTTTATTATGCACATTATGCTTAGCAAAACAAAACTTTTCTAAATGGCCTTTGCGGCCACAATGCGTGCATACATATATTTTACCACTACCATACATGTGTGCATGCTTATGTGTGTGTGCATGTTTCCGTGCATGTGTATGGTGTGTGTGTTTCCCTTGGGTTACTCCCTTAGGAAACCTAGATGCAAATTTCTTTAAATCAAAAGCACATTGTTTAAGAGTTGAGTCTAATACTTCAACCCGTTTTTGCATTTCGACAAAATCATTTTTGTTACATGATGTAATGGGGGTTTTCCCTTTACAAGCTAGTTTATAATTTTCAAAATCAATTTTTATTTTCTTAAAAGAGCTAGACAAGTCATTTTTCTCTTTTTCAATAATGTTAATTTTATCCTTCAAAAACTCATTTTCCCTTTTTAACTTTTTATTATGAGATTGAGAGATCTCATACCTATGTTGTAATTCCTCAAAGAAATGTGCAAGTTCATCCATAGTAAGATCATCATCTTCTAAAGTGTTATCAAGGGTTACCTGAGAAGCATCATCTCCATGTGCCATGAAGCACATGTGAGCGGCGTCGTTCTCCTCTTCAGATTCCGACTCCGTGTCATCCCACGTTGCTACCATAGCCTTCTTCTTTCTTTGCCCGTTCTTGGATGTGGTCGCTTGGAGAGCGGGGCAATCCGCTATGAGATGTCCGATCTTCTTGCAATGGAAGCAAGGACCGGGTTCTTCTCTCTTCTTTTCAAACCTTCCTTGAGGTTTCCCTCTTCGGAAGTTGCTTTGCCTCCCTTTCCTATAAAACATTTTGCCTACCTTTCGGATAAGCATGGCGAAGTCCTCATCGCAATCCTCCGATGAGTCATCCTCTTCAATAAAGGTTGGAGTGGCTTTGAAGGCTAGTGCTTTCTTCTTGGGCGCCTCCCTTTCTTCTCTTACCTTCATCTCCATCTCATGGGTTTTGAGATTACCGATGAAGCCGGAGAAGTCCATCTCCTCCCTATCGTTTAGCTCCTTGAGAGTTGTCGCCTTTACTTCCCATGCTTTGGGAAGAGCTCGAATGACCTTTCTTATCTTTTGGTCATTGTCGATGGCGTCACCTAGAGAAGATAAAGCATTAGTGATTTTGGTGAAACGTGTGAGCATGTCATCAATGCTCTCACTATCAATCATGTAAAAATTCTCATATTGAGAACGCAACAAGTCAATCTTAGATCTTTTGACTTGTGACGTTCCTTCATGAGTCACAATTAAAATGTTTCAAACTTCAAATGCGGATTTGCAATTTATGATGCGTGCTAGGTCATCCTCATTTAGAGCTTGGGTCAAGGCATATTGGGCTCTAGCATTAGCTTCATAGTCCTTGGTGGTATCCTCGGACCATGTTTTCTCATCGGTGAGGGGTTCAACAAAATCTTTTGTAATAGCCTTAGCAACCCTAACTCCTAAAGATTTAAGGAATAGGTTCATCTTGACCTTCCAAATGGGGAAGTTCAAGCCATCAAACTTAGGTGGGGACTTGATGCTAGAAAAGTCTAGTGAAGCCATGAATGAAAAATAAGATGCACAATATATAAAAGATGCAACAAGTAATATAGCCAAATAACAAGGATCTCTCTAAGGTGGTTAAACCAAATAGAGGGTTAGGCTCTGATACCAATTGAAATCACCTAGAGGGGGGGTGAATAGGTGATGGCTATATGAATTTGGCACAAATGCGGAATTTAAAATTTAACTAAACAAATTGCTCAAATTAAAAGACTTAGCAATAATAATAAGCACAATAAGATTGCAAGAAATAAAGAGTTTAGAGTTTAGAGAGAATTCGAGCAAACGCAAACGCAAGTATATGTTTCCGAGGTTCGAGCCACGCTCTACGTCCCCGCCTTCACACTTGAAGGATTTCCACTATTGTAGATCCCACTGGATCGCCAATACAAGGACACACTTGTCCTATCTCTCGTGATGCGGCAACACCACCTTGAGCGCACTAGCTCGCCTTGAGGCCGATGCCTCTACAACTTCACACAAGAAGAAAATGATCACACTTGATCAAAAAATCACTCACTTGCACAATTCTATAACCAAATGTAGATGTAGAATTTTGGGATTGTGTAGTGCAAAAACTAGAGTGAAGTAGAGGTAAAGGACTTCAAATGGGTGTTTAGAAATTTAGGCTTAGATTAAAAATCTTTTCTCAAAGGCTTTTTGAAAACTCAAAATATTCAATGTAAATCTTGTTGTTTATCATGTTGAAGTGACCTCATATATTATAGGAGATGAAAAGACAAGCAAACAGCTCAAAAGATCCGTTGGGAGGAGATCCCAACAAAAAGTGAGTCAGAAAATAGAGCTGTTGGAGTCTGTCAGAATTTCTGACAACTGTCGGTCGACCGCCAACGGTCATATTTCCGACCGTTGGGGATCTGCGGTCGACCGCCCGGTCGACCCAAACTTCCCGAGAGCACTGCAGAGTGCCCGGTCGACTCGGCGGTCGGCCGACGTGCACATGCACAGTTTGTGCACGTCGGTCGACTGGTCGGTCGACCGGCTTCTGTCAGTTCTGTAAAATCAGAACCTGCAGAAACCTGAAACTGGGGATTTTGGATTTGGTCTTTAGTTTTAAGTTTTTGGATCTTGTAAAACTTAGAGTATGAGCATATGTCACTACTCTAACAGGTTAAAACATTTTGATAAATATCCTCTTGATAAAAACTTGTTTTTTCGAAAATTGTTTTTCCAAAAATTGTTTTTCCAAAACTTAAACTATTTTCCAAAACATGTTAACTCTAAATCTAAGTTGAAAAATAGAAAATGAAAATCCTTTTTGAAGCCATGAACCAACTAAAGTGTGTGTGTAAGTGGTAATCCCATAATTCTACTTCTAACATCTAGTTTTGACAAAATTATCTAAAAGAAAAATACAAACACAAGTCTTGGTCTTTTTCTTTGTCTTGATCTTGACTTGGTCGTTTCTTCATAATCTTGTTCCCGAAGCTTCCTAATGTGCTTAGCTTGGGAATGCAAATCTTTAGCGGCATCCAAATTTGTGAGTCTTGATTGTGGAGCCGTCAACCTGTTTTAACCTGAAATTCTTTTAAACAAAATTGTTAAATACATAACTAAATATGGTTTGTTATCATCAAAAAATTCATCGGGATATTGGGCAAATGGCCTTTGGGCCAACAACAAAGTCCTGTAGGTCGGATCCAGGTTTGGATCAATTCACCAATAGGTTGGATCGTGCGCTGAGGCCAAAACGGGTCAGATCCAACTTGTTTTCTTCTCCTTTTTGCCTTGTGGGTTCGATTTTGCATGCTTATCAGGTTCGAGTTGGCTATTTGGTTTGGGTCTGCTTGGGGTTGTAGATGCAAAAAGAAAGAGATGCACGAAGAAGAAGGTGGTGCGACTTGTATGCGAGGGGAGGATGGTAGTGACACCAAGTGGAGGAGAAAGATGGAAAAGACGACGTGGGTCTGCAGGAGGGGCTGTGCGGTGGCTGTGCTGGCGTGAAGTGAGGGGGAGTATGGGCAGCGCGGGTGGCTGTCGTGTGCGCGGGCTCAGGGTTCGGGTCTGCATGGCGACACAGGCAAGGGGAAGGAGGAGGAGAAATGCGGTGGCAACAGTGGCTTGGCGGCGCTTGGGTTGCGTCATGGAGGGAAGAGAGAGTGAGCAGCGACTGGGTCGGTGACAGGTGCAGAGCAAGAGAAGAAGAGGGGAAGATGGAGGTGGTGCTCGGGTGCTGAGGTAGGGGAAGGTAGAGAGAGGGCGAGAGAGGGAAGAAGAAGAAGATGGAGGTGGGTTAGGGTGAGCGACGATTAGGGTTGCGGGGTTAGGGTTTCTTGCGTTGTGAGACAGAGAGAGGGAGAAGTGAAAATATAAAAGAGAGTGGTGGGTACTGGGATTGGGCTCGATTTGGGCTTATGGGCTTATTGGGAAAATGAAAGGAAAAGAAAGAAAGAAGTGGGCTTGGGCTTGACTAGGCTGAGGTGAAAGGAAAAAAAATGAGAGAATATATATTGGGTAAAATGGACATGGGCTTAGTTATCTCAATACTCATACAAAAGAATAAAAATAATAATAATACTACTAATTAAGAATGTTAATAAATATTAAGTAATGATAATAATATAGTTTTATAAATAATAATAGTAACAATGGTAATAATTAATATTGATTATAATTTATTTATAATAACAATAATAATTTAGAATGCTAATACAATCAAATAATTAATTAGTAGCAATAATGATTAATATTGATAATAAGAATAATAACAATTAGCAATAATAATTTATATGAAATAATGATTAATCTCTTAATACAAAAATACATACATATTAGATACTAGTATATATTATTAAATCATGTATTATAAATTAGAGATATTACATTATTAGTCATGTGTAACTGATATTTACCAGGTATGTTAAGTGTGCGGTCCTTGTGTGGTGCCAAAAATCCTAGAAGTCACTAATTTATATTTTAGGATCTTTTCCTGAAAGTTGTGAAGTTTTATTTTAGGATTTAGAAAAATAGTTTTTTCTCAAGATATTCAGGTGCAATTGAGACATGGTTTTTTTGACGCTTGAATTGGGCTATAGGATTTAAAAAGATGGAATGGTACAAGTGTAGAATGGAAGTGAAGAATTAGACTAGATAAAGCTGGCAAATAGCTATGCATGTCAAGCCACGTTGTTTTTGCTTCATCAAACTGATATTGCATCATCATTGGCACTGCGAAACATATCATATCATGTTAAATTTTTGAAGCATACATGGTAAACAATATTTTCAGATTATGAGCTTTTTGCAAAGTTTCCTCTGTAATATTGTCATTACTTCACTACATTGAACATTTTAATAGTGTGACCAGCAACTCTTAAGAGAATTTTTTTGAACTTTAAGAAGAAAATAGCTGATTTTAATATTAATGGTGATTCAACAACTTCATACATAAAACTATACTGTTTTTACCTTATATATGCACCTATATTTTTAGTCCTTTGCAAAAGGCTGACGTTAACTTTAAAACTTTTTAACTTGTATCCTATTGCATTTTGCTAATACAAATTCCTTTACTTGCAGCAAGTGGGCTCCATGCAAAGAACCTGCGTGTTGGACTGACATTATCGTGGGTGTTTTTTCTTCAGGTGGGTGTGTATAAAAAACTAGTTCAGTTCATGGTCATTTTTCTGCTAGTGCAGAAGTTGTTAAGTTTTATGAAATCGCTCCAACTTATTGGTTTACACCTTCATATATAGTGATGACCTATCACAATTTCTTATTGCAGTTAATTTCAGCAGTTCAAATCTTATTTAAGAAAGAAGTTTGAAATATTTAACCTTCTTTATTTGCTTTGGTATATCCAGTTATCCATCTTTTCACAAGACTATAGGCTGTCTGAGAAATTTAGTCATCTTTTTATGAGTTGGATACTATTGTGATTTCCTCAAAAAGATTTACTCCAAGTTAGTTTCTTCATGTGGGAGCTTCACTAATTTATTAGAACTCAGCATCGTTCTAGCATACACCTGCCCAGTAAACTAGGAAGACAGGTTAAAAGTCGGGCTTAATTTGAAGACGCATCAAGGAATTACCTCCCTGCCAAATATGGCTCGGTCTAAATTCCTCCAAAGTGGCAATGCAATTCCAAATACGGGAAAGTGAAAATCTAGCTTATATTAAATATGAAGTTTACCTGGTACAATTATCACAGGATGTATTTTCATTTGCTTGTTGCTGCTCAGATAAGTTAAATTCCTGCGCTAGAACTCATCGCGATCTTCTATTACAAATCTTATATGTAAGCGGAAGCTGGGGTGTTGCTTTCTCAAATTTCTATTTGATATAGTAATTATTATGTTATTTATATTTATCCCTCATCTGTCACACAACTTCAGATTTTTTGTTGTGGCAAGGACATTAGATAGATGCTACTGTCATGGTTCTAGTCCAGCCTATGCGTATTTTTTAGGAGGATTATTGAAAGAAATAGAAATAGAAAATACTGTTGTGGCTAACCCAGGTTCAACCCACAAAAGGGCACTCAAGCTCCTAGGAAGTGATAGAGTATAAAAATATGTCCCTCGATAGACACCAATATTTAGGAGTTAGCTGTAGGGGCAGGGACATCATATATTTGATAATTAGTTTCAGTGCTTAATAAGCAATATAATGGAGATCGTATTGGTGGGCAGGTGAAAGCAGGGGAAGTAGAGGAAAATAGAAGGGATGAAAAGGGGAAAGGGTTGTGGTCTCACACCATGGAATAGTTTTATGTCCTCTCACCATGAAGAAATGGGTTTTAGTAATCTCCATCAATGAGGAAAAAGGACCTTAGTTTTCCATTAGATAATTCAACCATTCATCTCTGCTTGAAAAAGGCTATGCCTTTTCTATAATAAAACATTACCTGAAGCCTAATAAACTTGATAGACCTAGCTTACTATAAAAAGAATTGTTTCCTAAATAAATCCTAGATGTCGCTGCAAGATTTACCTTTATCTTAGGCTTACAAAAAAGATTTACTAAAAATTTAGAAGATATCAAAAGATTTTAATCTAAAACTAACAAAATATTCTAGAATCCTAACAAAACCTATTTCCAGTGACTTTAATTCCCAATAGACTATTCTACGCTACATCCGCACCGAACCCATGTAGGGTCAATAATGCATTTGATCTTGAATAAAAGTTTGAGAAGATCTTACACTTAATGCAAGACGTTAAGATTAGTTATTAGTATTGGGTTATTGGATTGTTGGGTTGTTACCATATACCCACATTGTCTTCTATATATACCTTGTACGTTCTCTTGTGTTAATAAATTAATTCAATTTAGGGTTTCTATTTCTCAACATGGTATCGGAGCCATCTCTCTTCTATCATCACCTTCTTAAAAACCCAACCACCAACAAAACCCTAGCCCCACAAAGAATCCTAATTCTAGCCATCAACCATCTACTTCATCTCATCTTCTTATCTTTCTTTTCTTTTTCTTTCTTTTTTTAGATCTAACATAGTCTCAAATTTAGATCTCTAAAAAAAAATTACTGTTCACATGGGTACTGTTCATCGTGAACAGTACTGTGGGTACTGTTCATCCCAAAAAAGTGTCTTTATCCTTCAAGTTTTAAAACCCTAGTTGTCATCAAATGTCGCCTCATCTATTATCTTTCGTCCTTAACTTCTGTTGCTGTTGAATCATCAGATGATGTTGTTGGCTACTTTTGTTACTCTTGCCGATTTCTATTACTACAAATTGATTCTATATCTACGGGCCTGTTTGTTTCGTTGCAAAACGTCGCAAGTCGTAAGTCGTAAAATGAGAATGGAAAAAGTGAACTGTAGCAGAGAAAATATATTGTGTTTTACGGTGTTTGGTTGATAAAGTGAAGTGTAAATGGAAAAGTATATCGTGTTTTACGGTGTTTGGTTGATAAAGTGAAAGTGTAAATGGTAAAGTATATTGTGTTTTACGGTGTTTGGTTGGTAATGTAAAAGTGTAAGTGGAAAAGTTGACCACAAAATTAACTGTAGCAGTGATTTAAATATTATAAATACTATTAAATTAAATCTACTATTGCAAATTAAATTGTATTAATAAATTTGAGATAAAAAATTAATAATCTTAATATTTTTTTAATAACAATAATATTAATAAAATATTAGTATAAATAGTAAAATATTACTAAAATATTAACTAAATAAATAATATAAAATTTTAAGAAAATCTAAAGAACATTAATAAAATTTTACGAATACTAATAAAATATAAATATTAAAAAATGCTACAACAATAATAAAATATAGTTATAATATTATAATATTAAAAATACTTGAAAATTATTATAATATAAATTTTATTATAATATTATTGTAATATAATATTATAGAAATATAAAATTAATAAAGTAAAATATAATTATAATTTAATAATAAATTATCATTATAGTATTATTATACTGAATTATTATTACAATATTAACATAATAAAATATTAATATAATAATAAAATATATTATGATATTAATAAAGTAAATTTTTATATTAAAAATAAATAATGAAATATATAGTAATTTTATATTAAAGTATAATACTGTTATATTAATAAAATATTAACTCTAAATAAAATAATAAAAAATGGAATAAGTATTAATAAAATAATAAATAATTAAATTAAAATATTAAATTAAAACAGTAAAATATTAAATATTAAAACAATAAAAATGTTAAAGATTAAAAATATAAAATAATTAAATAATTAAATAAGAAATTGAACACTATTAAATTATTAAATATTTAATAATATTTAATTATATATTGATTATCAAGTAACTGTTTTGAACTGTAAGTGTACTACAAGTGACAGTTACATGACCACAAAATTAACTGTAGCAACTGTAAGTGAGAAAATATGAGTGTAAAAGTGAGATTTACATGACCACAAATTTAACTGTAGCAACTGCAAGTGGGAAAAGAAGAGTTGCAAAAGTTTTGCATTTTACATTTTGCAAACGAAACCAAACAAGTGTAAAATGTAAAGTTGCAAAAGTTTTTGCATTTTGCAAACATTTTGCAAGTTACCAAACACGCCCTACGTATCTATTATTACTAAATTTGAGGATCTCCCAAAACCTCTCCTACTTAGTTTGAGGATCTATCAAAGCCTCTCCTTCTACTGAGTTTAGGGAACTCTAAAATTCTATCTGTATCAAGACGGTGATGAATATTAACTTTTTGCATTGAGGTTTGATTTAATTAGCAATTTCAGTGCCAACATCGAAGATTCAGCAGTGGCATAAGATTATCAGCATTGTATTTGTTTCTTATTTTTTTTTTTTGGTTTAGGAAAACTTTATTTAGAAGATGTTTTCTAATCTATGTAACAAGCTAGGCAGCTTGAGGCACGTTAGATCTCTATGCTCTAGCTTGAGGGGGAGTGTTAAGATTAGTTGTTAGTATTGGGTTGTTGGGTTGTTACCCATATACCCATATTGTCTTCTATATATACCTTGTACCTTCGCTTATGTTAATGAATGAATTCAATTCTATGGTTTCTATTTCTCAACACAAGACATCTCCATCTGAACTTGTCCTGCAGCAGAATGGTTTGTTCTTTCTACTGAAATTTCACATGATGCAGGTTATGCGTCTCAAATATCATATCCCAGACAGCGAACTTCAGAACTTTTCATTACAGACCTTGGATATTCTGCAGGGGAATGCTTCTTTGGATGCACATGCACTGGTATTTAATATATGTTTATTTCGTGTGAATTTAAAGCTACATGCTATGACTTTGGATCCATAGTATGAATAATGTTTGCTTGATTTTTCAATCTAGAAACCAGTATCTTGCTTAATTTGTGATATGGATGTTGAAATTGGCAAAAGTAAATTGGACTAATGTCATTATGTCAAATATTCATGGAAAACATCTCTCAACATGTTTGTATGTGGACTTTAAGTAAATAGATTTTCTTTGTTTGAAAATTTTATCTTAATAGTCTTTCATAGTAGTTGAATATTGAAAGCAAGGAATCATTTTTTTTTTGGTTAGATACAATCTTAACTTTCATAAGTCGTTGTAGTATTCAGTGACACAACTGGTGCTTAGACAACTTAACAAGGAATTTGAAGCAAAAGACCTGGTCATAATCAGATACCATGCTACGGCCAGCTTGTTGCTCAGAAGTTTCAGAGAGGCTGAGGTGATACAGATTCCAGTCTCACAGTACCAAGATGGACGCCCTCTCCAAGTTGACAAGCTCGTCAGAGCCAGATGAAGGCAAGAAGATATATTTTGAGATTCTGGCAAGATCAAACACGGACTAGACCAAAGAACTGGTGACTTTGAGTTCTGGGCCGTGTTTGAAAGGCCTGATAATTGTTTTTTTTTTTAAAGATGAGGAGGCTGATAGAAGATGAGGAGCTGGAGTGAAAGGTCAAATGCTGAGTGTCTGGCCTAGAGATGAAGGATTTTGTTGTGGGAAGTCCATAAGGGGATCTATGGTAATCACATTGGTGCCTTGAACCCTGGCACACAAAGTTGTGTTACAAAGATACTATTGGTCGACCTTCCTTAGACTCTCAGTATGTCCATGTGACTCCTTCCAGAGGCATATATAGCAGAAACAGATAAAAAAGCGTTTGAAATCTCATAGACCATTCCCACCGACAATGAGAATTTGACAGCAAGACTTTGAGGAGTCTGACTGTCTGACATTGATCTCTGGTTCACCAGAGTCGTTATCGTCAAAGTAGTGGTCAATCATTGGTAACCAACAACTCTGAATGAGCTCACCCGAAAGCTCGAGGAGAAGGACCTGCACATCAAAATGCTTCGGCATACTTTGGTCTTTCCGAACTACCTCCAGGTATAGTTTGGTCATACTTTGGTCTTTCTGAAATACTAGACAGATACCTTTTAGATTAACTTACGACACTGAAGTTGTCGTTCTTGTGGAAGCTGGAATGCGGACCTCCAGAGTCGAGCACTTTGACCAAGTAATGACCAAGGCCTGCAGATAATCTTGACCTTCTCCTTGAGGTCCCAGAAGAGATTTCCTCGGATGACCAAATACCAGTAGGGGTGCAAATGGTTGGGTCGTGCGAGTTTTTTCAGAAAAATGTTACCTGACCCGAATCTGAAACCCTTAACCCAAAACCCGCCCGAACCTGACGACTTTGGGTATTAATCCGAACCCACACAAATGGGTTCGGGTAAATTCTGATGGGTTACGGGTTTGGGCAGGACGGTTCAGTTTTAATAGTTTTCAGATTTAAGTCATGAAAAAAATATAAGTAAATTTATCTCAAATCAAATAAAATAGATGCAGACAGCCTACAATTTGCATATTTGAAATCTGAATTCAGTTATAACAAATTCACTTACAAATACACAATTGAGAAAGAGTGTTACAGTTAGTCCAAAATTTGCACAACTTATACATTTACCAGTCAAAAATCTAAAGTTACAATACAATTTCTGCTATTTAGCAGCAAAATAATAATGTTCACATAAATAAGTTACAAAATACATATGTTTATTATAAAAAAAAGCCTCTTTGAAGCTAAACCGAGAGGAATTTGTTGTTTTCTATCTTAATTTCAAGTACTTTGCTGAACACTGGGTAAACAGTCATACCCTTACATACATGTGCTCACGCATGCACCACTTAATCACATACGTATGCTTGCACACATGGAAGTAGTAAAATCATGCCTGCCTGGATCCAATCACTACCATGCACACGACACATGGATGCACACACAAGCCTCAAATTCACAACACTTATTTTGGTTAGTTTATTGTTTTTCTTCCGTGGTAAGATATTTTAATGTCAACATTATTTTGCATCAATTATTTATTAAAGAATAGTTTATATATGCCGCAGACTGTTATGCTTCAGTTCTTTATATTTTCATAAATCTATATAACTGCATATTATGCAGAAAGACTCAAATTAAACACAATTCTTTGATAGTCAAAAATTGATAGTTGCCTTTTTGACTTGTCCTTTTTTCCTTGTCCATTTACCATTTTTTGAGTTACTTGCATCACCCTATAGATTGTTATTTGATCTTGTTCTTATCTTAGATTTGGGTGCTTAAACTTAATCTCGCTCTTTGAACTTTCTGTTATATATAACACCATTTTTCTTATATATATATATATATATATATATATATATATATATATATATATATATATATATATATATAGTGAAAAATGTACCTCAGCCGCCAGCTGAGAGAGACTCTCTCAGCTGTCACTTTAATATGGTCGCAAACCCACTGCAACTTGGTCGCAGCCCACTATAACATGGTCGCAGTCCTAGAAAATCATATAATTTTAGTGTAATTAGAACTGCGACCCTGATAGCAGCCCTCAGGAAAAGACTGCGACCAAGGTCGCAGTCTTCAGCAAAAGACTGCGACCTTGGTCGCAGTCCTTAGAAAAACTGCGACCATGGCAACCTTCCTCATAAAACTACTGCGACATTGTCACAGTCCTCATATAAAATTGCGACCTTGGTATCAGTAGTCAAAATAGTGGTTAAAATTCAGCAACTTTGCGCCAGCTGACAGAGTCTCTCTCAGCTGGCGGCTGAGGTACAAATTCCATATATATATATATATATATATATATATATATATATATATTAAATTTTTTTTACTAAAATTAGTTAATTGGCAAATGTTGAAGAGATTGACATTGTGATACATCTGTTGATTTTTTTTAATGCCCGTACATGTCTTCTTGTAGTATATCTAGAGTGTTGCTTTTGTCCCCCTAAGAACTAAGAGTCACACTTTAATATTTGAAGGCATGCATTCTGTACATTCTTCGGGTTGGTGTAACTGATCAGATGACTGAACCGACACAAAGAAGCTTCTTGGTTCTAATGGGAAGAAAGGTCTGCTAATTTTTTCCCCTATTTTCATTTTTATGCGGATTGCTTTGTTTCTCTTTCCTTAAAATGGATGTTTTTTGTGACCTTTATTTTATTATGTACCTCTATCATGGATTTTGCAGCTAGAATCTTCTAATTATAGTCCATCAGTGGGGGTTGCTACATTGCGTATCCTCTCATATCTTTTGAAAACATTGGGAGAGGTAACCATAATCTTGTTTTTGTATGATCTTGATTTTTATTATTAATTCATTAAATCTGAAAAGCTGCCAGTTTTCAAATGCATAATATATTGATTTGCTGAGGGATGCTAGAAGTATATTGTCCTCTTTTTTTTTTTTTTTTTGACTTAGCATGCACACTCTTAATTTTTCTTATATAATTGAACTAAACAAGAAACACTGAAGGAATCGTGAAAAGAAATCAATTTTTAAAATAAGATAAAAAGTGATAAAAGCATGGAATGAATGTTTTTGGTTGTGAAAGGTATTATTGTAATTTGTCATTATTAGACAAATAAAGTTTATTGGGGAGGAATCATAGGATTTTCTCAATCATTTCTCTATTTTCTAGAATCCCGAAATAGTCTTGATTTTGATTAGTTCCCACCCGTACAGCTGCAACCCCATTAACACAACATCCAACCACCACAACTGTGGCAACCACCCAAACATCCAACCATAGGCTCAATGATCATGATTGCGAGGCCATTGCGATTGCAGCCACGTGCCAGTTCGCAGACAAAATCCAGATTGTGACCTTAACATCATTTGTTCACTTGCCAACCACATCCACACACATCCTTGTCTGTTTCTTGACTTCTATGTTCACGACATCATCACTGATCCTTTCCCTGAGTTTTCCATTATCTTTCGTGATCTCTCAATCACCACCTTCTCCAACTTCAATGCCTGCAATTACGACAATGCTTTCACTTCTTGCAATTTAATTCAGTCTTTTGCTATTTGTCTTCAACCTCGCCAATTATGACATAACTTCATGCCTGTGCCCATGAAGCATGAGCAGAAGAAGAAAGGAAGGAAGGAAAGAAAGGAAGAACAGAAAAACAAACAAAAGGAAGAAAGAAAAAAGAAAAAGAAATTAATAATCTAGAAGGAAGTGTTGGTTATGTTCAGATACTTCTGATATTGAAAAAAGGTAAACATAAGAGATCACGTATGAGCTAGAAAAATCTTGTCAATCTCTTGATTGGATTATGGGGGACATATTGGATTTGGATAATCCAAAATCTGAATTTGAATCTTTTAAATTACTGAGTTTGGAATTGGATCCGTGAATGGATCTTGATTTCTTCGTGTATTTTGATTCAAAATGATCCTCACAAAATTTGTAGAGAACCAGCTAGTGGATCTTGCAGGAATTGACCCAAGACCTGTCCGTTACACTCACGACTGGCCAGCAATCTTGTACCAACTAATGGGAAGTTACATACGATTGACAACTGGTTAGTACAAATTTCATGCAAATTCAATAGCTGACCCCATTTTTATTGCAAAAGGCTTAGCTGATGATGGCATTGAAATTAATGACATGGTAGTGATGATTATGAAAGTTTCAACATGATGAATAAACCAACGGCTGAGACATTTTTTCAATGGTGCCAAACCACAGAGGAAGTTAGGGAACTCTGCCCTCATAAATATCACAATAAACAATTTCTTCCTTTCACCAATCACTTTTTTTCAGCAATTCCATCTAAAAGATAAATGCTAATCACATCGACTATCCTATCCTTGTGTAAGAGATGGAACAAGAGATAAGAATACAAATACAGATCTAAATCAAATCTACTTGCTAACTAAAAATAAAGATAAGTATACTAACTAACTAAATGAGAAGACAAATATAGAACCAAACTCAGAAAATTTGAAATTCTAGTCAAATTCACATTCTAAATAAGATCAAAGAACAAAGATAAATCTAGAATCCCAATCAAACCCATAAATATAAATCTTGCATCTATCAAGTTTCTTGACACGTGATTGTTGATTGATGTTTGTTTTTGTGGGAGTTAAATCAATTAACATTAATGTTCATTCAGTTATCCTCTTATATTTATCTATCAACTTGTATAGATTATTCTATATCATCTAGCTTAATACATGAAGTTATGCATTTTGTGACAATTCTATTTTGCAGGTTCCAGTGGAGTTCAAGGACATCCTTGATAACACAATTGTTGCAGCATTATTTCATTCTTCCTTGCATGTAAAGTCTTAACTGAGCTAATTTTCCTGACTTATTTTGGTATTTCTTCTATGGTAAATTCTTTTTTCTTTTGCAAAGCTAGATATTGGAAAAAGATAATGTTCATTAATGATTTTCTCAGACTTAGAAAACTTCCTTTTTTGATGGCTGGTTGTAGTGGTTCCATTGGGAACACCTGCATCAGATTAAATAGTGATTGGTTAACATGGCAAGTGTTGTTTAACATAATGATTGATTTTTAGGTGTATCAAAAGCTTCTGCGGTACACCCGCATATATGTACTAACTGTATAGTAAGTTTTGAAGTTTTATCTGTTTCAATATAAATTTATGTGTAGTAGAAAATTGGCATCTTGATATTTTTCCATCTTCTTATGTAACGAGGATTATATAATCCTTTGCTCTTACCAGTTCTAAAACCATGTGATTTGAAACAAAATAGGGGGGTCTACGGATTTTGAAAAAAAATGAGAGATGAAAGAAATAATTAAAGGTTACTTAATGGATAAATGAAAAGACTTTTCACCTTTTCGGATCTCACGTCGCTTCATGCCACACGCTTCTTGATCTTGACCTCACGTCGCTTCATGCCGCACGCTCGATCTTAACTTTACAGTTAGGGATTCAAACCTGCCATGGGCGGCACGCCCCTCAAGGGAAAAAACCCCAAAATAATTTTTTTCAAAATTCTAATCTATTTTTTATTGAAAGCAATGAAGCTTTTAAATAGCCTACAAATCTTGACTTTTCATCACATAATTGATGCGAGACTAAACATGTAAAAAAAGACTAAATAAAATTAAAAACACACATTAAACTCAAAAAAATACACATCCAATTCAATTTTTCTCATGACATTGATGTCCCCATTATTCTTGTTGGGTGGGAAGAACTCAACTCCGTCTAGTATACATGAGGTGGTGGTGGTGACTGGACACTGTATCTGGATCTGAAATTGCTATTGAGAAGTCGGTTCTCAGGTACTCGTTTTGTACTGCTGACTTGTTGATGTTTGTGATTCACAATTGTTGATCCAGATGACTTGGGCTTGTTGATGTCTGATGTTGCTGTTCTCTTTTTTAAAAAATATTTTGGTTGTCATTTTTTTTTACTAAAGATATGGAATTGTGGTTGAGGATATGATTTGGGGTTGAGATTTTGAATTATGATTGAAATTTGAGGTGTGTAGTGAGAATTTGAGATAAGATATGAGATAATGAGGAGATTGAAAAGATTTTGTAATTTTTTTCTGAAAATTTGACAAAAGAGATGAGAAAGAAAGTGAATGAAGTAACAAATTGCACCTGCTCCTCACTAAGATTACCAATTTATTACAACACTCACAATAAATGGTAAATAACATTGTATCGATTTCACAGCAGAAATTTTTTCACAAGAAACTTTTATTACAATTCATCACTCATTTCTTTTTTCTAACCATGCTCTGATACCAAATTGATGTGAAAAAAGAGAGGGTTTATGGATTTTGAAGAAAGATGAGAGATGAAATAAATAACTAAAATTACCTAATGGATAAATGAAAAGGCCTTTCACTTTTTCGGATCTCACCCCGCTTCACGCCGCATACTCTTTGATCTTGACCTCACGTAGTTTCACGTCGCACGCTCGATTTTAGCTTCACAGTTAGGATTGCACACCCTGCTATGGGCGGCATGCCCCTCAGTCCCAAAATATTTTTTCAAAATTCTACTATATTTTTATTGAAAGCAATGGAGCCTTTAAATATGCCTACAAGTCTTTACTTTTCACCACATCCGATGTGGGTCTCGACATGTAAAAAAAAAAACTAAATAAAATAAAAGAAAATACACATTAGACTCAAAAAAAATACAGACTCAATTCGATTTCTCTCATGACATTGATGTCCCCGTCACCATGTTTGTTTCTTCGCCCCCCATTCCTTTCTTCAGAGGATTATTCAATTTATTCTGGAGCATGGAATACATAATTGGAGATGCTCCCAGCTGAAGTTTTTCTATATTCTTATTATCTGATTAGACCACTTTTATTTGTGACAATGTGTTAACTTGTCTGGTAATTTTGTACTTATTTGTATAGATCTTTAAACATGTTTAAAATGTAAGTTCATATAACTGAGTGTGAATTGCCTTATCAACGAAAATTCACTGTGCAGAAAAGATTTCGAAAGTCATTATGATGTTCCCTTCATTACTGGATTCTTTCATTTTTGTTATTGAGTATCTAGCATTATTTGGACCCTAGTTCCCAGAGACTTTGTATGAGCGGGACACTCATGTTAGAGAACTAGTTTGTGACCAGACACCATACCATATTCAAAATGAATGGAAACCATTTCCAACATCTGTGCAACACCTTCATTTTTTATTAATTGTTACGACATTTTTCCGACACTTACAATGATAATTGCTTATCTCACATTGGAAACTTGTAACACACTAGTAATTTCTGTTTGAGATTTGAAAATATATTTAAATATTACAACTAGTAGGAGAAATGTTTTTTAAGAACACCTCATAGACGAGAAAATTCTTGGAAAAAAAGTTTCTTGCGTGCATAATATAGAATTTATAGAACAGATTGTTGAATGAAGAACAGATATAAACAGAACTATATTAAATGATGGTTAATATTTTTTTCTGTTTAAAATTACAAGGATGATTATTTCTTTATAATACTTATTCCTTGATATTGTTTTATAAATGTTCCTAATAAATTGTTTTATAGCTGGTAGAGTTAGTTGTTTAATTTTTACGTATATAAAACTGGGGATATTACATAAATTTTTTTTAGCATTTTATATAAGCATACAAATACACGTTTCCCATGTTTTTAGGACTACATATCCCATACCCGTGTCATGTCTCATATCCTGCTTTTGTGTCTTGTTCCTATAGCTGTAATTGGACTAGCATATTCTGGACTGTTTGAGTTTGTTCAAATCTTGTGTTCTGCTAGGATTTTTTTTTTAAGAAATTTTCAAGGATATCTTGATGGATGTTTGAGTGAAATGAAATATTGACCTGTTGGTAAAGCTAACACCTGTTTGCTTTTGTAGAGAACAAGTTGTTTGTGGCATTGAAACATTGCCATGATATTCCGTGTATTGTACTTTATTTCACAAATCAATCAAATTCTTTGTGCCCTGATTGCTTGTATAAAAATTTTAATTAGACATAAGCATGGGTTGAAATATCGCCCAATTCTGATACGTATCAGCCATATCGTCACAGAATCGGACCGACCCAATAGGATATCAAATACCTAATATCCGATTCAGCCATGCAGGAGGAAAATCATCGATACAAACTGAATATCAGCTGGCTGTGTTGTCATATCAGTTGATATTGACTGATAACTTTTGTTGTTGGTGGCGGCACACAATTCACAGTTGCTGACAAAAGAGAGATGTCAAAAGAGGGAGGAAAAACAGAAAGAAAACGAATTTCTGCCAAAAAAAAACTAACCATGAACTAGAGAAGAGAGTAGTTCCTTTACTGGAAATCTTCACTGTTGAGTAGGGAAAGCGAAGCCGGAGAAGAGAAGAGGAGGCCGGAGTAGAGCAGATGAGGCCAAAGGAGAGCAGACAAGGGTGGATGAGGCTTCGAGGATGATTATTGGGGAGGTAGGGTATGATTCCATCATTCGAATGCTCAAATCTGCAGAGGTTTCTGAAGCTGTCTCTATTTTTAGTTCATTTTTTTCCATTTTGGTTCAATGAGGTTGGATGGTGGAGAACAGTGATTTCTGAAGTGGGAGGCTGCCGATTGGGAAAATTTGGAGGAGGGAGGGGTTGGTGGGGCTGGGATAACATGATGGACAGTATCTGGGTTTTATGTTATGGATTGGGTTGGGTTGAGTTTGTGTCCAGATACTGGTCTTGGGTTGGGTTGAGTTTGAGGCTAAATTTGGTCTAAAGTGTAATGGATTGGGTTGGGTGGGATTTGAGTGCAGGTCATATGTATATTGTTGGAAACTTGAAACGAAATTTACTAAGCTGACAAAACTATCCAAAACAAAATTTCAACAAAGAGCGGAAAACGAGTTCTCAAACCTTGGTTAGTTAATTAAGGCTCAGTTCAATTGGTCTCTTAGTGGGTTTGGCCTAGTTTTCATATATGCCAATTTATTTAATATTAGTTGCTAATTTGACTAAAATACATATCAAAAGTCATTAAAATTTCGTAATTAAATTGGATATAGAAATTAGTTTCTTATCAAAAAATTATTGAATTAATCATCTAATTAGTTATTTGGCGAAAAATGCTTATTTTATTTCTTAACATAAATATCATTAATTAGCTAATTTTTACTCTGTTAGCACTAAAAAAACATTAAGATTAAATTTTAATGTAGAATTATAAATAATCATTTCTTAGTGGATTGTTAGAAAAAAATAATAAATTATATTTATTTAGCTTCGTGTTTGCACATTAGAGTTGTTAGGAAATTTTAATGAATCCATTATTAAAATAGTTTGTTAATACTTAGGAAAAACATGTAGGTTGATTTTAAGTTGAGTATATTCTTTCCATTATACTCGTCAAAATCTTATGCCTTTCACATATGAGTGAGAAAGCGAATGATTTCATGGGAGGCTTGTAACCTAATGGTAGTTCAATTCCTATACTCAAAAAAACCACTCGTCGTATTCATGACGAATGCATAGGGGAGTTCGAAGAGCACTCCTTGGTCATTGAGACTCGTCCCTTTCTCATTGAATGTTGACTTTGCTCGTGGCAGACTGGCTTGGTCATTAATAGGTTGGCCTTCTCCTTATTCATTGTATCGGGTGGAACATGGGAAATCTACTATCTTCCCAGGTGTCTTAGAACCCTCTCTAGGGCACCTGCACATTGCCATGTTGCTGGGGAGGACAATTAGCATAACTATAATTAATTTGTTTCTTATTAGTTTGTTAGAAAAAAAAATTAGTAAAACTTATTTTATTTAACTTGGTGCTTACACATTAGTTTGTAAAGAAAATTTTAACGAATTCATTTTAAAATTGTTTTTTAGCACTTCTATTATTTAACTTGGTGTTTACTCATTAGTTTTTATTGTTATATTTTCTTGAAATGTGATTAGAAGTCTTTAAATTATTCCAAAAAAAGTCAAAATGTTACTAAGTATCTTAACATTTTATATAATTTTTAATTATTTTTTGCTGCAATTGGTATCATCGAAACGAAATGGTTGATACGACCGATTCCAGTACCAAAAATTGTCAGCCGATACTGAAACATAGCTTTCAAACCATTGTCATAAGATATTCCCTTATATATGGGTTATCCTGGAGCAATAAAACACATTATAGGATTACAAGCAGGTGTTACTAAATGAAATCACCAAATAACTGAACGTTATGGCCCTACACCTGAAATGCAATGAGCTTATAAATATCGGAAAAGTCAGACCACGTATGTGCTGTTAGTACATAGTTTTATTGAGTATTACGTCAGTGGTTCCTTCCCTTTGGAAAGAATCGGACATTTAACATAGACATCAGGGCATAGATATGAATTTATGTTTTTTTTATATATCCTCTCAGTGATTTTTCTTCTTATGTAGGCGATCTCCTCAAGTAATCACAGCGCACAATCCCTTTTTGTATTTAGGGAGCTTTAAATTAAAGTTATAGCTATCAGTTTTTTCTATTGTATAGGCAAGACCTTATGGCTTATGCCAAACTCCATTTGCGATAGATAAATTATACTGCTTATTAAGAGCTCTAACTTTCAAAGCTTAAGGATGTAATGGAAGGATTTTTGGGTATATTACCTGAATATTGTTGCTGACTTGTACTGTTATTGACTGATCCAAAAAAAAACATTTGTACAATATTTGGGAGTATGAAAACATATTTCTGGTGAATATGATTAAAATGGACTGGTGCAGTGAAAAATATTTGATATGTCCAGTGTTTAAATGTTGGCCGACATTCCCGAAATGTCGGCCGACATTTCATTTTCAACCCCTCACCGTCACGACATCCCCACTTTCATTTGACATGGCGTTTTGGAAATTGTCGGCCGACATTTCGGGAAAAATCCGACATGTCGCCGTTTCGGGAAAAAGTCAGCCAACATTTCGGGAAAAACCCAATATGTTGGTTGGTCTTGAAAGTTGGAACAACCGAGAAATTTCTATAATGAGCTAATGAGTGTATGCAAAATGTTAAAGTAAATATACCTATTCTAAATATATTTATATAGTTTTGCTTAAGGGCTGTTTTTTTCGCCGCAAAATGCCGCAAATCGTAAGTCGTAAAACTTCTTTTCCATTTTCAACTGTTTGTTTCGCTGAAAAATAAGTTGCAAAAAGCAACTCTCATTTTCTCATTTGCAGTTGCTACAGTTAAATTTGTGGTCAATTAAATCTCACTTTTACACCGACATTTCCACTTGCAGTTGCTACAGTTAATTTTGTGGTCATGTAAATCCCACTTGTAGTTCAAAACAGTTATTTGATAATCAATATATAATTTAATATTATTAAATATTTAATATTTATAACAGTGTTCAATTTCTTATTTAATTATTTAATTATTTTATATTTTAATCTTTAGTTTTTTATTATTTTTAATATTGTTTTAACATTTAATATTTTACTATTTTAATTTAATATTTTTATTTAATATTGTTATTTAATACTTATTATTTTATTAATACTTATACCAATTTTTTATTATTTTATTTAGAGTTAATATTTTATTAATATAACAATATTATACTTTAATATAAAATTACTATATATTTAATTATTTATTTTTTTAATATAAATAATTATTTTATTAATATTATAATATATATTATTATTATATTAATATTTTATTATGTTAATATTGTAATAATAATTCATTATAATAACATTATATATTTTAATTATATTTTTTTGGTAATTTATATTTTTATAATATTGCAATAATATTATAATAAAATTTAAAATTATAATAAATTTTCAAGTATTTTTAATATTATAATATTATAACTATATTTTATTATTTTCTTAAGATTTTTTAATATTTATGTTTTATTAGTATTCTTAAAATTTTATTAATGTTCTTTAGATCTTCTTAAAATTTTATATTATTTATTTAGTTAATATTTTAATAATATTTACGAATTATACTAATTTTATTATTATATTATTATAAATAAAATATTAAGATTATTAATATTTTATCTCAAATTTATTAATACATTTTAATTTTCAAAAGTAGATTTAATTTAATAGTATTTATAATATTTAAAGCACTGCTACAGTTAATTTTGTGGTCAACTTTTCCACTTACACTTTTATATTACCAACCAAACACCGTAAAACACAATATACTTTCCCATTTACACTTTCACTTTACCAACCAAACACCGTAAAATACAATATACTTTCTCATTTACACTTCACTTTATCAACCAAACACCGTAAAACACAATATATTTTCTCTGCTACAGCTCACTTTCCCATTCTCATTTTACGACTTACGACTTGCGACGTTTTGCGGCGAAACAAACAGGCCCTAAGTTGTGTATGTATTATCTTATAAGAATTTTATGATTACATTATTTAAGACATTTAGGATATATATATTTGTTATCCGTCATGACGTCCGAAATTTAATAGATGGCCCCAAAATATTTCCGAAATCCGAAATCCGTCATCCGACATTTTCCCGATATCTGACATTTAAAACACTGGATACGTCAAGTTTACGGGGGAGGTTGGCTTCATAGAGCTAAATGGACAAAGAAACTTCATGTATCCAACCTTGAGAATAATTTTGTTTTCTATTGTTGCGTTACTTTGTAGATGGCCTAGTATTTTTAAGATATGATACTTATGCTGAGAAACATCTTTTACCCCATGACTATGCGCATATAAACAAACTCATGCTCTCTCTCTCTCTCTCTCTCTCTCTCTCTCTCTCTCTCTCTCTCGCGCGCGCGCGTATGTGAATATAATAACTGTACAATAAATAAATTCTCAGTCTCTCTACATATCTTATGTAATATGTGAAAAATTTTAAGAGAGAGAGAGGGAGAGAATAAATAGGTTGCTCTATAAAAATCTATTGTGACATGTAATAAATGTAATAAAAGTGGGACTTTCCAATTACTCTTCGGGGCCAAACTTCATATTCAGGGTAGCCCAGAAATGTACAATTCAGAGCATGCTCCTGAGGAAAGAAGAGGGATCGGAAGTTGTGTTTATTGTGTTTGCTTCATACTTGCACTCTTGTACTAATGGTAGGGTTTTGCACTTTTCACTGTAACCTTTGGATTATAGTATTGAAAAATTTAGGTTATTTTTGTTAGGAGGGGTGGAGATGGGAGGTCATCCACAGAAAGCGTTCAGAGCTTATAACTCGATTATGTCATTTCACTGTTCTTTCACCCTTTTTGTGGTTTTGTACTTTCAATGATAAATGACTTGTAAGGATAATTAGTTGAATGAATGGCTATTAAGTGTTGAAGTGTATAAGTGGGACTTTCTTTCCTGTTACGCTTCAGGGACAAACATCATATTGAGGAATAAATGGAAAATGTAAATTTAGGGACGTGCTCCTCATAAAAGAAGAATTAGAAGTTGATTATATTTGTTGTGATTACTTTTTATCAGTCTTGTAGTGTTGATTGAGTTTTCGCTCTTAATGCTTGGATTTGACACAATGCCAAAAATTAGGTTCTTTCTGTTAATAATTTACTAGTTCACTTCATGTGCAAATGCCTGTGAATGGGAAATAAAAAATATTTAGAACTATAAACATGCAATGTAAGTTTTAATTTGTAAAAGGGTTTATATTTAAAAGTTAATGGGATCTCCCAGTTTTCATGTCCTCTTTATATCCATTGTTTAATACCTTTTTTTTAAACTTCAATTGCCAATGACATGTCTTCAATAAGTCACAAAATCATTATTATTTGTTTCCCAAAAAAATGTTTTTCTTCCTTGGGAACAATGTTAAAATGGGAGGAATATTTCAATAACTTTATGGGCATGACCTTGTGTACATGGCCTGTCCATTTTTTGGAGTTTTATATAGTAAGGATAGTGGACGAGATTTTGCTTACTGTGGCTTGTTTTTAGTTGTCCATTGTTGTGCACTGAATTTTGTTTTTGAGGCTTTTCCCCTATGGATGTAACTTTTTTTTTTCTGCATCTTGTTTACACAGGTACGTACAGAGGCTGCTTTAACACTGCGTACATTGGCTGAGGTTGATCCTACTTGTGTTGGTGGTTTGATTT
Source organism: Agave tequilana (assembly GCA_038442645.1). Lineage (NCBI taxonomy): Eukaryota > Viridiplantae > Streptophyta > Magnoliopsida > Asparagales > Asparagaceae > Agave > Agave tequilana. The sequence continues at coordinate 71,512 of JAVJIF010001516.1, forward strand.
CCTATGGCATGACGACATTACATGCATTGCGAGAAAGTGCATCAATTGGAAAGGTAGGATGACATTAGAAGCCTTTATATGGAATTGTCCATATTGTTTTAATTTTATTCTCACTTAAGACTTTCTATCTCTTCATTGTGTATTAGTTCTTTATCTGCATACCTGATAAAATTTCTACCTCTTCTATTGATTTTAGTGGGACAATCATTTAAGATTTACTTAAAAGTTTTTCTCATAACCCCAAGCTATGATTCTGAGGAGAGCATGTTTAATTCATATTCAAATTTTTATTGGAACTCTTCTTCTCAATCTAATAGCTGAGTTGTTTATTTTAGGAGCAGTGAACGAAAACTCGGCCGAGTCGGATACGACTCGGCCGAGTCGTATCCGACTCGGCGCCCTCCGGTACGACTCGGAGGGCCGAGTCAACAGAAGATCGGCGAGTTGACCGAGTCGGGTCCGAGTCGGACCCGATTCGGGTCGACTCGGCGCCCGTGACTCCCCATTAAAACGCGCTGAGGGAGAGAGAGAGAGATCAGATCTCTCTCTCTCAGTCGCGCTCGCCGCCCCCCCCCGCGACGCCCTCGCCGTCCCCCCGCGTCGCCGTCGCCGTCGCTGTCGCCGTCCGTCTGCAGGTAATTCTCCCTCTCCCCTCTCCCTCTCAGTCTCTCTCTCTCCCTCTCTCTCCCTCTCTCTGTGCCTCTCTCTCCCTCTTTCTCTGTCTCTCTCCCCCGCAGCGGCGCCGGCGCAGCGACTCTCTCTCTGCCTCTCTCTCTCTCTCTCCGTCTCTCTCTCTCTCCCCCCGCAGCGACTCTCTCCCGGCTCTCTCTCTCTGTCTCTCTCTCTCCGCAGCGACTCTCTCTCTCTATGTCTCTCTCTCTGTCGGACTCTCTCTCTCACTCCCTCTCTCCCTCTGTATCTCTCTCTGTCTCTCTCTCACTCCCTCTGTATCTCTCTCTCACTCTGTATCTCCCTCTCTCTCTCCCTCTCACTCTGTATCTCCCTCTCTCTCTCCCCTTCTGTATCTCTCTCTCTTTGTCTCTCTCTTACTCCCTCTGTATCTCTCTCTCTCTGCTTCTCTCACTTTCTGTCGGACTCTCTCCCCCCCTCTGTATCTCTCTCACTCTGTATCTCCCTCTCTCTCCCTCTGTATCTCTCTGTCTCTCTCTCACTCCCTCTGTATCTCTCTCTCTGTCTCTCTCTGTCGGACTCTCTCTCTCCCTCTGTATCTCTCTCTCACTCTGTATCTCCCTCTCTCTCCCTTTGTATCTCTCTCTCTGTCTCTCTCTCTCACTCCCTCTGTATCTCTCTCTCTCCCTCTCCCTCTCAGTCTCTCTCCCCCTCTCCCTCTCTGTCTCTCTCTCTCTCTGTCCCTCTCTCTCTCTCTCCGTCTCTCTCTCTCCTCCACTGTGTTTCCCTCTCTCTCCTCTGTCTCCGTCTCTCTCCCTCTCTCTGTTCCTCTCTCTCTAATTAATTTGCATTTAATATAATATAATTTAGTTTAGTTTAGGTAAAGTTAATTTAACTTAATTTAGGTTAATTTAATCTAATAAAGTTTTGTAATTAAGTTAGGTAATTTAATAATTTTATTGAAGTTAGGTAATTAAGTTAGTGTAGGTTAATCTAGTATATGCATGTATTTTGATATTTTTCTACCGACGACGCTTGTATTTATGCTTTCACGTTATGTTTTGAGTGTTAGGTGATATGTTTTGAATATGTGATGCATGAATTTGGATGTTTATATTTTTTTATGATTTGTCATGATTTTTTCATAATTTTTTGGCGTTCTATGTAGCGTTTTGCGCGTATCGTCCGAGTCCGATCCGAGTCGCCGAGACCGATCCGTCTCGGTGCCGGCCGAGTCGGCGGCCGAGACCGAGACTTTGAACTATGTTTAGGAGACCACCATCCTAAATGTAATTACTATATGAGGTTTGTTCTATGTTCTGAATGTAACTATTAAAAATTTGCTTGATGTTTAATACTCTGTAGCCTGATCCATCTATTTGTCTACCTTTTTAGCACGATCTATTGTGGGTGTTATTTATTAAATGATTCTTTGTATTAACCTGGAACAGTTGAAGTTTGGAAGATATTTGCCAACGATTTATGTTTTAACAACAATGACAACAACAAGAAAGTATCAATAAGGCTTTATCCCAGATATTTGGGTCCAACTACATGTGGAGCTATGTTAAGGGCCATTTCTCTGTTAACAACTATCATACTGTCCTAGAAACCACCTTTGCTCAATTATCATTGTAACAGGGTGGCACTAATGAAACATATTGCAGTTCATGAATTCGTTTTTAATTAATAAAGCTATATATGGAGTGGCTATTTTAATTAAGGACATAACATTGATCTTTGGATTAGGGGTGAAGAAACATAATAATTTCTCATGGATTTAGGGTATAATCAAATGAAGCATGATCACAGTTCTCTGTCTTAGGGGAAGAAGCTAATACTTTCACACTTCCGTAGCTTGCAGCTTTCGTTCAACAATGTTGAGGTTAAAGACATGATTGGAAGTATATTTTTTTGTCATTGTGTTTGTGGGTTACATCCTCGATGGAAATCTCAAGCAGAGGTGTTTGAGTGCGCAGAAATTGCTCTATGGGGTTGAAGATGATGTCAGAGTTGGATGGAGGCGTTAGAAGATAAATATGGGAGTAAGCAGAAAGGTAGCAAGGATAAATTTTATAACTAGTTATATGAACTGTCAATGAAGTATAGATACTTCTGGTTTGCCTTTCTTGGAGCCAGAGGGTTAGAGACCATAATCAAGCAAAACAACAGTAAGAAGCCTGGATCAAACCAATGTTATACTAAGCAGATGGAACATGCTATTAAGGTAATTAGCACGGATGTGCAATGAGGCCTTTTCCCTAACTTGAGGTGTGATCTTTGGTCATTTTACCCAGTGCTCTCATCATTTAGGGCCTTCATGCGTGCAACTTCTGGTAGACTACACATTCTAGGGTCAATAAAAACAGTGTCAGAGAAGACCTGGCAAGGGAAGTAACAATTCCGCTCCTTTCTCCAATGATGCTAGCAGTGGTGATGGTGGGTTTTAGTTGGGGCTGGGGTGTGGGGGGGGGTTTTTTTTTTGAAGGGGGGGGGGGGTTGATGAGGACATCACACCAGTTGCCAGTTGTCTTTTCATGCCTTAGCTTATTTTGAGATATTGTGTTTTGTCTATTTTGCTTTTAGTACCACATTGGTTATATGCGAGAAGTTCACTTTGTAAGAGCTTATATAAAGAGGCTCAACTTAATGAATAAGTAGACAATGATTAAACAAAATTTTTCCAGTTAAAATTTCAGAGCTCTTGGGTTCTTGAGATTGGGTGTGAAGCCCGTGGTGTAAGGGGTGCGAAGCCCGCGTAAGGGATGCGAAGCTCAAAGTTATCTGGTTCTTTCTCCAACCCTAATCTCTCTGTTTTCATTTTATTTCTTGTAAAGCCCTAGTTTTTCCTTTTTATTTGTATTTGAAGGTGATTGCGATCCTGTTTTACATCAATTTGGTATCAGAGCTTTGGTCCTAATCCTCTTCGAATTTCTTCTCTTCCCCAAATCCTAAATCTAAATCTGGATCTCTAGATCTAGATCTACTTTGCAAAAAAAAATTCGATTATTGTTAGATCTAGATCTAAATCTAAATTTAGATTTATTTAGATCTACTTTGCAAAAAAAAAAAAAGAAAAAAAAGAAGAAAACAGAAAAATAGAAAACAAAAAAAAAACAGAAAATAGAAAAAAACAGAACAGAAAAAAACTTTACTGTTCACAGTGAACAGTAATCGCCCTGTTACTGTTCACGTGATTCATGTCCCCAAAAGCCCCAACATTCGTCCATTCTGAGCTTGTTTTTAGCTCGATTTGAGCCATTTTTGAAGCAGCGGATTCGTGGAGAGCAGCACTACACATCTATAGCCTTCATATTCTAGTTCAAGCTTCGGTCGTCTATCAGATTCAGCTCAGCAGATCAGCGCACCACAGTCCAGAGCTTGTTTCTGCCCCGATTAGCGTCTGATTTGCTCCATTCTCGAGGTGATATCCTAACTTGACCTGAATCGTTAACTGTTAGATTACTTGCAACTACTATATGAATTGCTATAATTTGTTGGTTGAATTGTTATTTGCTTTGATCTAGTGGTTATATTAGCATTTATCGCTTTTTCATCATTTTAGGAATGCATTTTCTTTGCATTTCGAACTTAAACTTTAGGGTATTTTTGTTTAGTGCATACATTTAGTTTAATTAACTCTAGGGTTCTCCACTGCATCTGCTTGTTTGCTTGAGTCATCATGACTAGTCAGCAGTATAGTGACCCCCACTTAGACCAGCTACACAAACTCCATCAGGGTCATATGTCCATTCATGATTATATTGCCATGTTCAAGGACTTAACCCATCGCAGTAACGTGAGAGAGCACCCTTCTGAGACTCTAACTAGGTTTGTTTGGGGTTTACAGCCTAAAATAAAACGTGCTATGATTACTGGCCCCTATGACTTAGACACTGTTGAAGAGGCCTTTGATGTTGCATTAAGATTGGACTTGACTTTCAAAACGCTAGTCAATGCCAAGACCAGATGTTCTAAATGTAAGGGATATGGACATTATGATTATCAGTGCCCATCGGAGAGTCAACATGTTAGAGCTGTGCCCACTGATGAAGTTGACGACTCGAAGGTTGTTGAGGATGTCCAAGTCTCTCCTAAGACTGTTAATATAATTGAAGACATAGCAGTTGATTCCGAGACAGATTATTGATGAAATCCACATGTCTTCTGATAGTGTCAATGATGACGTAAATGAGATATTTGAGCCTAATATACCCACTGTGTGTAGGCAGCCATTCGAGCCTCCTTGTGCTGAACCTAGTTTTATGGTTATTCCTATCAAATATTTTAGGGAGTCACCTGAATTTCTTTCCAAGGTCCAGCAGAGGGTTTCTAATACTTCTTTTTCAGGTTGTTTAGAGTTTGTGTCCGAGTCCCGTGTACCTCCATCGTTAGATGTGTGTCCTTCTAGGCATATTATATCTCTCATTCTCCCATCGTTAGGAGTTATGCTTAGAATACCTACTGCTTTGCATCTGCCTGTTGCATATATAATGATATCACTAGGCTGATAGCAATTTACAATAACACCTACAAATTTGTTGCATACCCATATAGTATTTTATAGGAATTTACAGTTGATAATAGGGTGATGGTTACGAGTCACTTTGAGGCCACAAGAAAGTTGCACGCTTGGCGTAAAGATTTCGATAGGACTCTGAAGGGGATTGCGTCCATTGCTTACGAGTTGGATAGCCCGTGGGATCCTGGTATCAGCTCCATCTTCAGCAAGGATGATGCGCCTCGCTCTACTCTCTGTGACTTGATCCCGCTGCTATCTTTCATAACCGATCCGTCATGGAGACCAGCTCCTCCTTCGCCACCATGGTCTCGACATGATGTACCCGTGCTGCTGCCACGATCACCACCTTGGCCCGACTGAGACACTTCGTAAGGACCCTCCCTCGACAGGGTCGAGTTTCTTCCACTCTGGGGGAAATGATGAGGACATCACACCAGTTGCCAGTTGTCTTTTCATGCCTTAGCTTATTTTGAGATATTGTGTTTTGTCTATTTTGCTTTTAGTACCACATCGATTATATGCGAGAAGTTCACTTTGTAAGAGCTTATATAAAGATGCTCAACTTAATGAATAAGTAGACAATGATTAAACAAAATTTTTTCAGTTAAAATTTCAGAGCTCTTGGGTTCTTGAGATTGTGTGTGAAGCCTGTGGTGTAAGGGGTGCGAAGCCCGCGTAAGGGATGCGAAGCCCAAAGTTATCTGGTTCTTTCTCCAATCCTAATCTCTCTGTTTTCATTTTATTTCTTGTAAAGCCCTAGTTTTTCCTTTTTATTTGTATTTGAAGGTGATTGCGATCCTGTTTTACATCAGGGGGGGTGGTTGGGGGGGGGGAGGAGTGAGAGAGTTGGTTAAATAGTAAATAAGGAGCATAAGAAACATGGTCAGGAGAATGGAGGGAAACAACTTAGAGAGGAAAAACTCAAGAGACCTGGTAGGCCACTGCAATAGTTCAATACTCAAGAGTAGCAAAGTAACACATTTCTGTTTTTCTATAGTTTTTAAATTTTCCAAGAGCTTATTTATGAATGTTGAAGAGAATGGAAGTGAAGCATTGGAGTATCAGCACGATAGAAGTTTCACGTTGTTTTTAAAGAATAAGAATCTCGCATTATAGTTCTGGCATACCTTTATGTTGACTGCTGAACGCGAAGAGATTTGCCTGGATTCTGATTTTATGCAACCATGAACTTATAGGATTGCCTTGATTATAGTTGATACCTGGATATTTGCCTAATCAAATGCTAAAAATGGCTTATCATGTAAATCTAATCAAGAATAGGATTATAGGGCCATGACTCATTTATAATTCTCGATTCCTTCTTTTAACCCAACCCCCCACCCCAAAAAAAAAAAAAAATCCAAAAAAACCCCAAAACGGGGGAAAAAAGAAAGAAGAAGAAGAAGAGCTGAATGGTGAGCAGCTATTATTCACTTTTAGGTAAGTTTAGATTTTAACCAAAATGAATAAAGTTTCATGCAGGATTAACAAATTATGAAAAATAGTGACATCTTATGGATTAATTTTCATGTAGCATAACAAATATCAGAAATAGTATGTTAGTAATGCATGTCTCCGCATGACTGTATGTTTAGGGTGTTTTGCTCTCATGAAACTGGTTGGATATCAAACCATTCAGGGTAGATCAATCATTTGTGATCTTTTGGAAACTAAAGAACCCACGAATTGAACTGAAACTTCATCTATAAATGTCACAGCTTTGTTTTAACCAAACTGATAAAATTTCATGCAGGCTAAGACATCTAATGAAAACTTGTGACTTTGTGTCCTTGTATGTGCTTGTGTAGACTTGTTCTACAATGAGATGGGAAAATCCATGAAATGTTGGATAAAAGTGGTTTGGCGCACCATACAGTTCATACTTGACCATTCAACTTTTGTGTCAGATCTGACCCATCTTTTTATGATACATACATTAACAAAGACATATACACAGATAGATAGATATAGGCGTAAAGATAACGAATTAGTCATTCATGCATTTTCATTCTTTATAATTTTCTTACCATCGAAATGAGCTGGCGAGCATTCGCGTAATCTTCAGATCTTCAAGCCTTGTTGACCTCATCCGGCCAAGTATTACTGATTGGTCAAAGCCTTCCAAAGCTTCACAACATTTTTTGTCAACCACTGAATTACATATTAATTTAAAATTTGAAAATTTCCCTCAACGTCCATTTGAACTGAAAGATAAGGGAGGATCTCACAAAATTTCTGTAATAGTAATGTATATAACTTCTTATAATTATGATATTTAATACTTCTTTTATTTTTAGAAATTTTCAATGAAATCAGCAATTCTTCTTTCCGAAAAGAATGCATCATGCAGTGGTTTCTTTTCTTGATCTGCGGAAAATCATGACATTTTCTGTTATATATTTTGCTGCCTTTACTTTGTGTAGATACATTTATGCTTCCATCAACTACTGTCAGGATTTTGATGACAATGCTGACAATTTTTTTCTCCTGTTGAATAACAGGGAAACGAGTTGAGTCTTCAACTTGATTCTTTGCATGGTCAAGCAACTGCTCTAGCAGCCCTGGTTTTCATCTCGCCAAAACTATTACTTGGTTATCCGGCAAGGTTAATATTTGTCTGGAATTTTTTTATATGCAATATCTATTCTTGAGGATTTATTTTGTTCCTTCATCCATGTAGACTGTTTTGTTATGATTTTGGTTCAGTTTTCCAGCAAAATTAAATGACAACATAAGAGAATATAAGCATTTCTATCATGGCCTTACGTTATCTGATAAGAAGCAGTGTGTGTTTCATCGACACTTCCTTAAATTGTTTCTGATATGAGTTTGGTCAGTTATCTATTTTTTAGGTTTGCTGCCAATATTTTGTAATTTAAATACTTTGATGTTTTGATGATACGAGGTGCCAATTCTAATGGAGGATGCATTGGTAGATTAAAGGTTTGATAGGTTAAAATGGTTATAGGATAAACTCTTATGGTACGTTGAATGTTTTGTAAAGGAATAGTAGAATTTCTGGTCAATCCTTCTATAAGATACATATTGCTTTTGGACCTCAATAAGTTTGATGGTAGATGGTTCACAGACATTCTCTTATTTTTACATCTGAAATTTGAATTTTATAACATATGATGAGTAAGTCTCTTTCACTTTCACTTAACTATATATTTTAAGATAAGAAGGGAAAATCAACTAACATAGTTTGCAATGTTGACATTTGAGTAAGAAAAGTTTATGCTTTCCCTAACGGAACTTTATATTCCTTATCTTATTTTTATAGTCCATATTTTGTTTATCCAAAGTTTATTTGCTTGCTATCTATTAATGAATCCTTGGAGCTCACCACCACTCTTGTTACATCATCCCCTTAGTATTTATCTGTGAAAATTGGGTTGATTACGGGGAAATCGCTAAATGAGAAGGTTTCTCGAATGAAAATTTCCTGTAACGGCTATCAACCTGATGTCAACTCTGTATTCTCTAAGTTTGTGATAAGATTTGGCAAAGGAAATTATATGCAGGGAGAGAACTAGCCTTCCCTAGGGTCAATCGTCCAAAATTCTCCAAGACTAGAAGAGTTGAAAAGGATGATGATACTTTGCTATATAGAACTGTATTGATATATTTGCGACACTACAAGAAAGGTTCAATTTCATTCTTCATTTAAAGCAACTACGGAACCCTCTTAAATCTTGCTCTAGTAATATTTTCTTTAGCTTGATTTTGTCTTAGAATCCAGCCTGCCGTTGGAATTTTATTTACAATTCATAGCTACAAATGAGCAGAATACACCCTTTTACAACCTCATACAACAATGTGTAGTGCTTCTTTTAGGATCTTAAAACAAGACTAAAACAAGAAAATACAATCTAATGAAATCCGGAGATGAAATGACATTATCTCACTCTAATGCCAGGAAGATTAGCGTTACCTCTAGGAAAATCTGGATATAAGTCCGAGCCATATTTGATTGCAGCATTAGGTCATTGTTCTTTCTCCAGGTGTCTGTGATGGTACAATAGAAAAGGTTAGATGAACTTCTGAATCTGTTTGTCTACATTCCAGCATTTCTATGGTGGACTAGTCTTTCCATTTAATTCAATAGAAAGGAATAAGATGTCCACCCAACATCAATAAATTTGCTCTCTTTCCAAGCACTGGCTCCAATCCATCTTTAATGGCAAATAATTGTACAATAAGACTAAAGTTTTTCTAGAGAATGTTGATAGAGAAAAGGTAATTTCTGTCAGAAATTCTTAACATTGCATATCCTCTGGCCATTTATAGATGATTCTTAAGCCCCATCTTGATAAAACTTTGGTCTTCCCTTTAGTGATGGACCAACTGATTCCTTTTTCTTATAGTTCTCGAGGATAATTTTTGACTTCCTGGATTAGTTTTTCAACGGAAGAGGCGGGCTTGATGATGCAAGATGACTTCAAAAAGTATGTATATTTTGAGTTATATCAAAGAATCAAGAATTAGGACATCTGAAGTTAAAGAGGCCTTGAAAAGGATGAAGTCAAGGAAAGCTGTTGGTCCGGATGGAATTCCTATTGAGGTATGGAGATGCTTAGGAGAGGTGGGCGTGAGATGGCTAACAAACCTCTTTGATGAGATCTAGCTAAGTAAAAATATGCCAAATGAGTGGAGGAAGAGTACCTTAGTACCTCTATATAAGAACAAGGGTGATATCCAGAGTTGTTCAAATTATCGTGGAATAAAAACTCATGTGTCACACCATGAAGCTTTAGGAAAGTGTAATTGAATACAGGTTAAGACAGAATGTTACAATATTAGAGAACCAGTTTGGGTTCATGTCAGGGCAATCGACGACAGAGGTTATTCATCTGCTTCGTCAACTTATAAAGCGATTTCTAGAGAGGAAGAGAAATTTACATATGGTCTTTATTGATTTAGAAAAAGCTTATGATAAGATGCCAAGAGAGGTATTATGGTGGACATTGATGAAAAAGGGAGTCCCTATCAAATATATTGACATAATCAAGGATATGTACGATGGAGTAATGACAAATGTCAGAACTTGTGGAGGCATAATAAGTGATTTTTCTATCACAATTAGATTGCATCAAAGATCTGCATTGAGTCCATTCTTATTTGCCATAGTGATGAATGAGCTTACTTGAGCTATTCAAGATGAGATACCGTGGTGCATGCTATTTGCTGATAATATTGTCTTACTCGATGAGACGAGAGATGGGGTAAATACTAAATTGGAGTTATGGAGGCAAACTCTAGAATCTCGAGGTTTTAGATTAAGTAGGGCCAAAACAGAGTATATGGAGTGTAAATTCAGTAAACAGGGAATCCGATATCATTAGTATTGTGAGACTAGATGGACAAGAAATACCGATGAGCAGTCATTTTAAGTACTTGGGTTCTATTATCCAAAAGGATGGGGAGGATAGTGATGTCAACCATAGGATCCAAGCCGGCTGGTTGAAATGGAGCGCAACAGGAGTTTTATGTGATCGTAACATTCCACTATGGCTGAAGGGAAAGTTTTATCGGACTGCTATTAGGCCAGTTTTATTATTTGGCACAAAATGTTAGGCTATAAAGAGACATCATGCATAAAAGATGAGTGTAGTAGAGATGCACATTCTTCGTTGGATGCGTGGTAACACGCGGAGAGATAAGGTGAGAAATGAGGATATTCGTACTAAGATAGGTGTAGCCTCTATAGAAGAGAAGATGAGAGAAAATCGCCTACGATGGTTTGATCATATGCGACGTAGACGTATAGATGAGTAGAGCATATCAATTTAGGGCAAGTTAAAAGAGCGCATGGGAGACCGAAGAAAACATGGATGGAGGTAATACGACAAGATATGGAGGTTAAAGGTCTTAGTGAAGGCATATTGCTCGATAGGAATGAGTGGAGAAAGCTGATCCATGTGCCCGATCCGGCGTAATTCTCTTTTGATTCATGTAGCCTACCCCAAATACTTGGGACAAATGGCTTAGTTGTTGTTGTTGTATCAAAGAATCAAGAAAAAAAAGAGAAAAGTCAGAAGTTACTGTAGCATGCTACAGTACCACGATTTTTTTATTTTAGAATTTGTTTTAAGAATTTTTTTTAATCTTTGTATGGCTATTCATAAAGGCAACTTTCTTTTTAGATAATTCTTAGGATTTAAGTTAAATCATCTTTTAAAAGATTTGATTAGATTTTTTATCAGGATTACTTTCTTAGGAAAGTTTTTTTTCTTCCAAATCTTTTAGATTTATTTAGGACAAATAATTTAGGAAACATATCTCTTTTGTTTCCTAGGCCTTAAGTCAGTTATTCTTTGGGCCTAGGCATTTAGTTTGAGTTTTATTATAAATAGAGATGTCTTCTTGTCATGTAATGAATTCATGATGATTTGATTATTAAAATAAATTTGAGAATTTTCTTTTTTCCGTGATGGAGAGTTCATGGTGTGATGCTATTTTGTAATAGTGGTGTGAGGCCACTTTTTTTTTTTTCTCTTCTCTTTATTTTCTTGCTTCAGCTTGTGTTTCCCGTTCCCCATCACTTGATGTCTGACATTTGTAACATATATAACTGACAGTTTTAACTAAAAAAATGACTGCTCTTGATCTGGAAGAGAATCTTTTTTTCAAATTTCCCAACAAATTAGTGATGATATCCATCTCCTTGCAATACAAGAATGCCAATTGGGCATAAATAATCTTTTCTAAACAGAATGCGAGGATTGACGTTGGTAAAGATTGCAGCTTGTGCTTTATATTAAAATGAAATAAATAATAATTCAATTTTGTGATATAACCTGTCCTATAGGAAATGATTCAGTTTTAGGATAAGAGCAAGAACAACATCTACTAGGACCATGCTGTCCAATAGGTCCAATATTACTGTCTATAGGAGTCACCTCTTTGCGAAGCTCTCAGTTAAATATATTGACATTTAGAGGCAACCATTTAACCCAAATCTGCTTATGCCAATTTGCTTCAGGATTTTAGATGTCAGTGCCTCTAAGGCTTTGTTACACTGAAGAAACATGATTTGTTCCGTCTCCAAATTAGTCTGTCTGCATGCATCAGATAGCAAATAAGATTTTCTTCTGTTTTGTTTATAATTCTTTGTGAGGTGCGATGCCCTGATCTTATAGTTCCTCAATCCTATAGTCGGTCTTCTGTTAAGATATTAACAGACTTGAGGGAGCGAGGAAGGAGAAAAAGGATCTTTATTGAATGGTGGCTCCTGTCCACGCCAATGATCCCTCCAAAAGCTCAATCTTCCTTCTCAAGCTAACCTTTTTGATGAGTTGTTAACAGGCTCAAGCTTATGCAACTCTGTTTAGAAATTAAAGAAGCTTCACTGGGACAGCAGAAAGCACCACTCTCAGGGCCTGTTTGGTTGCCGTAAGTGGCCGTAAATCGTAAGTGGTAAACTCTTTTACAGTTGTAAGTGAGTTACATGCAAGTAAGTTTTATAATATTTAGTTAATAATATAAAATTATAAGTGAGAAAGTGTATTGTGTTTTACAGTGTTTGGTTGTCGTAATGTATAAGTGGCAAGTGAAAAAATTGACCACAAAATTAACTGTTTGGTGATTTAAAACATTAAAAAATACCAATAAATACTAAAAATAGTAAATACTAAGAATATTAAATATTAAATAATTAAAAATTAAATTAAATAGATTAAAAATATAACATATTAAAGATTAAAAATTAAAAAATAGTAAATATTAAAAATATTAAAATTAAAAAATAGTAAAAAATTAATTTAATAATAAAAAACTTATTAAATTTATATTAAATATTACTAATCTATAAATATAGTAAGAATTAAAATTAAGTGGAATACATTATATTAATGTAGTAATAAAAAAGATTAATCTAGTAATAAAAAAGATTCTAATATTAAAAATTATTAAATTATTAATAAAAACTTTAATTTAATAATTATATTTAATCTAATAATTTAAAAATTCTCATAATTTAAAAAGATTAGTCTAATAATAAAAAACTTTAATCTAATTACAATTAACTGTTTGCAATACAATTTGCATGACTACAAAAATAACTGTTTGTGCTGCAAGTGAAGTGAGATTTGCATGACCAAAAAATTAACTGCTTGTGTTGCAAGTGGATTGTTAGTGGGATGCAAGTGCATTTTACGACTTACAGCCTAAATAAACACCGTAAGTTGCAATTGCCACTTGCGACTAACGGACTTTCACGGTGAAATAGACACGCCCTCAGTTACATACCCAGGGACAACTCACAAACATTTTCCAAGCTACAATGCACCTGAATGCATTAGCAACCAGATCGATCTTCTAACATGCAAACTAGTAAACTACCCTCCTCCAGTGGTTGAAAAGTGCATTCCGAATCCAATGGATGGTGGTGCTGAACCTCATTGTGCTATGTAAGAAAGCTTAGTGAGAATCATCTCAAATTTATGAATTGCCTCTTTAGGATCCATGCATGCAGATTGTACGTGAAAAAAGATGGTGTGAAGAGTTTGCTTAGTAAGAATTGAGCTACCGCGAGGATGAACAGACTATTGTTTCTTTGCCCTGAGAAGTCTTCTATAATGGGAGAAACTCCATCAAACTGTAATATAAGTATTAAACTTAAGGTGCTCAATGCAGTTTTTCTTGGGTTTTGTTATCTATTGTTAATGATCTGAAATTTTTACGATGTTTGATTGATTTTAAATTTTTTTTAAAATTTTAATTTGCGGTGTTTCCTTTTGTATTGGAGTTGACTACTAATTATTGACCCTGGTTTTATAGAACCTTGTGCGTTCTTGTTTATTATTGAAAATTTTAAATATTTTTTAGTATCTAGTGTTATGCCTGTTTTCTGCGTCGTGTTGTTTTAAATATATTTACAATAGGATTATTATGCCTTAATGATATTGTGATATTAATTTGAATGTCCTGTCAATCAGAAGTTTGTTGTGACTTAGTATAATCACTACTTTTATAAGAATGACAATGCAATAATCGACAGGCTCCCGAAAGCAGTCTTTGAAGTTTCAAAAAAATGCTGACTGAATCTAGTAGGAATCCAATGGCTGAAACTGTGCAAAAGGAAGCAGGGTGGTTGCTTTTAGCGTCTCTTATCAGCTCTATGCCAAAAGAGGTATTTGTTAAACATTTCGTGTTATTTAAATGAAACATCGGTTCTTTCTTCTTGATGAAATCTTTCCCCCTGTTTTTGCTTTTAAATACATCCAGGAGCTTCAAGAGCAAGTTTTTGATGTTCTTTTACTTTGGGCGGATCCTTTTCTAGGAAATCCTGAATCTTCCATCAGGCAAAAGCAGGATTTGACCTCAGAATTGCGGTAGGCTGATTTGTGATTGAGAATTCTTTTTTTTTTTTATCGTTGATATTTGTTAAAAATTCTGCAATTAGCCTTTGATTCTTTAGTTTAATTTGCATAATTTGTTGTTTAGTTTCTCTTCATGCTTCAAATTGAAATGTCATACAAAAGCCAATATTTGTGACAAGCATCATTAATTCCTAGTATTGGGCCTGCAGACTGATGTTGACATCACATCTTTCCTAGTTAGTTAGTGGGCGTGTGTGTGTCTTTCCTAGTTAGTTACTAACTAGTGGGCGCGCGCGCGCGTGTGAAATACAATGCTTATTTTGTCTCAAGAAGGGATGCTGATGAGTATACATGGAGATAATGGTTATGATTAGATCAAGGAAAAACCAGTAAGCTCTTCTTTCCAATATAAAATAGGTCAAAACACCAACATTATATGGATATGCCTATGAAATTTGTTGAATTTAATGTAAGTTCTTGTAGTTGGTACATTTGTAAGAATGGGGATAATTTAATGCATGTTGGTTGTATATACAGAATACTGTTAACGTCCAAATTAAAAATTTGGATCCTGCCGATCATGTCCATTCTTGTGCTATGACATATTTCCATCCCCCCACCGCCTCCTCCCCATCTACTGTCTTCATCTTCATTATGTTTATTCATAATATTAAGCTTCTGCATAATTTCTGGGTGATTATAGGTGCACCTTTTAGATCAACAATATGTTTTGAAATCTCAGTATGAGTATCAGTATCGGTCATAGGTTTTTGGTGTCTTTATCAGCAATATTGGCTGTTTACTGGCTCTTCGTCTTGTCATATCAGCAATATCAGCATCCTATCAGTCATATTGAGTTGTATGTATTGGGTGTAAACATCAGTATCTGGGGATATTTAAAACCTTATTGGACAGTCTTCTCTCTGAAACTCCAAAAATAAAAGAATTGACTAAATTGTGAATTTAGTTTTTTTTTAAAAATAAATAAGCAATAGGTCTATCCTGGTATGTACTCACTTTCCTCTTTTCTTTTCTGATAAACTGCAGAACCCCACCCCTTACCCCCGCCAACAACCACTGTTCTATCCAAGTTTTGTGGGAAACACCCTTGTTCTTTGAAATCAGCAGACATGCTTCTTATATTGAATTCAGCAGAAATTCCCATGAGCTATCTTACTGCCAAATCTAAGATAGTGCTCCAAGATTTTCTGGCAATGTATAATATACGTGTGTTCTTGGCAATCCAGTTGAAGGTGATTTTCTGCCATATCCTAAGATTATACAGCAGCTTTTCTGCTGAATTCAATTTAGGGGGGGGGGGGGGGGGTGGTTGGCTGCAAAACCTGGACACTACAGGGAGTTTCTTTGATTTACACCTCTTTTTATTTCCTTATGTTACTGTGTAAATATATTAGATTCTTTTTTTTTTTGTAAGAACTGTTCATTACGGATGCACAAAATGCTAATGTGATAAGGAATTTGGTTCTACTAAAATGCTTCACTTTGTTCAAAGTTAATTTGCATAAATATCTATACATTCCTAATCTCTTCATTTTTAATTTGGGTCATTGTTGACACTTCGACAAGACAAACTCCCAAATTGCTCTTCAACCAGTCCAGTCTCCACGATGTCTAACTTGTTGACACTTTCAAAAGACGAGTTGTAGACAAGCTGACGACCAGTTTCGACCCATTCCCAAGGGACAAAGCAGCCAAGTGTGGCCTTTGGAAAGGCCTAGACAGGCCTGTGAGGTTAAGTTTGTTCAACACTTAGCCTCGCATGAGCCAAATAGGCTATGGCTTCATCTGAAGCTTTTCAGAGCTCCGCCGTGAGTTAACTTCTAGCTTTGCCTGAACAGTTTTATAGCTTCGCCTGAAGAGTTTTATAGCTCTGCTTGAAGAGTTTTATAGCTCCGCCTAAATCTTTTTATAGCTCCGCCTAGAGCTATCTCCTAGCTTTGTCACAAGTTTTACATAGCTCCACTGAAAGCTTACTTCTAGCTTCGCTTGAAGCTTTTGCTCCGCAATGGGCTAACTCCGCTTGGAGTAATAGCCCCGCAGTGGGCTAGCACCGCATGAAGTTTTAGCCCCGCACTGGGCTAGCTTCGCATGAAGCTTTAGCCCCGAACTGGGCTAGCTCCGCATGGAGCTTTTGATCATATCGACCATTTCAAATCCCTGAACGGGATTAGTAGGATAACCACCCACTACATTAGTGGGGTTAATGCCCACTTTAAATGGGTGGTTACACTCTATTATCTCCCTCATTAAGGGAAGATAATTAAGGGATATTAACTCCCTAGAACAACTATTCACAGCTTGGCAGGCTAGCCTCGCTAGCGGCCTAGCTAGCCTCACCACAGGCTAATTTAGCCCTGCCAATTGGCAAGTTGGTCTCGTCAAAGGTTATATAACCTTGCCTAACGGGCATAACGACTGTTAGCTGATTTTTAGGGGTCCATTACCCCTCATTGAGCCTATAAATAGCCCACTAGCAGGCTAGGCTCAGGGGCTGAAAGAGATTCAAGTTTAAGAGAGAAATTCTGGAGAGCACAAAGGCTATCGCTTTCAAGAGAAAAAGAGAGACCCTCTTCTTTAATAAAAACTAATGTTCTAGCGTTAGCTTCCGACAACGACACATTTCTTCATAGGTCATTGAACTAAACTTGGAGTTACGACACCCTAGTTCTTTGGATTAATCAAGAACCTCTCATCGACATTAAGGGAATTCTCGAACAAGGCGAGAAGGAATTCCCATGTGATAGTATCCAAGGTCGAGTGCTCGCGTGGTCAACGGGACAGTGATCGCGGCTGATGACTCTCAGCAGCACACTTCTCCGGAAATCTCAGAAGAGAGTACTTGTAATTTTTATTTTTTACTTGTAATTTCTCATTGAATTTTCGTAAGTTTTCCCCTTCACAATTAATGAAAAATAAGATGGCGACTCTGCTGGGGATAACTTTCTCCACTGAAGACAAAGCCGTGTCACAATGCGACAATCAGACCCTCGGTCACCGCTGAGATGCTAGTCATTAACTTTGACCAAGAGAAGTTCGAAGAACTCTCTCAGGGTAACAAATGGCCTCTTTTCGTGCGCAAGCACAGAAAAATCATCATAGTCAAAGCTCCTGTGGCTAACTTTCTCAAGACAACCTCTGTCAAGGTGAAACAAGCTCAGTACGAGCCTATTATAGCCTCTGGCGAGGCTAGGCACGCTCAGTGCGTGCCTATTTTAGCCTCAGGCGAGCCTAGCAGGACTGTCTTGCAGTCTGTTGCAGTCTCTGACGAGGCTAGTAAGGTCTTCAGCAACCCAATTACAACCTACACGGTTAAGTTAGCTTCCTGCACGGGGCCTCACCTTCTCTCAATGCTCTTAAGCCTGAGACAAGGCTAAAGCACAGTGCAGTGCTAAGTTTCAAGCCTGCAAGGCTATAACACTGCTGCGTAGTGCTAAGAAAGTTTCTGACGAAGCTAGTGGCCTTGGCGGCACTAAAGTCGCTTTTGGCAAAGCTGGTGCCTTTGGCGGCACTAAAATCAAAGCCTTTCACAAGCCTAAAATAGTGTCTGGTGACACTACAATAGCTTCATGCGAAGCTAGTGTCTTTGACGGTACTAAAATAGCTTCCGGCGAAGCTAAAATAGCTTCAGGCGAAACTAATATTTCCAGCAAAACTAGGGCATTTTGCCAAACTCAAACAGCTTCATGCGAAGCTCAAACAACTTCCAGCGAAGCTAAAGCCTTTTAGAAGGCTAAAAGGTCAGTTGGCGATGCTAGTGCCAAAGCTTCTTGCGAGGCGAGCACTTGCGGCAATGCTAAGTTAACTTCTTACAAAGCTAAAGTTTCATGCGAAGCTCGAACAATTTTGCACAAAACTAAGTTGACAGCCTTTTCTAAGGCTAAAAAGCCAAGAATTGCTAAAGAGGCCGAGTGAAAAGCCTTTCAAGGAGTTGTACAACTTCCCAGCCACTAAAGAAGTCTTGGTTTAACGATCTTCCTGCAACCTCTGTCAATATGGCAAGCCGTGGGGATGACCCACGGCGATCTCGAAGACAGAGGCAGGGGGTTGTTCCTCCCCTTCCTTTATCACCAGATTTTGAGTACAGCCACCGCTTAGGTCAGATCTTGATCGAACGCGAAGGTGTTTTTGAAGACACCCGCTCTAGGGTATCTATATCCTATTCTGATCAACCCTCTACGTCAAGAGGTGCTACATCGCCGGAACAATGCGACATATGTTTTAATAGTCAGACGATGAGCCAGGTTGCATCGGGTATGCTTCTTCTGGTACCAACAGTTCTATCCAAACGGGCTTTATGTCGGTCAACATGGCTGATGGGATAATGGTGATCTCCGACAACACATGGAAGTTGAGGAGGCTCAACAGCACACTCTCGACAATATTCAGCGCATGTTGGGACAAATCCTCTCCCGACAAAATGACGATGACGACAACCACAATCGTCATACTAATGAGGAGGTTCACAATATTGAGCACCACCTCCACCTGCGTCATCTTCAGTCGATGTTGATGTCATCAAAGACATCCAAGCCCAGCTTGCATCCCTTACCCAACGGGATGAACTGAAAAAAGTAGGGACTGTTCGTCCTTACCTGCTAAATGTGATTCTGTTCCCTATCCACCAAAGTTCGAGCCGCCGATGCTACACTCATGTGACGGTAAGACCTTGCCAAATCAGCACATCTATTACTTTTGATTTCCGCAGTGTTTTAAATGTTGGATATTTAGGAAATGTCGGATGTCGTAATCGAATGTCGAATTTCAGATTTTAGAGATATTTCGGGGTCATTTAGTAAATTTCGGACGCCATGATAACAAATATATATCCTAAATGTCTTAAATAATGTAATTTAAAAATTCTTATCAAGATAATACATACACAACTTATGTAAAACTACATAAATATGTTTAGTATATGTATAATTAATTTAAACATTTTGCATATATTCACTAATCTATTGTTAAAATTTCTCAATTGCTCCAACTTTCAAGACCAATCAACATATTGGGTTTTTCCCAAAATGTCGGCCGATATTTGGGGAAAATGTTGGCCGACATATCGGATTTTTTACGAAATGTCGGCCGACATTTTCCAAAACGCCATTTCAAATGCGGGTGGGGATGTCGTGGCGGTGAGGGCTTGAAAACGAAATGTCGGCCGACATTTCGGAAATGTCAGACGACATTTAAAACACTGGGTTTCCGGTAAAGTAATAGATAATGATGCTATCATGGCTAGATTGTTTATTGGCACCCTCAAGGGGTAGCCTTAGATTGGTTCAGGAGTCTTCCCGCAAACTCCATCAAAATATGGCTCGATCTGGAAATTGGTTCCTCTTCCGATTTTTCGAAGATGATACCGAGATGACCATGGACAAACTCCTTTCTACTTTTCAAAATCCATAAGGGACTATATAGAGAGGTTTCACAACCTTTCTCTACTATGCCCTGCAGGCATGCCATTGCCTATATTGCTGCAAACATATAGGCACAACTTTGTCGATAAAATGGAAGTTCGTATCGGAGCCGTCAAGACCCACACTTGGAAGGAGCTTGTTGAACAAGCTGAGATAGCCGAGAAATCAACTAAAAAGTTTGAGTCCACCTTTAGATGTAGAACCAATAACAGAGGTCATGACAGCTAAATCTTCCAATACCGATACTTTAGCAGTGGAAGTATCTGGAACTTAGGAGTATCAGAGGCATTATTCCAAAGATAAGCATGTGGTGACAATCTTTCACTTGCTCAATAAAGACAACAAGCTGAAGTTGCTAGAGGCTAGACGCCCAGACGAAGTTGGACGCACAAAGATCACAACTATTATCTTTTTCATATGATGGTTCATCATCCTACTAGCAGGTGCAATGTCCTTAAGGACAAAATTCAAGCGCTGATTGAGGCGGGCGTTTTAACTCTGAAGTCAGAACAAAAGACGGCCAATGCTTTGCTTAACCTTTATACCAAAAAGAGAAAAATAGAAGTAATCCATTCTGCTTCCAAAGGTTAGAAAGGCAAGGATCTTATCCTATTAATGGCTAAAGCAATAGGACTCAAGCCAGTCTAAAGCTATAGGGAAGTTCTGCAATGTCTTTCGCAGCAGATGACATTGAACCAACAACCCCTGTCAACAACTCTGAAGAGGAGATAACCGTCTCAGCCATTATTCAACAGCTAGCAGACACTCTGTCTGGTCAATAGTACTTTAGACAGTACGATCAGACACCTGATGAGATACAACAGCCAACGACATCTGGAAACACGCTGGGGGTAGCAGGTTACTCCATCAGCCAAATGGGGGTACACTTATGATTCCAATCAACGACAAATTCAGAAGAAATTTTTCCGATCAAGTTAACACTACACCTCCGATCATCAAGTCAAAATTCTTTGAGTATTGCATTCCTTCATGGAATTCTTTCCCCTAGTGGAGTTTTGACTACTTTATTCCTGCCAGTGGGACACATATGATTCTCCATAGAATTCTCAAATGGAGTATTTTTGTCACGTTAACATTACACCTGACTAAATCTCCCCAATCTTAATGGATTAAATCCTCAGTGCATCGCTACAATATCACGTTAATTATTACCTCTGATAGTTCGTTCGCTTTTACTCCAGGGAATACTTGTCACGTTAATGATTGCCTCTGACATTTTTCTCAAATTGTCACTTCAGGTGGCATAACAATCCAATTCCTCCGCCGGCTAAGGATAGAGAAAACAGTTGGCTTTTAAGGCCAACAAAAAATTCTTGATCACTCATCTTGCTGAAGGGAATAACATGACTAGCCTAACTCAAACGGTAGTTGGTAAAGACGAACCAAATTCATTGATAGCTGAGGTTTGCTGAAAATCTTAAGGGACTTGATCTCACCAATCTCACCAAAATTTCTTACGAATTCCCATCCATGGAATGGTAGGACCACATAAAGCTGTATTCATTTCCCCAATGAAATGAAATATTGATCGAGCTTGTCATGTTAACATTAAACTTTTGATAGTAAAACTTCAATATATCCCTACCAGATCAAAACTCCACTTGTCATTCTCTTCAATAGAATGACAAGTCCACTCAAATCTTGCAAACTGTAAATCCTTGTCAAATTAATTTCACAGCTCTGATAATTCACTCATAATCTCCTGCGGAGTCTCCAGTGGAACAGTTGTCATGTTCATAATTACTCTATGGTAGGATTTTCTTTTACTTACGAGATATTTAATTGTCACGTTAATGATCATTTATGACAACTCTCTCAAAATAGCATAGAGAATAATCATTTTCCTATCAAATCCCTATAGGAGTCACTAATGTCACGTTAATCATTACCTCTGACATATTAGAGAACGTTAAATTCTCTATAGTCCCTTATGGTATTCCCTCTTAACTCCCCAACAAGTTTTCTAGCTGTCATGTTAATGATTTCCTCTGACAACAGTTCCCTATAGATTCCTCTCAGGGTCTATAACTACTCTTTTTAGTCCCTAGTGGACTCTTTGGTTGTCACGTTAACATTATACCTCTGACAATTTTTTTTCATAACTCCCAGGAAACGCTAACTTTCCCACAGAGTTTATAATCAAATTACATCTCTCAGTAGAATAAACTTTCTTTTGTTGTCATGTTCACTCCATCACCTCTGAACAACAAAATCTTAAGTCTGGTGACTCTTAGTCGGTTATGTCCAGTTCATCACTTCTGAACTGATGGGTGCTTAGATCTCTTACCCATTCAATCCCTGTTACGTCCTTCTGACCTCTGAACAGCGGATTCCTACTTTAGGATCCTCAGTCCCCATCATGTCTATATTACCTCTGAACAGTAGATTCTTTGGCTCAAACTATCATGTACATATTACCTTTGAATAGACGTGTCCATAACCTAATTCTCCTTTCTCCCGTCAGGGCCGGGAGTTCTTGCTGTCAAGTTAATACGACTACCTCTGAACAGCGAATTGCGAGCTTGGTGTTGTTGGCCCAGAGGCCTTCCACTCTAGTTTTGATGATGATTAACTCATGTAGTTATGTTTACTAATAATCTTGTGATGTTTAGTTTCAGATCATTAACCAAGATATTAGTTTGTGATTAGCTTCAAAAAGATGGTTTGGAAGCTTTCAAATGGTGATTCCAGAGCCCGAGCATAAAGATCATACATTGCACTCGTTGGAGTCTCGCTCGTGGATCACGGAGTTTTGGATCGAGTCAACTTGAAGATGGAAGATCATCAAGAAGACTTAGGTATCCTAGTTTAGTGTGTTTAGATCCAGTTGTAAAGATTAGATAGTTGATATGCTCAAGTTCACAATACACACACGTTTTACGTTTTATGGATATTGGTTTTCATGAATAGTTTAGATCAAAACAAGTTTAAATGGTTTTTATGTATATTAGATGTGTTCTATATACATACATGCTTCATATCTTAGACAAACTTATTTTGATATGTCTATTCGTGAGTTTTTTTTTTGGAAAAATCAGATTTCCTATTGAAAAATCCAAGTTTGGTAAAATACAGTTTTTGATTTTTGATAAAATTTGTAAGACACAAAAATAATTTAAAATGTTTGATATGTGTCTTGAAATTTTTATCACATGTTTGTATTTCAATATAAAATGATAAAACTATTTTTGTAGAATTTTAGAAGATTTATAGGATTTATTAGAATATTTTTAAACAAGTTTTTCTGACCCAAATTGCTGCCTGCCAGGCCGGTCGACCGGATTCCAGAGTTGGTCGGTCGGTCGACCGACGTGCACAGACCTGTGCACGTTGGCCAGGCACAAGGCTCGGTCGACCGACCGGTCGACCGGCCAGAGAGCTTTGCTCTCTGTTTTTGGGCGGTCGACCGGACGGTCGACCAGGTTCCTCCAACGGTCATATTTTTGACCGTTGGCGGTCGACCAGGCGGTCGACCGCCAGCCGTCTCAGGCTGAAAATTCAGCCTAACAGCTAGTTTTGTTTTGGGGCTATAAATACCCCATTGCTTTGAGTTTTAGGTTAAGATAAGAGTAAAAATTTCAGAATTCCTCTAGTGTTTTAAACAAGTTTTCAAAAGTGTTTAAGTGCCAAAAAGATCTATCTTTATATTGTTTTAGGGTTTTGGAAAAATCAAAGAAAATAGAAATTTGGGAGATTTGTATTGTTCTTCATTTCTATCTTTTATTAAGAGTTTTCTCAAGTATTTTTCTTTGAGTTTTTGTTTTCTAAACTCTAGTTTTTTTTCACACTTGAGCTATATCTTCTATCCTATCTATTTAGGATATTTTGTTTGTGGGAAAAGAATTTGGTTTGTGGTTGAGATACACTTGTTGTACCCTCCTTGTTTTGTTGTATCCCTTTTTGGTAGAGGTTGATTGGAGTGGTGTTTTGCTCCCTCTTTGGTAGAGGTTGATTGGAGTGGTGTTTTGCTCCCTCTTTGGTAGAGGTTGAGATTGTGTTTGTTTGGCTAAGGGCCTATCCCTCTTTATGAGGTGGATTGTGTTTGTATTGCCTCGGTGACATTGTATTGGTTGAGAGAGGAGTTCGGTACTCCTAGTGGATTAGAAATCCTTCTCGGTGAAAGCGGGGACGTAGAGCTAGGGGCTAGAACCTCGGAACATATCTTTGTGTTTGCGTTTGATCCATTGTCTCTTAACCCTCTCTTTACTTGTGTTGTGCATCATTCATTTCATTCATATTATACTTGCTTGTGTTGTGCCTTGCATTATTTCATATCGCTTATCATCCTTATATGCTTGGCTTGTGTTAGTGTGCCTCACTTGTACTTAACTAGAAGAGCTTCATATAGCACCCCAACTCTTATTCAGAGGAATCAAGAGGAGTTAGTCCAGAGCCCTTCATGGGGAATTCGGCTACACTCGTTGGTTGTACTAAGTGTTTGAGCAAATTTGTTTTAGCTTCCGCATTTAGTTTTTAGATTAGCATTATCACCTATTCACCCCCCCTCTAGGTGATTTACAGGTGTCTCTTAGTTGGTCATGTCCATATTACCTCTGAATCGACTGGTGCTCGATCCAGTTCACCCTTGCAGGTTGCAGCCCCTCAGTGGGCTAGCTGTCAAGTTAATACGACTATCTCTGAAAGTGGATTCAGAATTTAGAGTGTCTCAGTCTATCGTCCATCAATGTTTAAAATAATGATAATGTATCGATAACGTTTTCTTTATTATGTTATTATAGGTTATAACGTAACGCATAACGTAGGTTACACGATTTAATATTTATTTAATAAAAATAAATATACATAGTATATTTAAGAATTTTAATAAATAGAAAAATAATTTTAAAAAATTTTAAAAATATCAAAATAATATATAACACATTTAGCAAGTATCACAATAATTATTATATTCACAAGTTATACTAAGTTATCAAACATAACAACTTTCATAATAAGTTCGCAAACATAACAAACTATAACAAGCATGATAATTGAATTATAATAAGTATGATAATAAGCATGATAATTTTTATCAATTATCTTTTGATTATATTATCTCAGCAATATTTTTAGTAATTATCTCTCTCTGCCCTCTCCCCTTAGATATTTCACTCTCTCTCTCCTCTAGAAATCGAAGGGATAGAGAGCAGAGACAGAAGAGAGAGTGAGAGCTTACATGTGCTTGGAGACGATGCCGACGAGAAGCACGACTAAGAACCACCCGAGATGGGTCTTATTCTTCTTTCTTCTTCTTTTTCTTGGCGCGGCTGCCGAGGTTGCAGAGACGACGATGAGGTTGCAGAGAGGATTTTTTGGGAAGATTTTTTGGGCCTAGACCGAGCGAATTTAGGGGGGGTTTATAAAAAGTCGACTTGCACTGTAACGTAAGTTACAGTGCATTACATTAATAACGTAACTTAATGAACGTTATGAGCAAAATAACCATAGTTATGAAATGTTGTATTTTTTAGCCCTATTACGTAACGATTGGTCGGCGTTAGGTTATATAACGAGTTATAACGAGTTATATAATGTGTTTTTTGGAACACTGATGTCCATATTACCTCTGAATAGACGGGTCCCTAAATCTGTGTTCATCTCTTGTTTGCTGTCACGTCCAGTTCGCTACCTCTGAACGACAAATGCTCTGAGTTTGGTAATTTCAAATTGGTTATGTCAAGTTCGTCACCTCTGAACCGACGTATACCCAAATCTCATCCTTTTGACGTTGTCCATTTTGTCACCTCTGAACGACAAAGCTCCGAGTCTAGTAAATCCTAATCAGTTATGTCTAATTCGTCACCTCTGAACTGACGGATATTCAGATTCACTCTCAATCCAGTAGGGACTCCTTTCGCTGTTATGTCCAGTTTATCACATCTGAATAACGAACCCTCTTTCTAGCGATTTCTAACCTGTCATTTCCAGTCCATCACCTCTGAACAGATGGATTCCTAGATTTACCTTCTTTTATCTTCAGTGGATTCTTTCACTTTGGACTGATTTTATCATGTTTTTCTACCTCTGAATATTTTCGGTCACACCCTTAATTCCTTCGGGAATTTTACTTGATGAATTTTCACCTTCTCAGTTCTTTTTAAGAACTTGCATGCTAAGCTTAGCCTCGCATATGCAAGCTATTTTAGCCTCGCCTGAGGCTTGCTCCACATGGAATTTCAACTAAGTCTAATTAACTTTTTTGACCTAAGCAATGTTAAAATTTAGGTCGCGAGTTCAAAATATTTCAAAATCCGTGCCACTCCATTACGGATTTACGAAAACTTTGAAGGGTTTTGTTGACACTCCGAAAAGACAGACTCTTAAATTGCTCTTCAACCGGTCTGAACATTGTCTAACTTGTCGACACTTTCAAAACACAAGTCGCAGACCAGCTAACGATCAATTTCGGCCCGTCTCCGAGGGATAAAACAGTTGTTTGGACTCTACTGATCAAGTGAAGCATATAGTAGGCCAACTGTGGCCTTTGAAAAGACCTACGCAGGCCTATGAGGCTAAGTTTGTTCAACACTTAGCCTCTCATGAGCCAAATAGGCTATAGCTTCTCCTGAAGTTTTTCAGAGCTCCGCCGAGTGCTAACTTCTAGTTTCGCCTGAAGAGTTTTATAGCTCCACTGAGAGCTCACTTCTAACTTCGCCAGAATCTTTTATAGCGCCGCTTAGAGCTATCTCCTAGCTCGCCACAAGTTTGACATAGCTCTGTCGAGAGCTAATTTCTAACTTCGCCTGAATCTTTTGCCCTACAATGGGCTAACTTCACTTGGGGCAATAACCCCGCACTGGGCTAGCTCCGCATGAAGCTTTAGCTCGCACTGGGCTAGCTCCGCATGAAGCTTTTGGTCATATTGACCATTTCAAATCCCTGAACGAGATTAGTGGGATAACCACCCACTACATTAGTGGCGTTAATGCCCCCTTTAAATGGGTGGTTACACTCCATTTTCTCTCCATTAATATATTAACTCCCTAAACCAGCAACTATTCACAGCTTGGCAGGCTAGCCTCGCCAGCGGCCTAACTAGCCTCGCCAAAGCTTAATTTAGCCTTGCCAGAGGCTATATAACCTCGCACAACGGGCATAACTGCTGTTAGCTGATTTTTAGGGGTCTGCTACCCCTCATTGAGCCTATAAATAGCCCACTAGCATGTTAGGCTCAGGGATGGAAGAGATTGAAGTCCAAGAGAGAAATTTTGGAGAGCACAAAGGCTGTCGCTTTCAAGAGAGAATGAAAGATCCTCTTCTTGAACAAGAGCTAATGTTGTTCTAGCGTTAGCTTCCGACAGCGACACACTGCTTCATAGTTCATTTAACTAAACTCAGGATTACGACACCCTAGTTCTTTGGATTAATCAAGAACTTCTCCTTGGCATCAAGAGAATTTTCGAACAAGGCGAGAAGGAATTTCCAGGCGATAGCATCTAAGGTTGATTGCTCGCGTGGTCAACGGGACAAAGTGATCGCGTGCTGATCAGACTCTCACCGACACACTTTCCCAGAAATCTCAGAAGTGAGCACTTATAATTTTCATTTTTTTACTTGTAATTTCTCTTCGATTTTTTTGTAAGTTCCCCCTTCACAACCTATGGACATTTTTTGCATGAAGTTAGTGATGACCTAGTTCACTGAAATTCATGTCAGGCCTTACTCTCCCTTGGACCGTAACATGGTTCTAATACCATAACAAGGTTGACACTCCAAAACCTAGAGAGAATGGTTTCAAAATATTGGCTTATTTTGGTATATGTCAACAATATCGTATTGGGTTTTGAGGTAGCTGATGCAATTTTAGCCTATAACATTTGCCTATATTCGAGGCTTATATTATCGATATGGCTGATGTTGACGGCCAATATTATAATATTGATATTAAAAACCATTGGCAAATACCGATACCGATACATAGATTTTATGTCATGATAGAGAACTATACTCCTCTCTGTTTATATTTTAAACTGGCTTTATACATAAAGCACTTCTTTACATGAAACTACTTTTTACAGTCTCAGCTATGATACTTTGGTTGCACAAAAGCAACAGTCTCAAGATAAGTGATGTGTATTATTTACCCAGTTTAGGTGTCTTCCAAGCCTTCTTTAGTTCCTATGCTTTAGCTTTTCACAAATGCTATTCTTTTGCTTTTCATAGACCAGTCCACTGACCATATTGCTTATTTGTTTATGAATGAACTCAGAGTTGCTTTCCTTTGTGGTCTAACTTGACATTAGGTTGATACAATTGTAAGTTTTATGTGTCTATTGTAGTCTACATTCATACCTTACGTCTTATGTGAAGTTTTATGATAAGTATTCTGCATCTATATTTCTTTCAGTTACCCCAAATATGCAGTATAAAAAAATGGTTACTAAACTAGTGCTCACTTTATATTAATCCTTCAATGGCTAGCTCAGCTTTAACTTAGTTTATGCATAAATTGGGCGAGGTGAGGCTGTTGGGCATACACATGATGGTTTATTTGCACCTATATGCTATACCACAAATATATTGACATTTCCAAGGTTTTTAGAAGTTTGTCTCATATTTGTCCCTCTAATGTTTTCATATCATTTTTCATTGAGTTTTGCTTTCTGCAACTAAAAATTTTAAAATGTAGTCAATGTAGATTGTTATCATTTACATATTGTATTCTATGTTGATGTTCTGTCGGTGCTGCTTTCTTCTTCTTTCTGTTTTCTGCATAACTCGCTGTGTCATGTACTAATGCATGATGGTAGTGAGGTCATGCAGATACCCTAAACTGCCACAGATGGCACACGCGCGCGCGCGCGCGCACACACACACACACACACACACTCTCTCTCTCTCTCTCTCTCTCACATTAGGGTTTAAATCAGACTACGTGTGCAGCCTCATGTTGTTACTATTTTTTTTTAATATATTGACCAAACTAATCCATTTTTTGTCGGTCTCTGTAAATACTGATACAAAATGGGTTATACATAATGCTTTTGGCTGAAACTTGTACCATGGTTTATTCTTGCTTCTTTTTCTGTTTTTTTTCTAAACCAAATTGTTTTCCTGATATGATTGGCCTCACTATTTTTTATAATATCTTTACTTCAATTCTCTATTTCTATCTTTTTAGTGTTATGACATCTGGAATAGAGGCTCTTACTGCTTTTATTAAAAGCTTCGTTTGTTCAACTGAGACTGCTAATAATGGCCCCATCTTGCTTCAGCCTGTGCTAGCATATCTTAGCGGGTAACTGATCTTCTCCATTGTGCTCAGTCTTGTTCTATATTTCTGACCAGTGATTTTTTTTCCTTTATTAATGTTTATAATATAGTGTTTCTATATTGTATTTGTATACTCAGTGCTTTGTGTTACATTTCGTCTTTTTCTGCCAAGCGTGTACAAAATATAAAGCCTGCATTGGACCTATTCACCATGAGAACTTTGATCGCCTATCAGTCTATTTCTGACCCAATGACATATAAAAGCGACCATCCTCAGATTTTGAATATATGCAGCACACCATTCAGGTAATAGGGTTTCACTGCTTCTCTCTTTTTTTCCTATACCTCACGAATCTTGAAGTATCGAAAGATTTGGGTATCATGAATTCTGTTCCTTTCTCATAGTTGTTATGACTCAGAAGTTCTTTTTTTTTTTTTTAATAAACTATTTTGCCGTCTCCTATTGTCTGTTTTGCAAAATGCTAAGTGATCCTTCCGGAAGCGGAGAGAGCTCATGCTTGAGGTTTTTATTAGATAAGAGAGATGCATGCTTGGGTCCTTGGATACCTGGAAGGTAACATCTACGTGCATGCAATCTTAACTGCCTTCTAATTTCATTTGTGTACCAGTCCGATACTTTGATGCCACTTAACCATGTACAGCTCAATTTACATCAAATATATCCATTGTTATCAAAGTTACACAGTATATATAGGTATAGGGCGTTGTTTGATGTTACTTTAGAAACTATACCATGTGTATGAATGTATTCGTCTTATTGGAATATGAAGTATTTTCTTAATATAACATTTTATCTGTCTTTAGGGATTGGTTTGAAGATGAACTTCGAGCTTTTGATGGTAGTAAAGATGGACTTGTGCCGTGTATATGGGAAGATGAACCTACTATTTTTCCTCAGGTAATTGGAGTCCCAAGTCATCTATCTATCTACATGATTAATGGATCTTCTCTTTTCGGCTTTATTCTCTCAATATTTTGCATGTCACGTAAAATATTGTATTATTCAATCAATAAATTATGAGAGATTTAAACTTTTCTGTCTCTTTTTATTCATTCTTTTGCATTAGGATTCTGTATGTATTTTACGTTGTCCAGTCATATTTGTTATCTATCTTATATTGATGCATCATTATCCATGACGAAATATGTCAACCCTCCAGCCGTTCATCATGCTATTTAAATGAGATTGTTAGGTGAAAAAAGAATTTTAAGCTTACTTCAAAAAGTCAAGAATGTGTCATCTCAAAAGAAATATAATGTTATGCAATTTATCAAATTTTATTTAAAATTGGGTCTTATGGTTTCAATGGGACTTCTGATTGTGGAACCAAATCTCAATTTGAAATGACGAAGGAAGTAGGATTGTTTCCCTTTTACCTCTTTTTTGGTGAAGGCCTTTACGGAGAGGCTTCATATTTAGTTTCTTTTTTTTTCCTGTTTACATTTCTTTTTGTTCTCTATGTCCTATCTTTAGCATCAAATGATATTCTGGTAGTCTAAGTTCTAGTTTAATTCTTAAATTTTCTTTTATTTGTGTGTAATCTTTCTCCAATATATGATATTGGGATTATTTTCTGTGATATATTGTCAAGTCATGTGGGGGCATTTGTTTTGAATTTGGTATCAATGCAATGTTGATATCAAAGAAAGCACTATGTCAAGATTTGGAGGAAAGTTTTTTAGAATTTCAAAGGTTTGAAGGCAGCATATATCATGAAAGCGGTGTTTATCAACTAAAGACTGAGCACCTTTATATTTGTGATTTAAACAGTTTGAGGTGTAATATAGAACCATTAATGAGTAATTGCAGGGCAAGCTGTGTCCGTCTACCAATTGAAGTTCTATATATGCCATAATGGTTGGCAAACAAGTCCAAACTCAAGTAATCACTGCAGACATCATGGATGTAGAAGGCGTATATCCGTCAAGTATATTAACCACTTCAAAATGACGTATTAGTTGCTTAATGCTAAATTGGAAACTGTTGGATGCAGATGAGTTATTCCTCCTTGTTCCTTTCTTGTTTATCAGATAACCACTTTACTGAAGCTTAAGCTCATGGGTTGTTGGCCAACGGTATATATCCAGAGAACATGACAAATAACACCCCCCTCACTTGCTTTTTTTTTTTTTTTTTTTTTTTTTTATCTTTTTTTTGGTCCATGTGGAAAGGGTTCCATCATAAATATACCTGACATGGAAGGCAGAAAAATGGATATAAATAGACATATTTTAAATTTGCAACAGTGACATTTGAATCCAAGACTTGATAGCTTGAATCCTGATGCTCTGATACTTTTCCGAATGACCACTTTACATGGAAACCTAGTCTTTTTGGGAAGTGATTATGTGATATACCCACAAAGCTTAAGTTGATGAGTTGTGGGCTAGCAATATATATGAGGCAAATATGAAACTGAACAGTGTAAGTACTTAAACATGGAAAGATGTGGGTTCAATGGCACTGTCGTTTCTGGAACAAAGAAGCATTTTTAAAATGATTGCCAAGTTATTTGGTGAAGTATATTTTTTAGATGTCGGGGATGAACTAGACATTTTCAAACTTTTGGCTAACTCTTCATAAATGAGACGTTTGTATCTCCTGTCCTGAAGTCATTTATTCATGTGACGTTAAAAAAGTTTTAGTGGGAAATAGTGGGTTATGCACAATCATTTAAACACAAGGCATTAAGCTATAGAAGTTTAATTTGGTATTAAGCAACATTAAATGAGTTTAGCTATGTAAAGGAGATGAAATGGTTCTTTTGCACATTAGAGTTTTTTTTTTTTAAAGAATTCTAATTAGTTTAGAACTAGTTTTCTTAGGCCTTAAGTTAGGGTTTATTGGACTTCAAGTTAGGAAATTATATATAGAAAGGCTTAGCCTTATTTATGTAAGCAAAAAGTGAAGATAGTGAATTTGATAAGCAAATTGATTTTGTGATGCAATTGAAGTGTTTCTTCAACAAATCATGGTCGTGTGATCGATTCGGATGTGGAATCCATAATAGTGGTGTCAAATCTTAAGTTATCTTATTCTTTTTTTTTTATTGCTGTTTCCATTAGATCTCTTCAAAAACTTCTCAGTTTTAGCCTTACAAATCCCTTCCAAATCTATTTCCCTTTGAAACCCTAGCCGAATACCTATATTCTTCCATAACCTAAACCAAACTATCAAACTTTCTACCTATTGAGATCTGAACCTTTAGTCTAGAGTTCCCCGTTCCCTATCAAGTTGGTATCAGAGCTTGATGTGATTTGATAGGGAACGAGGAACTCTAAACGACAGGTTCAAATGTCAATAAGTAAAAAGTTTGATGGTTTGGTTTAGGTTATGGAAGCGAATAGGATTTGGATAGGGTTTCATAGCGGAACAAATTTGGAAGGGATTTTTAAGGTTGAAACTGAGTAGTTTCTTTAGAAATCTAATGAAAACAACAACAGAATAAATTAAAAGTGTAAAATAACTTGAGAATTCACACCTCTATTATGGATTTCACATCCAAATCGCATGGCACGATCATGATTTGTTGAAGAAACACTTCAATTGCACATATAATCAATTTTTATCAAATTTACTATCTTCACTTTTTGATTACATAAATAAGGCTAAGCCTTTATATATATATATATATATATATATATATATATATATATATATATTATATATATATATATATATATATATATATATATATAATCCTAACTTGAGCCCTAAGAAATTCTAACTTAAGGCCTAAAATTAACTAGTTCTAAACTAATTAGGATTCTTAAAAAAAAAAAATCTTTCTTTTTATAATTAAGGCTACAAAGTACTCTCCAAATATAACAAAATTCTAAAAAGAAAAACTCTAATAAAATTCTTGAGGTGTCAGTGGCTTCTGTTCTAACCTCGCTGTGCTTGGTAATGCTAATCTCCTTTCTTTGAAGCTGCTTTGTCGCCATCAATCTAAGTGCAATTTTTTCTCTATCGGTTGCGTGTTCACTTCCATCTTCGTCAATGTCCCGTCTCAACTACCGATTGGTCATACTTTTTGGCTGTCTCTTTGGACCTGAGTTGGAGTTCTCCTGTGTGTTGTTCTCATGCAAAATTTTGGTTTATATTGAGAAGTCGCGGCACGAAAAGTTGTGTCCACCCCACAGTAAGGACTGATTTGCTTTGATACTAATTAATCCATGAATACACTACGAGGGATTGCTTAACCCTAAGCCTCTCAACTACTAATAAGATTGCCCGAATCTGGGTTTTGATGGTGAGTGGAAAGTTTTTCCTTCTCTCAGTTTTGTTTTGTTTTATTTTAGATGATTACGATGAGAGGAAGATTTATTATTTTTCTTGCTCTCTTGCTCACATCTTTCTGAGAGAGTACAACATTTGTTCTTGATCTCTCCAAGTGTTTCTAGAGCTTGCCTAAAGTTTGAAGTTTTCCCTAGTCCAGGGTTTTTGAAGTTTTTTTGAGGGACTGCATTGTCGATTTGTCTTGAATTCTGATTTTGCAATAAAAAGTTCTCTACTTACAGAGGTGGGATCTGTTCTTTCCCTACTAGGTTAGGAGTCTTAGGACTACTAAACCTAGTGGAATTGCATCAAAGATTCCAAATTATTCTCCAAAAATTTCCTAACAAATTCATTAGAATTCAGCTCAAAATCCTTTCTAAAATAGAATCCAACTCAGACTTGAATTTTGACTGGACAGAGTGACACGTCTGACTTGTCTTGCCCATATCTCTATCCGATGTCGGTTTGACTTCAACTTATGCTCGTTTCTGAACTTACTCGATGAGCTTTTAAATTAATCTAGTTTCATGATCAAACATTTTGTGTATTGCTCCCACCCAGTAGTTTTCGGAATGTGACCTTCATTTGCTGGAATTCCTGGAATAAAGATTTTGGGTTCTTTATTTCGATGTCTTGAGATCCTTCCGGATCAGTTTTGCCAATGGGAAATCTTGGAGATTGAAATTCTCAAGTGTCTTTGACTAAACTGTTTGCTACTTTTATCAGAGGTCAATGGAAGTATGCATCAGTAGATGATGAGAAAGAGAACAATAGTTATGTTAAATGTATAGTGGTAGGCCAGATCCCCTTAAGTTCTTTATTGACCAAGCGAAATCTTTTGGGGGCATGAAATTTCACGTAGATGGGACTGTTTGGGCCTTCATCTCTCTGGTGATGGTGCACATTGAAGGGTGAAATTGTCTCAACTTTTTTCTGGACCAAATGCGTTTATGATCATACATGGGTTCGGTCCAGAGAAAGAAAAAAGAAGAGAAGGTTATTAGAAATGAAGTTATGCAAATAAATTTGGTTAGGATCTTATTGAATATTGAGAGTAGTTAAAGTTAAGTTTAAAGGAGAAATATTTTTCCATTACTTGCAAGGATCATCTATGGACTAGCTGTCTATGATGAGGCTTGCCCGTATGTGGTACACAAACAAGTTCGATGATTTGGTAATCCACCATGATGTGCAGAGGAGCCTCATTTTACTTGTTCTAGGTTTTACTCTTCATTGCTATCGGACATCAAGTATGAGATGAGCACTCACATGAGATGAACGCTCACAGTATAACCTTCATTAACCAGGGTTACCGGTTCGCTCGAGAGTTAGAGAAATATTTTATGATGCCTGGTCCCAAAAAATTCTATTGCCAAGTCAGATAATATCTTAAGTTGTAGTGTGTTAACAAGTGATACATCTTCTGCCACTGCCTTTTAGGACTTTAAAGGGAAGTTAGTAGCAACAGAGTCTTCAAAGTAGAAAAGTTGCAATGTTAAGTGTTAAACTTGTAAGGGCCGAGGCCGTTGCATCTATTAGATCCCAAAGAGGAGCTTGCATGTTGACACTAGACATGTTGAGGATAATGACTCGGAAGGTGGTGATGATGATTATGTCCCTAAGGAGGGTATTAGTGACGCTAAACATGCACTGGCAAGTGTTGCGGCACCCTTACATGTCATGAAATGGTGTGTACTTTCCCTGCGTTCACAGGAGAGATCGGAGGGAAATGTTTTTTATACTTACATCTAGAGTGGACATGAATGGTTGAATAAAATCTAATAAAGCTTTTCTTTCCTCCGTGAATGAGATGATTGAAGCACCTTTCTTCGTGGAGGGAGATAAAGTGGTTTGTGGTCTTAAATTTTCCTCTTCTTTCCCATACTTCAGCTTGCCCCAACCCACCCACCCCCCCCCCCCCCCCCCCCCCCCCCCCCCCCCTCTCTCTCTCTCTCACACACACACACACACACACACACACACACACACACTCCCCCTCCTTTCCCCCTTCCCTCACCCTTCCTTCCTAACTGTAAGGTATTCTTTTTCTCTATATCTCATTGTATTCTATGAACATTTGACAGTTTTGACTGATGGTTCTCATTGGCAATGCATAAATCATTTTATACTATAGTTGGCATATTGATTGTAGTTATTGGGTGGTAAACATTTTTTGTAATGTGATGGGTCTCAGCAAGTGAGTCTGATAGATCTTCAGACAACTTTCTGTTTTGTTAGGCTTGTGATTCAATCTTTAGACGTACACTCCAACTATCTCAAAGTATCTTCAGGTACACAGCTGAAAACTCCTGTGTCTTACTAGGTCTCTGTGACTTAACTGATTTATCCTTAGGGTTGCTATATTCACTATGAAAGATTATAAGATGGTCTGACCTGCTATCATTTAGTTGGCTTCTACATAGCGCACAGACAAGAAATCACAGGACAATGCAAAAAAACATCTAAAGCTACTTTATTTTAATTACTTCAAATTTCCTCATGATTGTCAAGTATTTCTGAAATCGAGGACCTTAGTATATAGTAAATGGTTAGAACTGTTAGTGGGCTCCATTGTCTCTGATAGTACTATCCTGGCAAGGATTGGATATTTGGTTTCAGTTGATAGTTTAAAGGTTTTCACTCTCGGTTCTGTTTCCTTATCTGGAGTGTATTCTTGGCTATTTCAGTTTGAGTTCCTGGTGGGCAAATAAAATAAAAATATAAAGATAAAAGCTGGAAATTTCTATTCCTTGAAAACTTGAGATGTATTATATGATTTTTTTTCTTCCCTCCTACCCTTTCTTTTTCTTTATATTTTTCACCTTATCACATGCTATTCATGGCAAGCTTTTCCGCGGTATTAATGCACCACCTGTGTGACTATCAGCTTACCTCTCGATTTATGCCATGCTGTGGATCTATTTCTGCACATTTCTTATACTTTGTGGGAGCTGATTTTTCCTTTTAGGTTCAAGTATGATGACACAAAACGAGATTAAGTTGAACATTATCATTCAAACATTTGAGTTAACCCAAATCGTGTATGTGACCTTAAATCCTCTACCCTATCTTACTTCTCTGAGAGAGAGGAGAGATATCAGGAACAACGGGATTACAAGAAGTGATGAAAGCGAGGAAAGCCATGTTCACATTGTCTCCTTTGCTTTCGCTCCTTTTTGACTTATTAGTCATAAAATATTGTTAATGTTTTGAATTAATAATTTTTTGGCATTTCTTTCATGATTTATTATTGTTTTATGTTCTCATATCAGCTTAAACTGATACTTTGACTGCTTTGATAAGTTAGATAAGTTACTATTATAAAATGGATGATAAATATGAGTGACTGAAAATATTTACCAATATGTGACTATATTCATCGGACTTAATGAACTACCTGCATTATGTTGGTACAAAAATACACACAATTATTATAACTGTTGAGGAAGTGCTATATGAAGGAATTCATTTATGAACCCCTTTTTTAAAAGTTACCAGGATGAATTACAAATTTTATGGATCATCTATCATGCCTTGGGTTTTCCTAAATATTTTCTTTTGTGTCATAGTCTCATTTTTTTCCATCTTGGAGCGAAATGATTGATTTGTTCATGGGCTATGGTCTATTGAAATGAAATCACATTGTATGTGCTGTCCTCTTGACAAAAGCAAAGATTTTATATCCCATGTTCTTATGCAAATGATTGACATTTATTTTATTTTGACTCTCATAAATGACTGTTTTGTTGTTATAGCTGGGAAATAAACATGAATGAATTCACTTTTTTTAATTCCTCAATATTAGCGAATAGATAGTACGGAAAACATCGGATTTCTTGTTCCAGGTAATTTATTGCTATTTAGGTTCTCCCTCTGCTCTCCCCATCTGTCCTTCAATGTGTTTGTGTGGGTAGGTTCAGAAATATGTGTGCATCATCTAACACCACCACCACCATTAATTATCATCTGTTCTCCCTTAATTTGGAGCCTGCTCTTAATCAGATTGCTATCCAAATTTTATAGTTGTGTCTAATTTCTCACGGAGGAAACTGGAAGCTGGAAATGTGTTGCATTAAACATGGGTCAATTTGGTATGTGGAGAACCTAAATTATTGTTAGTTTAGTAGCGCATGCTAGCAGCAACTACTCCTAATAAGTAGGATATTGGTGAAGGGAAAAGATGATTGGATTTACCATCTGAATTTGCATCATTTTTAAGGTACAATATAAGTTTCCAGTTATTGAAAAGAGGACTTAAAGAGTTGCTGCCATTCTGTAACCACTGGTGTGCATGCACTAGGGATTGTTGCCTGAAATGCACTTGAAAATCTACTTAAGGTTTTACCAATTATTGGTGAAAGATGGAGTCCACTTCCAAGTGCCATGTAGTCACGTGTATGCATGCACACATCATATATGTATGCATGCATGTAGTCGTGTAGCATGTTTACTTGAAAATGATATTACTGTCAGTATACGGGGTGTTGAACACATGTAGTTCATCTGCTTTCCCCCCTTTTTCTACTTTTGTCTCTCTTTTTCTGATGAAATTTAATTTTCCTGCCCTTGTGAAGCCGGATCCAATAAGCAAACTTTTGGTCAACCACAAGCTCCTGTGCTTTGGTACCATCTTTGCAACTCAGGTGCATGCTTATGTCTGGTTTTTTCTTTTTTGTATCTGGTTTGATACAGGTTGAAATGAGTTATTACTGATTGTTGTTACCTTTTAACCAGGATAAAAGTGGTAAGATGAGTCTACTTAACAAAATTGATCAATGTCTGAAGATTGGAAAGAAGCTATCTTGGCGTGCAGCCAGTATCACAAATGCATGTGTTGCCCTACTTGCTGGGTTGAAGGTACGAGTCTATATCTGTTTAGCCTGTTTGAACTATGTAGATGGAATTTTTCTGTTACTTAATTTCCTCTACATTTAAAAAAAAATTGTGGTTAGGCTCTGATTGCTTTGCGCCCCAAACTTTAGGAGATGAAGTTTTGAGTTCTGTTCAGTCTATTTTCCAGGTTAGCTGTCAACTTCATTATCTATATTTCTCAATAATTTTATTTAGTCTTATTTATATCTGAGTTTTAACATATTTTTCTTTTATTGTTTTGCAATATTTCATATTATCTCCATCTTATAGCTTTTTACTTGCATCACTTTGTGTTTTCTTGTTTATTTTTAAAGATCACCTACCTTTAATTTGCCATCACCCAAATTGGACTTCTTTTTGATGTTTTACTCATATGCTATACTTTGACATATTAGGGGCAGAACTGCTCTCTTCACCCAAATTGTTAAATAGAATCATTCACACAAAGTTTGTTTTAACCCTTACCAAATATGATAATCACCCACTAAAATCCTGGTAACCTTGGACATTCTACAAGTAGCATGCATGAGTTTCTGCACTATCATTCATCTGATACCTTCCATGCTACCACCATTTGTTTGTTCTTATTGAATTGGAGTAGGGAATGTGGGAAAACATTCTTCTCCACTATGTGCAGGAGCTTCAGATGGGTGTGTTGCAGGTATGGGCTTAAAAAGGCGCTTGGTGTTAGGAATAGTGAGGGTATCCATCAGCATCAACCCTGTGACTTTTTTTTTTTTGAGAGAACATCAACTCTGTGACTTCGGTTTAGAACATGTGAATGACAACATTTACATGAGACATATTCCATGCACACATGTTATCCAGTTCTTCCATTCAAACAGTAGCATATAAAAGTATAATATTAGTTGCCAGGAGTCTCAGAGAAATTTATTTATTTATTTTAAACTTTTAAATCTTTAAATCACAAACCAAAAATAATCTCAATAATGTGATAAAGCTCGCTATCAGAAAATGTTTCATTACATAATCTCTCTTCTACTAATTAGAAAATTAACATAAGTAAAAGGGTCTTCTAAACTGAAGAAATATAGGACCCATACTCAAATCTTTGTTGCATTAACTATCTCCTTGAGGGATCCTCAGTCTACTCTATGTAGAAAGGTGATAAAAACAATTGAGCTAAATGCTTGTTGAGTATGACAACCCTCACTAATGGATCAGGGTGAAAAAAGTAAAATATCTGAAGATAACACATATTTTAAGTTTATTTATAATGTACAAATTGCAACTGTAAATCTGTAGGGTGTAAATATAGCTGAGATCATAGCTTATTCTTAAAATTATTTGATGGTAATAAAAGCTGACTCATATCATTTATTGTCTTAAATGTCTTAGCAGTAGTTGTATGGCTGACAATGAGCTCAAAGCCTCAAACAGATCACAAAAGTTACCTGGGAGAAGTTGCATCATTGTGTCCTGAAATGTCCATCATAGGAACCTTCTAAAAAATCTGTTACGGACGTGGCTATATTTCGCAGACATGCATGTAAATATGTACATAGCCATGTGTGTAACGAATAATCAACTACATAATTGCATTAACACTTTAACAAACTAAGCGTACACATTTATCTTACACAATCTATTACTACTATTTTGCATGCAAAATCTTCAATATTGCAACAGGGTTGTAATATTGTCATTGTTTTATGACTTTCACTGTTGTTTGTGTCTCTCGAAAAGTGTCCTTGGGTGTCCTTGTAAAACTG
Source organism: Agave tequilana (assembly GCA_038442645.1). Taxonomy (NCBI): domain Eukaryota; kingdom Viridiplantae; phylum Streptophyta; class Magnoliopsida; order Asparagales; family Asparagaceae; genus Agave; species Agave tequilana. The sequence continues at coordinate 111,564 of JAVJIF010001516.1, forward strand.
CACGGAGGCCACAAATTTTGGTAATGATCATCTTGGAGGTGCTCCCAAAGCATCTGGAGGTGGTCTCATCATTTTATGATTTGACACTTAGCTGCATAAATCCATGACAGTTTCTCCTTACAGATAACAGATAAAAGTATCAAATAATCGGGCATAATTTACTATGAAGGGTTTTTAAAAGCGCAGCATAAGCTTAGTATATGTCTGCATTATAACATTATTTCCATAATCAGAGAAGTTACGAAATCTTTTCAGAAATCACATGCTCATATCATTTGTATAACTAATTGATGCCTAAACACTTGAAAATACGTGCTTGTATCACTTGCATAAATGCTGAGGACCAAAACCCGGAAAACCATATTTACATATCAGAGAATCAAAACATATGATCAATATTTTAAATGTCAGATTTCGGGGCAATTTTGAACCGCAAACCCAAGTCGGATTGCACATAAATTTCGGTGTCAATTTCGGATGTTATATATCACATGTATTATGTCTTAAATGTCCTAAATTCAAGGAAATACATGTATAAACTATATAAAGCAACATAAACTTATTCATGGTATACTTACGTTGACAACTTGTAGTAAACCTATGAATTTGTGATCACTAACCAATCGGAAAGTTAAATGCTGCAAGTTGCTTAATTGAATACTTACTTACAAAATATGAATATAAAATCAATATTCAGTAGATATGAAAAATCATAACCATATAAATAAACAATATGAAAAACAATACTCGAAACAAAAATAAAAAACACAATATTGAAGCAATAGTCCAAAGAAAGATCAAACAAAGATCAATCAATTGAAAATCTAAGCAAAAGTGCAAAACTACTAAACAACCACGGTCTAAAAAAGTTACAAATAGAAAATAGATATTTATCAAACATAAACCAAAAGCAACACAAGTTCTCAATCCTCCTCTGATAATTCTAGTTCTAACTCCTTTGAATCGATCACATCATCCATTGTAATGTTTAGCTGCACCTCTTGGCCCTCATCCTTCGATGATGACTCCAAACTAGATGATTTTACATTTCTTCTCCTCTACTTGATTTCTCTCTTATAAGCCTTTGTTTTTGTTCTTGTACTCTTTCTTCTCTTTATACTAGCTCCCCAGGATTTTTCAACTTGACTTCAAATTAATGGTTCTCTAGGAAAGACTTCTTCATCCCTTTTTAAAGGTGGAGCACCATTCTTTTTTAGAGGCAGCGGCCACTCGATGACTCTTTCTTCATCATTAATAGCTGCCAAAGGATCTTTATTGTTCAACGATATTTTGCTCTTGATCTTCGCATTGAACTTGACGAAGACTAACTTATGCAATTTCTTATGCCTTGTCGATTTCTCTGTTTGGTATGAATATACAAAAAGAATCATTTAACAAATAAAAAATGCATAACTATTTATATTTTGAAAGAAAATACTATTAGTCAAAATTTTCTATATTTTTATACCGTCTCAAAGGTGCTCAAATTTCTCACACTCAAAAGAGCTTGTTGTTAAGTTCAAGACTCTCATTGTCATTTTTCTCAACTCGGGAGCATCGATCCCATGCATCATCCACTAATTACCTAACCAATTGAAAATTATCAAAGAAGTTAGCAACAAATTAAGCTTACTCAAATTTCATTCAACTTAGTAACACATTTATTAGCAATATACCTGGATTAAGATTAGGAGTTGTTTTCTCCATTCTTTGCCCAATCTCTCCCAAAATAGCCTTTTTGGTATTAAAACATAGCCTTGTTCATTTATCTTCTCGAGAATTTCTAGGCTACTTGGATAAAACCAATGCATGATCTTAACAAGTCCGTCCATAAAGATGCCGGCCTTTTCAATGTACGTCTTCTTATGAAAGGTTTATAGGTTTAAGTAGTGTGCCACTCTTTGTAAAGGCCCTTTAAGCATATTTTCTCATCTTTTGTCAATAATATTCCACACTGTAATATATTTCTTTTTATTTGGGTTAAGGTTTGTTTTGATTCTTCCCTTGCATTTTCTAAGTCACATAAAGAAATCCCATAGATCACTTATCACCATCAACTCATCGAAAAATTACACTAGTAGTGAAAAAGGTTTAAGAGCAAAGTCCACATTGTCTCAAAATTTATTGGAACCAACATTAGCAACCTATGAATACAAATTTAAAACAATTATTATCACCATTTTTGTGCAAAAATGCAAATTTAAATAAAGTAAATTGCTTCAAAATTTATACCTTCTTTCCCATTTCCTTCTCAAAGAGACTATGGGCGTGTTTGTTTCGCCGCAAAACGCTGCAAAACGCAAGTCGTAAAACTTCTTTTCAATTTTCTGTTGTTTGTTTCGCTGCAAAACAAGTTGCAAAATGTAACTCTTCTTTCCCACTTGCAGTTGCTACAGTTAAATTTGTGGTCATGTAAATCTCACTTTTACACTCATATTTTCCCACTTACAGTTGCTACAATTAATTTAATGGTCATGTAACTCTCACTTGTAGTACACTTACAGTTCAAAACAGTTACTTGATAATCAATATATAATTTAATATTATTAAATATTTAATATTTTAAATAGTGTTCAATTTCTTATTTAATTATTTAATTATTTTATATTTTTAATCTTTAATTTTTTTATTGTTTTTAATATTTAATATTTTACTATTTTAATTTAATATTTTATTTAATACTTTATTATTTTATTAATACTTATTCCATTTTTTATTATTTTATTTAGAGTTAATATTTTATTAATATAACAATATTATACTTTAATATAAAATTACTATTTATTTATTATTTTTTTAATATAAAAAATTACTTTATTAATATCATAATGTATTTTATTATTATATTAATATTTTATTATGTTAATATTGTAATAATAATTCAGTATAATAATACTATAATGATAATTTATTATTAAATTATAATTATATTTTACTTTGTTAATTTTATATTTCTATAATATTATAATATTATTATAATAAAATTTATATTATAATAATTTTCAAGTATTTTTAATATTATAATATTATAACTATATTTTATTATTTTTGTAAGATTTTTTAATATTTATATTTTATTAGTATTCTTAAATTTTATTAATGTTCTTTAGATTTTCTTAAAATTTTATATTATTTATTTAGTTAATATTTTAGTAATAATATTTTACTATTTATACTAATATTTTATTAATATTATTGTTATAAATAAAATATTAAGATTATTAATTTTTTATCTCAAATTTAATAATACAATTTAATTTGCAATAGTAGATTTAATTTAATAGTGTTTATAATATTTAAATCACTACTACAGTTAATTTTGTGGTCAACCTTGAAAAGTCACCTAGAGGGGGGTGAATAGGTGACAATGCTAATCTGTGAACTAAATGCGGAATTTAAAAACTTAATGCAAATTACACTCAAGTGTGATCAACAAATGATACACACACAACCAAGCCAAGCAAATATGAATGCACAATATAAATAATTGCAAGGCACAAAGTAAAGAGAGAGATAGAGAGAGTCAATGGATCAAGCGCAAACAACAAGATGTGTTTCGAGGTTCGAGCACCCAGCTCTACATCCCCGCCTTCGACACACGAAGGATTTCTAATCCACTAGCAAGTCCACAAAGAACTCTCACAAGGAGTACCCAACTCCTCTCTTTACAACCACAACCTCCTCCTTGAGACAAGTTCCAATCCAACAAACAATCTCCTCACAGCTTGAGGGATTAGCACAAAGCAAACACAAGGATCACCTCACAACTTGAGGGATACAACCCAAGGCACAAAGCCAAACAAAGATTGGGTTTTCAACTTGGTGGTTCAACAAGCAACCACAAACAATTTCTTCTCCCACACAAATGTCCTATAGAAGAGATAGTAGATTTTAGCTCAAGTGTGGAGAAAAACCAATGGAATGGAAATCAGAATCACAAAGAAAAATCCTTGGGAAAACAATAGAAATCAAGATGGTGAAGTTTAATCAAAAGCTTTTCCCAAAAACCCTCTTCTTTGATTTTCCAAACCCTAGCAAAAACACCAAATTGATTGTTCAATATGAGTTCAAAAACTTCTTTTAATTTCAGCAAAAACACCAGAGAGTATGGAAAAATTCGCACAAAAAATCTTGGAGAAAAACTCTTGCAAAAGGGGTATTTATAGACAAATCTGGAAACTAGCCGTTGGCTGTAATTTTTGCCAGAATTACCCTGACGGTCGACCGCCCGGTCGACCGCCCAACGTTCAATTTTTGACCCGTTGGCGCTAGCGGTCGACCGCCCGGTCGACCCAAACAAACAGAGAGCAAACCTGCTCTCAGTCGGTCGACCGGCACGGTCGACCGGCTAAAGGTGTAGCCAGCGTGCACGTTTCTGTGCACGTCGGTCGACCCATACGGTCGACCGGCTACATGGTGCGGTCGACCGTACCGGTCGACCGATCAGCCTGGCAGACACCAAAACAGGTTAGAAATCTGGGGAAATAAATATCCAATAAATTCTTATAAACTACTAAAAATCCCCAAAAATAGTTTTGTCAAATTGCATTGATATATAAACATGTGATAAAAGTTTTGACTCAAATATCAAGCAATTAAAACTATTTTTATGTCTTTTCATTTTTACCAGAAACCAAACCTTGTATTTTCTAAAACTTGGATTCTTGAATAGAAAATACATTTTGTCTAAAACTCATCCAAATACAAAAACATGATATTTAAATATTTTTGAAACATGATGCATATGGATAGAAATCCAATATACATGAAACATATACATATCATAGTTTTTGTCCTTAATTCCAAAATTAAGTATTGTTAAAACACAAAACCTAAAACTCATGAAATAGGTATATCAGAGTAAGTCAAAACTAAGTTTGTCTAGGAAGTTGAAGCATGCATGTATATAGAACAAATCTAATATACATTAAACCATATAAACTTGTTTGAATCTATTCATGAAAACCAAGATCGGTTAAACCTAAAACCGAAAAACCAAAACATGATACGTGTGTGTTGTGAACTTGAGCTTATCATACTATTCTAATCTTTACAATTAGAATCTAAACCCAAAACTAAATTATGGTACCGATGTCTTCTTGTAGAGCGCAATCTCCAAGCCGACTCGATCCAAAACTCTTTGATCCACCGAGTAAGTGCTATATATGATCTTTGACGCTTGGGCTCTTGAATCAACATGTGGGTAGCTTCCAAATCATCTTGTTGAAGCTAATCACCTACTAATAACTTGATTAAAGATCTGAAACTAAAATCACAAGATTATTAGTACACATAACTACATGAGTTAATCATCATTAAAACTAGAGTGGAAGGCCTTTGGGCCAACAATCTCCCCCTTTTTGATGATGACAAAACTCATGGAGTTATATATGCATGGATTAAAGTTAAGCTTCAAAGAAGCTCCCCCTTAACACATGCATAGGATAAACAACTAATAAATGGCTCTAAATACCAATGAAATTATAAAACAAATAAACATGCTCTTGATACCAATTAAACTAAACATAAACATGCTCTTGATACCAATTATATACAATATATGCAAAACAAAACTAATGATCTCTTATACAAACTCTTGATATCAAAACTAAGCAAACTAAACATGTTCTTTAAATAATGCTTTGGATACCAATTGAACTTAATAAAAACATAAAGCATGCATATGTAAACATGCATATAAACTCAAATTCTTCTCCCCCTTTTTGTCAATCATCAACAAAGGGGTTTAAAAAGCAAAACTAATGAAAGCATGTTCTTTTTATATTCAAAACAAGGAATCAAAACAAGGGATGTTCTTCCCCTTTTTGTCTAAAAACAAATATGATACCAATTAGAAGAAAATGTGTCAAGGAAGTGCATATTGATACCAATTAAAAAATGAAACTATACCAATTGAAAAACAAAAATCTAGATACCAATTGATAAGTAAACAATCATCATATCAATTGAAAATAAACAATCTTTGATATCAAACATAACAAATTTTGAATTTCTAAACATAAATGTTGATACCAATTGAAAATTAAATCTAGATCATTGAAATCATTGCCAATTGAAATTATTTTCTATCATAAAGTAAGGGAGTGGAATACTAAATACCAATTGAAAGAAACAATACAAAATTTTCTCCCCCTTTATGAAATACCAATAAAAACTATGATAAGGCTCGAGTTAAGATACCAATTGAAAACTAAATCAATTGAAACAAGGTTGAATCTCAAGCTTATCATCATAAACAAGATTTGTGCTTAAAGATATAGGGATATAATAAGCACAAATAAAACTTGCATATGTATGAAAATTAGATACCAATTGAAATTGATATACTATGAAATGCAAGCATACATACATAAAAAAATGAGTATACAAGAAATGTCAAGATTGATACTAATTGAAATAATTCAATGATACCAATAGAAACAACAATAAGATTAAGTGTATATCTCATATCAACTACCACCCATTTCATGTTCAAGTTTACTATGATTTTCACTATAAAGCATACATGAGCATGATCTCCTATCCAACCACCCTTCGATGGTAGGGGTTTTCAAAAATAGATTTGTAAATATAGTATGTTTGAAAATCTCTACCAAGGAAGAATATCACAACTAGTTATATGAATCAACTAGTATGAGATCCTTCAAACAAAAAATAACAATAATATTTTTCATGAAGACACATGTAAACCACATGGCACTAAAACACTCAAAATCCATATAGCACAATTTATACTCATGAAAACTAAGTCATGAGAAAACATTAAATAAGTGAGTGTACAAGTGTTGTGAGAAACATATCAACATGAAAATGGACAATCAAGCTCAATAGTAAAAACATGAAATTCATGTGAAATCACCAATTGAAATCATCTTTAAAAACATGAAATTCATCCAAACGACTTAAACTTCAAGGCATATGTATGTCATGTACAAACTAAAGTATACACACATATCCTAAACACCATGAGTCCACAAAAGTATATGCATGAAGGCACGTGGCTCAAGGATGTATATGTATAAATGATAGTTTGGACAAGATGGACATATACATGAAGTCAAAACAAAACATGTAAAATGATGAATACAAGTCAAATGAAAGAATCATCAAAACTAGACTATACTAGTACATCAAGTGAATACAAATGAGCGTTCAAGCACAAACATATATAAAGGTTTATTTGTAGCTCACTAGTTGTACAAGTATAAATCCTAGTCTTAATGAAAACTAACATTAAAGCAAGTAGTCAAATCATGAAGCATAAAACGGGTCAACAATCAATATGATCATAATAATCAAAAACATGAATTATTAAAACAAAGTCATAGTCAACCATATGATTATCATGACAAAGACATGTGCATAAGATTTATGATTAACATGATAGCTAAACATTAAAGAGAACACAAAATATGGGTTCATACTAAACATGGGTGTCTCAACAACTAATCATGTAAAGCATAGGTCTAATAAATATGACAAATATCATACTAATCATGAAACAATAAAACATGAGTCATCAAAACAAAACATCATAAACATCCATATGATCATTATGTATATGCATGTACATTAGATCTAGTGCATACATGTTAGTTTAAACAAAGTGTGAGAACACAAAAATAAGATCTATATGAAACATGGGTGCTCAAGTAACTAAACATGTATAACACTATTCTAATAAGCATGGCATAGGCATAATGAACAATAAAACAATACATGCCATAGAAAGATGAATATGAAAAGCATGCAAATAAAAATGGGAGTTAGAGAATGATACCAAAACCGATGAAGGTGCATCTCTATTTCTCCAAACCAATGGTGGTCCTCTCCACCAAATCTCCTTGAGAGTGAAGCATCCAAATGGTTCTCTTTTAAGCTTAGAACGCATCCACCTCAAGGCACCAATACTCTCACGTGATGCGAGAGCTCCCACCTACATCAAAAAGTATAGAGGTGGTCTTTGGTACCCATTTCCTTGTGGGTCCACGGGGGTTAGTATCTCTCCTAACCCAAACAAGATTAGTTGCTAAATTTTCAACATGTAAACGATCATAGCAAAATCTAGCAAGATGGCCTTTTCGACCACAATGTGTACAAGTGTACACATGAGCATACATGTTATGATTGTGTCCGTGATGGGCATGTGTATGCCGTGTTGGGTGTGCATGCATAGTTGGAACTTGTTTCTTGCGAATCAAGGATTCCAAACGAGTGTGGTTCATGGCACAATGGCTCAAAGTGGAGCCCAAACAATCAACACTTTTCTTCAAAACATTTATATCATTTTCTATGCTAGAAGACAAAGTGGAGCATGCTATAGGTGTGCAAGAAGTAGAAGCTACACTAGCATGGCAAACATGAATATCAATATCATTTTGCAAAGATTTATTTTTATTCAAAACCAAATCCAATTCTTTTGTTATGAAATCAATTTCATTTTTCAAAGTAACGTTTTCTTCACAAACAAAATCCAATTTTGAAGATAACACTTCATTGTTCTTTAAAATATCATTACAATCATTTTTGTTTTTCAAGACCTCAATTTCTTTAAGGGCAAGTTCAAGTTGAGATTTTAGTGAGTCACGTTCACTAGCAATCTCTCCTTTCTCTTGCAAAACAATTTCAAAAGTAGAGCATAAATCTTTCAATTCTTCTTTTACATCAAAATGTTTCTTTTTCAAAAGTTCATGTTTTTCTAAGAATTTTTCAAGCTTAGAGGCAAGTTCAACATTTAAAGTTTGAACCTCACCACAACTATAGCATAAGGAATTTGAGCTATCATCTATTTGAGAGTCCGATTGTACCTCATGGGAGTCATTCCCATAGACCACAAAGCCACGCTCTTCGGATACGTCTCTCCTAAATCTCCTCATCTTGTTGATAATCACGGGTAGCTCGGGAGACGTCAAAATGCTCCAAACTGCAAAAGCAGAATCATATCGATCAAACACATGTAAAAGATGTTCATCAAGGGATGCTCTAAGTGCCCTAAGTGCAAGTGCATTGGCCTTCTTATGCTTGCTACTATTTGGGAGGGTTTCTATAGTGATGGCTTGATAAGCTAGATGTCCTAGGCTTTTATAAACTTAATCATGTCAACCTTCCAAGAATCAAGTCTAAAATGGTCAAACATAGGAGGGCTAGCCATGAGTGCAAACTAGTATGAGTGCAAATGAAGATTAGCAAACCAAGATCTCACTCCTAGGTGGTTAAACCTAAATATCAGGAGCGCTAGCTCTGATACCAATTGAAAAGTCACCTAGAGGGGGGGGTGAATAGGTGACAATGCTAATCTGTGAACTAAATGCGGAATTTAAAAACTTAATGCAAATTACACTCAAGTGTGATCAACAAATGATGCACACAAAACCAAGCCAAGCAAATATGAATGCACAATATAAATAATTGCAAGGCACAAAGTAAAGAGAGAGATAGAGAGAGTCAATGGATCAAGCGCAAACAACAAGATGTGTTTCGAGGTTCGAGCACCCAGCTCTACATCCCCGCCTTCGACACACGAAGGATTTCTAATCCACTAGCAAGTCCACAAAGAACTCTCACAAGGAGTACCCAACTCCTCTCTTTACAACCACAACCTCCTCCTTGAGGCAAGCTCCAATCCAACAATCTCCTCACAACTTGAGGGATTAGCACAAAGAAAACAGAAGGATCACCTCACAACTTGAGAGATACAACCCAAGGCACAAAGCCAAACAAAGATTGGGTTTCAACTTGGTGGTTCAACAAGCAACCACAAACAATTTCTTCTCCCACACAAATGTCCTATAGAAGAGATAGTAGATTTTAGCTCAAGTGTGGAGAAAAACCAATGGAATGGAAATCAGAATCACAAAGAAAAATTCTTGGGAAAACAATAAAAATCAAGATGGTGAAGTTTAATCAAAAGCTTTTCCCAAAAACCCTCTTCTTTAATTTTCCAAACCTAGCAAAAAACACCAAATTGATTGTTCAATATGAGTCAAAAACTTCTTTTAATTTCAGCAAAAACACCAGAGAGTATGGAAAAATTCGCACAAAAAATCTTGGAGAAAAACTCTTACAAAAGGGGTATTTATAGACAAATCTGGAAACTAGCCGTTGGCTGTAATTTTTGCCAGAATTACCCTGACGTTCGACCGCCCAACGGTCAATTTTTGACCCGTTGGCGCTAGCGGTCGACCGCCCGGTCGACCCAAACAAACAGAGAGTAAACCTGCTCTCAGTCGGTCGACCGGCACGGTCGACCGGCTAAAGGTGTAGCCAGCGTGCACGTTTCTGTGCACGTCGGTCGACCCATACGGTCGACCGGCTACATGGTGCGGTCGACCGTACCGGTCGACCGATCAGCCTGGCAGACACCAAAACAGGTCAGAAATCTGGGGAAATAAATATCCAATAAATTCTTATAAACTACTAAAAATCCCCAAAAATAGTTTTGTCAAATTGCATTGATATATAAACATGTGATAAAAGTTTTGACTCAAATATCAAGCAATTAAAACTATTTTTATGTCTTTTCATTTTTACCAAAAACCAAACCTTGTATTTTCTAAAACTTGGATTCTTGAATAGAAAATACATTTTGTCTAAAACTCATCCAAATACAAAAACATGATATTTAAACATTTTTGAAACATGATGCATATGGATAGAAATCCAATATACATGAAACATATACATATCATAGTTTTTGTCCTTAATTCTAAAATTAAGTATTGTTAAAACACAAAACCTAAAACTCATGAAATAGGTATATCAGAGTAAGTCAAAACTAAGTTTGTCTAGGAAGTTGAAGCATGCATGTATATAGAACAAATCTAATATACATTAAACATATAAACTTGTTTGAATCTATTCATGAAAACCAAGATCGGTTAAACCTAAAACCGAAAAACCAAAACATGATACGTGTGTTGTGAACTTGAGCTTATCATACTATTCTAATCTTTACAATTAGGATCTAAACCCAAAACTAAACTATGGTACCGATGTCTTCTTGTAGAGCGCAATCTCCAAGCCGACTCGATCCAAAACTCTTTGATCCACCGAGCAAGTGCTATATATGATCTTTGACGCTTGGGCTCTTGAATCAACATGTGGGTAGCTTCCAAATCATCTTGTTGAAGCTAATCACCTACTAATAACTTGATTAAAGATCTGAAACTAAAATCACAAGATTATTAGTACACATAACTACATGAGTTAATCATCATCAAAATTAGAGTGGAAGGCCTTGGGCCAACAAACCTTTCCACTTACACTTTTACATTACCAACTAAACACCGTAAAACACAATATACTTTACCATTTACACTTTCACTTTATCAACCAAACACCGTAAAACACAATATACTTTTCCATTTACACTTCACTTTATCAACCAAACATCGTAAAACACAATATATTTTCTCTGCTACAGTTCACTTTTTTCATTCTCATTTTACGACTTACGACTTGCGACGTTTTGCAACGAAACAAACAGGCCCTATGCATCATCCATCTCTTGCAAGTAAACATTTACTTCAATTCTTTCTTCTTTTCCCTCAAAGATTGTGGAATGCGGTGGCAAATCTAGTAGCCTCAGGTGTAAGAAACTATCCCTTGTCAATATCTCTTATGATGCTAAGAGTGACTATGTGGCTATGGATGAAAACCGACACGACTCTCCTGTTCATGATAGCACTTCGGATGGGTTTGATCTTGGCAATGTCACCTAGCCCATGTTCTAAATGTCTGATGTCAGCCTAATGTCGGAAGGCAAAATGTAATATCAGATCGCAAATATCGAGAAAATTTCGGGGACATTTGCTTAATTTTGGTGTCAATTTCAGAAGTTATATATATATATATATATATATATATATATATATATATATATATATATATGTCATATAGTATGTTCTAAATGTCATAAATGTCCTAAAATATCACATATATGGCTGAATTCCTAATACATACTTGAATTTTAGAAATTTCATTCATACTAGAATATGGTTGAATTTCTAATACTTAAGTCACACATGAGGTTATTTTTTATAACATAGATGATTGTCTATAATAATTTCATGCTTATATATAAAAGTTACAGGGCTAAAGACAGAAGAGTTTCAAGTAACAAATTAATTAAAATTGATTTATTGTCATTATCTAAAAAAAATCTACTGATGAACGTAGTCGAACCTAGATCTAATAATGCAAATAGAAATAATTTTGTCAATATAATCTCAGTCTCTTTCTAATTTTGTCCATTTTGTCCATATAATCTCATCTCTCTTTGCCTAACCTAAAGAATCTCACTCTCTCCTATCTCCCCTCTCCCGATCTCTCTCAGCTCTCTCTCCCCCTCTCTCGGCTCCCTTTCCTGATGGGAAAGAGAAGAGGGCAGAGAGAGATTGGGAGAGAGGGAGCAGAGAGAGATCGAGAGGAGAGAGAGATTGGGAGAGAGAACTGGAGAGATCGGGGGAGAGAGATAAAGAGAGATCAACAGAGAGTAATTGAGATCGAGCTTATCTTAGTCCTAGGCGATGACGACGCTGGCTTGGGGACGACGGCGACGAGAACCACCACGAAAGGCGACGACTTGGATGAGGTTAGTCTTCCTCTTCTTCCTCTGCTTCTTTTTCCTAGGCAACGACGACATTGTTTTAGTGAGAGATTGAGGGGGGAGAGAGAGTGTGTGTGATATTGATTTGTGATTCTAGGGTTTTATATCTTATCGGGTTGGGTTTGCAGGTTGGGTTTGTGGGTTAATGGGTTCAAACCCAAAAGAAAAAAAGCCTATTCAATTTCGGCCAACATTTTGGATCCACAAAATTGGTCGAAATTTTGGCGACATTAACCCCATTTCGAAATTCGAAATGGGGTAGCTGATTTTGTGTCGACCATATGCATTTTCGAAATTTCGGCCAAATTTTGAAGTGTCAGCCGACATTTAAAACATTGCATCTGTAACACCTCGTTCCCAGAATACGTACTCAGATACGTATTCTGATTTTTTATTATATTCTTTTGATTTTTCCCGTATTTAATTTTATTTTATGATTATTAGTATTATCGTTTGGTATTAGATTCGGATTCCAGGATTCAGAGTCAGGTCGAGTCTGAACCAGAGACCCGATACCAGTGTTCTGCTCGATTTGACCTTTCTGATAGTCAGTTTTGACCGGCTTTAGTTTCAAATACTATTTTTCAATATTCTAGATTTTTATGATTTTTTGAAAATTTTATGAATTTAAATTGCAAAATCTTCAAAATAAGTATTGAATCGTGCCGCTGATTGATTCTTATATTTTTAATTTACAAACGGAGTTGAATTTTTGAGATCTGTATGTCCAGATCTTGGAGGTTGGATCGTGATGGACTTCCTGTTGATGAGAGTTGCGCAGTGGTATCTTCGTGAATCAGCGGTAGACCAGTCCGGGCCCTATCCTTCCAGGCCTCTCTGCTTGTCTCTTGAGTTTTCTTTTTGTGACTCGTGAGCGTCTTTTGTACTATTCATAATTGTATATCTCTTTGTATTCTCGTATTTGTGCATATCAGTGATGTAATATTTTTGTAATATTGTGTCACATCAAGTGATAACTGTGTAATTGTACTCATATGTTGATGTATAATGCACCACGTATTTTCGTACTCTGATTCTTACCTGTACTGATGCTTAGCGTACATATGTGAGGGTATCAACCTGCATATATGCGTCACAGTAACGTTTCCGTACCTGCGAGTGATCGGGGCGTTTCAGCATCTAGCATTAAGTCCACCGTGTGTGCAACACAAGACGTCCTAAAGATGTTAGATCTCTTCAATTGCATAATATTTGCGGTCGTTATGTTTGATGTATTGTTCCTGACTATCTCAACCACATTTTCTGGCCCTACATCTTAATTGCTTTATCAACAAACTAGTATATATTGGTCGCGTCGTGCTTTTCTACTAAAGCATCTTGTGGCAAAGTTATTTTCTGTGCATAATGGGCAATGATGTTTCTTAAGCTTCTATTGTTTCGATCTGACCAAGTGTCGGCCATTAATACGTATTCACTAACAACACAATTCTCCTTGAATGGCTTAAGAGGCCCTTTTGTCTCCACCTCTCTTTCAAGAAAAGTCTCATTGAGTTCATAAGGGGTTAGGTTGTCCAACATATACCCAAAATTTTCGATGGTTATTAACATCTGTTGGAATGAGGGAAGGGTAGTGGTATTCAAGGAATCCTGGCTTCACAAAACCATTTCCCAATATATCTAATGACGTCTTCTCCTTTTTTCTTTCTTTGCTTAGAGTCCATGTTAGTTTTTCTTTCAGAGTTCGAGAAACAAACTTATCTATTGGTCATATGGTCTTAATGGATCCGAATATGGTGCATTATGATGAATCTTCAGTCGGTCCTCATATTCATCCTTCCAATGCGCACCTCATCTATTAGAGCTTGTGCAATGGCCTTAACTTTTTTTTTTTGGCATCAACTGCCTTCAACATTTGAATCACTTTATCGTTACATCACCGGGGACTTGTAAACATGGTGTACAATTTCCTTGTCGACCCGCTAAATGTTGTTTCAATCGGCTATTCCCCAATGAAATCACTTGCTTGCAATATTTGTAACAAACTGTGTACTCTCACCCACCGTCTCTACATGATCCCAACTAGGATCTTTCAATAATTCCCACCAATTTTGGATGCTTGAGGTGATGCTCCGAAAGAAGACGTCTTGATTTGCACAATTGCTCTTTCTAGCTAAAATACACCAAATACGAAAACAACCAATGAAACATATTAACTACTTAAAAAATTGAATATTGTACAAAAGTAGTACCCAAATGCAAGAACCATTGCTAGAAAATAAAATAAATACTTCAATTCAGATTATAGTTGTCATGTACTAAGTTTTTAACAATAACACAACCATAGTACTGTGAAAAAATTTCGAAACTCCAACATAACCATATTCATTAGAACAATCGAAGACTTCACTTCTACAATCCCCACATTTAGAAAGAATTTTATATTTAGAAACATTTCACTTTAATACTCTTATTCCACTATCAATTATTGTTATACTCTTGATTAGTTAGTTTTCTATTAGGAGTCCTTATTTTAGTCTTTGTTTTATTAAGAGTTTCTACATCTTAAGAAGTTCTACGTATATTATGAGTTATATTTGTAATTGCCTATAAATAATAGTATTGAGGGAGGAATATAAACTCTCTCAAATCTTTTTCTCTAAAATCTGATATGGTATCAGAAAAGATACCTTAACCCTAACCTTTTTCCTTGTGCTTGATCCTAATCCCTTCCACTAAAAAAAAACCAAGACTTTCTCAGTCCTATATCTCTTCCACAAAAACTCTTTACTTTCCCAATCCTAGATTTCACCCAAAAAAATTGTATTGTTCATTGTGAACTGTACGCGGCGGTATTGTTCAATAACCAAGCCCCATCATTACTTTCTAACCTTAGCGAGTCTTTTCCATGCATACCTGATCTCGCCGAGGATTGTACTATCATGTTCTGATCTTGTCGAAGCCTATACAACTTGTATTTGACCTGGCTGAGTCTAGATATCTTTGTTGTGCTTGCTGATGAGTTTTTGTTCTCCAAGTACTTCGTCGAAGCCATCTTTCTTCTCACTACTATCTACTGCCTTGCTTGAAGGTTCTTATTGACGATCTTTGTGGCTACTTCCTCCTATATACTGACCTGCTTGTGTTCATCTTAATACTAGCTACTATGTCTTCCGACATCAAGCGCAATTCTGATTTTCATGACTTCAAAACAGTTATTCGCTACTACTATAAAAATCAATATTACTATCTTTTCTAGGCATAATCCTTTCATCTCTTCGCTAGTTCATAGAAGAAATTAAAACATCTTACACAGGATCCTCTAGCAAAGAGTACTACTACCTATGATGATTTGGTGGCTAGTGATACGTTGAAGGGGACATATTCCAACGAGTAGAATATTTCATGTGTTGCTGATCTGTATGAGAAATTATTCTCACTGTGATTACTATTATGAGTTGATGGAGACTCTCGATGAGTTAAATTTTTATCAACCTCTTGTACTGAATTTGAAGATGCTTCAGCGGTATCATGAAGAGCTAGCAATGGCTAAGTTTCTTTCTAGTCTGGATACTTTTTTTGGCAATTCGAGAACAAATTATTGATGTGTCAATTTATGCATAAGTCTATAGAGATCATTGGAAGGCCCCCCCTGAGAATTCTGACATACATCAAAGGTTCTCCAGATAAAGGTATGTTGTATAAAAATCATGCACATCTACGGTTGAAGCTTTTTCAGACTCTAATTATGCACGAGATAAAAGAGAAAAAATTTACTTCTGACTATTGCACTTATGTTGGAGACAATCTGATTATTTGGAGGAGTAAGAAGTAGAGTTGTGTTTCGTTCCAGTGCTGAAGCAGAGTATAGAGTTATGACTTATACCGCATGTGAGATGATGTGACTGAAATCTCGATTGTGAGAACTTGGATTTAGTGTGGATGATCCGATGCCTAAATACTGTGATAACCATGTTGCTATATAGATAGCCAACAATCATTTCTTCATGAGAGGACCAAGTAGATGTGGTGGACTGTCATTTTGTTCATGATGCAGTCTCTCGGAAGTTTGATTTCTACTTTATTCACGCTTTCTTTTGAGGAGCTCGTAAATATGTTTACAAAATATATTCCTCTTAGAGTTTTCTTGTGCTTATGTAACAAGTTGGATATGATAAATATCTATGCTCAACCTTAAGGGAGAGTGTTAAACTCTTCATTAGTTAGTTTGTTATTTGGATTCTTTATTTTATTAGGAGTTTCTATATCTTTAGGAGTTGTACTCATACTATGAGTTGTATTTGAAATAATAGTATTGAGGGAGAAATCATCTAACTCTATCAAATATTTTCCTCTAAAATTTTGATAATTATCAATTCATTAATTCCGTCTAATAATTAGTACAAAAACTCAAAAATTTAGTCTAATAATTCACTAAAATGTTCATTCAATAATTCTTTACAAATTCAGTCCAGATACAGGGCCTCATGCAATAGATTTATGAAATAAAAATAGAAAAATAATGCACGATAACCTCATCTATATGTTGGCGGGATCATCGCAAGTTGTCAGAGAAGCCGTTGGCCATTGGCGGTTTGTTGTTCCTAAATGGAAAAAAAACATCTCACAATTCATTTGCAAATTGAGAAAATTCAAAAAAAACATCTCAGTCGAGGATTTTTTTTTTAAAAATTGAAAACAACTCGTCACCATTTGCCGGAGATCGTCGTCGCTCAAGAGGTGCTTAGGAAAGGTTGCCGGAGTCGGGTGGAGGCTTGTCGTGCTTGTCGTGTTTCCTTGTAGCCTTGTCGGGGTTCGTGGGGCTTCATCGGTGCTTCCTACAACTTAGTCCGGCCCTGTCCGGGCTCATGTGGGTCGTCTCTAAGTCGCAACCTCTCTCTCAATCTCTCTTGCCGCTGCGAATTAGGGCACGACTCTTCTCACTCTTTCTCTTGAAAGAAACGGGTACAGGTTTGGGTAACGGGTTCATGTGTTAAAAAACAAAGAACAACCAAAACTCGAAACTTCTATGTTGGCCGATTTTTCAGGCTGACATTTCAACCGAAAGTGCAGGAAATTTCCCCAATTTCACCAACACGACCCCAAAAACAAAATATGTTTTTGGGGTTGCTGTTTCGTGTCAGACTCCTATGATTGCTACCAAATTCTGAAATTTCGGCCAAAATTTAGAACATTGCATATGATACCTGAATTTTATTGAAATTTTTTATTCACTATGAATCAATTCCAGGTACCGTTAAAGCTTTTGATAAAAAATATAAGCATAAGAATGATAAAGATAATGGAATGTATAACTATTTAACAAGAGCAAGATTTTATATTTAACTACTTAAATAGAAGTCTACAAACTTTTCAAGGATTCAAAAAAAGAAACAATCACGGATGCAATCATGAATCATAACTGTATAATCATATGACAATCTTAAAATTTAAAGTCCACAAAACAACCCTATCATAGCAATTAACTGAGGCTTGTGATTCTTCAAATGAAAATTTCCAGAAATAACTAGTTGTTTATTTTGAATAACTCGACTAGCACAAAGCTTACCTCTTAGCTGTTATCAAAAGCACCTAAATGCTTTACCATTTAAACAAAAGCTGTCTCTGTAGGAATTGGGATTCTTAGAATGGAATCTTGATTTCTGTTTGGGAATTGTTGTTTATAGCTTTTTGACCAATCACTTGATTTGGATTGTTCACTATTCGCCCCAACTTCCTATATTTCCTAATCATCAGGACCCAAGACAAACCCCACAACCTGTGTCTTCCTCAGTCTTTTGTGTCATTTAGATTCCAAACCAACTATTTTTCTGTTTCCTTTCTGCCGCGCACAATGCAATGTTGCTATTATGTCTTCATTATATCACAAGTCAAGCTTAGATTTTTACTGTTGCATATTCCTTTCCAACTGACTTAGAACAAGGTGCATATAACCCTTTCTACATTTACACACTAGTTCAAAACTTAACAAAATCTATTTATTTCATCTCTGACATTAATAGCCAATTAAGAATTAGTTCAGAATTCCCTGCAGGAGGAGAATAAAACACTCATTAGGATATAATACTTTAAGCTTTCATTTGTCTTTAACTCTTTATCAGACATGTACTATTACTAGCTGATGACTGAGGAAAGTTTTCCTTTCCCCTTTTTCATTTTAAAGAAAATCAAAGAATGTGAGGCCATTGATGATTTATTTAGTTCATTATGTAATGAATTCTTAGTATTTTTTTGCTCTAATTTATTAAATATGTTTGACAGGGTATCCTAGCAGATGGCGAAACTGGTATTGCGCAACGAAGAGCATCTTCCGAGGGTCTAGGTTTATTAGCTCGTCTTGGGAATGATGTCTTCACAGCAAGGATGGTTTGTTCATATAACATTTTGTTATCTAACTTTTATTTTAATCTTTAAAATTTTCGAGAAAATTTCTAAAATAGTTGCTACTCTGCTAGAATTGACTTTGATAAATATAAACAACATAAAATTATCCAATTAATCGAGATCAGCTATCTTTGTTCTAATTAACAATGTTTCTTTCATCCAGAGAGTTTATTCCTTGATATCTAAGGTTTTATTACACACACACATGTCCGCAAGAGTGGCCGAACGGTAAGCCATTTGGTTTGTTTCCATGCAGGCACCAGTTTGAATCCCGCTCTCCACAACATATTGGAGATTAGTCTGGAGGGCTTGTTGGCCACCAAGTTTCCTTAGGATGACAGTGGGGTGCCTCTGAGATACCCCGGAATTTTCCTTCCAAAAAATATATATAGGGATACTTGTGTCATTCCGGAAGGATTTGAGGCCGAATCCTTCCCATTCAAATACAACCCTACGACATCTAAATGCAAGATCCATTCCGTTGAAGTTGATATATATTATTTGAAGTAACTAAAAAATAAAATCATGTATTTTGAATACTTTTTGCCCATCCATCAAGCAGGCGCAAAATGGACGGCCTAAAATAGCATATTTCTTAGATCTACATCTTTAGACATACAAATTCTCGATCCGACCATTTCATCATGATCTAAACACTTAAGAACCCTCACACACCAATTTTTGTTAGATTTCAAATATTCTACACCGTTAAACTAACCAACTCACTATTTTGGCCGTCCATTTTGCGCCTACTTGATGAATAGGCAAAAACTATTCAAAATACATGATTTTTGATTTTTAGATACTTGAAATAATATAGATCTACTTCAGCGGAATGAATCTTGCATATACATGTCGTTAGGGTTGTATTTGAGTGGGAAGGATTCGGCCTCGAATCCTTCCGGAATGACAAAAGTCTCTCTCTCTCTCTCTCTCTCTCTCTCTCTCTCTATATATATATATATATATATATATATATATATATATATATATATATATATATATATATATAAGGCAAAAAAATTCAATTACGTATCATAATTAGAAGATCAATTTCCTGGTTAAGCTTGAAGAGAGGAGAGAGGATCCTCACTGTCACCCTAACTTAGCTCAGACAAGAGTGTATCAACGTCGTAGGATAGCAGAAAATAAGATGCAAGTTTTCTCTTGTTCTCTCTCCTCACTACAGAACCTGGTATCTGATATTCAGAGACAAAATAATAAAATCTGCCAGATTACAAACATTCAAAGCCTAAAAACAAGGGCTGCTCATTACATGACCTCAATAAATTAGCTAATTCTCAAGAATTTCTCTTTGCCCAGCCTGATCCTCTTTCCAGCTACACCCTTGTATAAGTGTGAGAACATCAGTGCACATCAGCTTATGGATTTTGTCAATTCTGTTGCAGAACGTATCATCTCATTTTTTTTCTTTCCTGATGTTCTAAACTGCACTGGAAAGAACTAGTCTAGCTAGTGCAATAATTTTGGTCTTGGCCTTATAGGAATTCCTTACAAGTGAAGCTTCCTCAATTAAGGTACCCACTTGAGGATCCAGTCTCAATTTCAGCTTGCTGAGACTCCAGATATATTTAGCAAAAGAACATTGAAAAAAATAAGTGCTCAATGGATTCTGGAACTTTGCAAAGCACACAAAGGTTAGTTTGGATGATACCAAATTGCAGCAGCCTGTCTTGAGATAGCAACTTACCATTGATAGCCCGATAAGTGAGTTGGGAAACCAGACCTTGGTCAACCCTCAACTCTCTTGTCGGGCTTCATATTGGACTCCACTCACCCATGGGCCACAACCTGGGCTCTTATACTAGTGTTGGAGTGTTACACGAGCCTCCACGGGGAAACAAAATGGGTCTTAAACACATGCTTAGCACCAATCAGACCCAGAAGCTTATAGGTAGAGGCCTCAATTTTCTATTTATATCCATCACTTTTCTATTCACTTTCCAATGTGGGCACTATATTCGTACATGAATAATCAACAATCTCCCCTTTAGTGTGTGAATATACCTCAATCATCATCCACGAGAATCCTGGGTCATCCACCGATCTCGACCGTCCGTGAGGATCTCAGTGGGTACACCTACATTGGTCTCAACAACAGGCAACAACTTGCTAACCATCCACAAATCTTCACTATTAGTGGGAAACTAGACTGTGTGTGTATATGAAATTTTTGTGTAATTCTTTTAAGCCCAGTAGGGATATTTTTGTAATTTTTAATTTTGACTATATGTATGTTTGTATTAGGTTGCCGACTAAAACTATTAGATGATATTAATTTTTAATGATTAATGGATGCTATTGAAGTTTTCCTCCTTGTGTTTTATTAATGCGTGATACATTATTGGCTGTGAAATCCATCTTTGGTATGATGCCAAATCTCGGGTGTGAAGCCCCTCAAAAAAATATGTGAAAACCTTCCTATCTTTCATTTTTCCTTCTAGTTTTTTTTACCAAAACCCTAGCCAATAAATAAGTCCACAGATTTGCACTTATTTGAACCCTACCTAAATTCTTTTATTTAGTTGCTGTCCAGATCTGAATCTGGACTGAAACACCCACTTTTTTGTTATTACTTGATCATATTTTTCTCACAAAACAGCCCTAAACAAATACCCTAATATCCACCAGTCTTGCTACCTTTCCCAACTCGATTTCATCCTAAAAACCTCTCCAAAAACCCTAAATTCGCAGATCAAAAGATCTAAAATGAAAAGAAACAATTTCTGTTCTTGTTGTGCGTCACTCTCTTTAGTGATGTCAGTCTCTTCTATTCTTCATCTAATCCTCCACTTATTCTCTAGGTGCTCATTTCTGTTCTTATTCATTCTTCCGTGTATTCTTTTTTTTCTTTTTTATTTTCTCCTTCTTTTATTTTAATGGCAACTGTCCGAAATAAGTCCACTTGTGCTTTCTTAATTCTATCTTATTTCCTCATTGAGTCCGTTTAGTAAATCTCCATCCATAGGTTTCATACAATATCTTGGTCATTGCAAAAAAAACCTCTTGTGCTATCTACTATATTCTGCACGCTTATTCTTATTTGTCCTATCACTATGTATATATAGGCCCTTTCCATTATTAATTTAGAGAGCATATATGCTTGGGGGTTTTGTTATCCTTCAATTTTAGTTGCATGCTCAGAACACGACCGATTTCTTGGTACCTCTGTGTATTTGTTTATGTTCACTTTATTTGAATTGCTTTATTCACTAGGAAAATACTTTATTTCTTTTTTTTACAACATCAAAAAGTTGCATCGTTTTTAGACAAATAAGTCATTACTAGTTTTTTTCTTCATCTACATATGTTAATCTTCTATTAAATTGAGGAATTTTTACCTTAGTTTACAGTTTAACCGAGCATTGGATATACAGATTTCCTAGAATCCATCCATATATCTTTTTGGTTTTAGTTTGATAAGTACTGGTGATGGAAGTGTTTGATTTGAGGATGATTATTAAATTATATGCAAAACTAGAATATGAGTTCTTCAAAGTTTGGATGAGACTAGATTTGCTAGGCTTGTTCAGTCCAGAAGAGAGGTCTAATTCTTAACATCTCAAGCCCTAAAGCGTTAGAAAGAATACTTGAGTTCTTAGTTTGCGGTCATGGGTAATATTGTAAATTCTTTTGGGAGGGTAAGACTATAGTTTTTCATTATTCTGTTAATCTGTGTGGTTGTGAACTATATACAAAGCATTAAGGTATTTTTTGGTGTAGAAAGAATAAGTGTGAGACATTTTTTCTAAAATGGGTGAAATTTTGTGGGATTATTTATTAATAAGCCTTCTTGCTTTCTCGTTTATTTTAATATCCACCTTAACAAATTCATTTGCTATAGTAGTTTTGTTTTTATTCTTAATCGAATATTTTAGTGCGTATTCTTATAAATGTCTTAAAATTTCTAGAGTCATGTTGATTGCAATGATCACCAACAGTCCTGAAGTACTGTGTATATACTATTCTGGTTCACTTAGCTTCACTTTGGCATCAGTATGTACCTATTTGGTCCATTTATAATTGATTCAATAGGAGAATAAATTACTTGGGACATTGTTTTCCACACAATTTTTTGTTGCATTTTGGGCTTGCACATTTTCCTACAAATTTTCCCGAGTGTGTACTTCTTTTGGTTCAACAAATTTAAGTAACTTTATTTACTGGAAAGTTATTTTTTAACTGTCAATAAAATTTACACTAATTTTCTTTTTCTTTCTTTGACAATAAATGCATTCTCATTGCAATTTGAGTGAACTTGGTGGGCCATTTTTAAAACCAATTTTCATTTCCAATTATTATTATGATGATGATTGTAGGGATTTTAAGCTTATCCTCCTGAAGGTTTTATTGTATTTGCCAATAGATCTATCTGATCTCTCTATAACCATTAGTCCTACACTTCTATTCCCTCTTGTATAACCTATTATGTGGTTTTACACCCTTTTCTCAGGCCATCATTTTTTGTCTCCGCCTAAGCTTCATTCTTGTGAACATTCCTCGTGTGATGTGGTAGTTATTTTTGAACTATATTTGTTGTTTTATTATGACACTTATGTATGGTTCATGTTCAGGATTCCGAAAGTTGAATATTTAATTCTCATTGGAATATCAAATCTAAAGAGAGTTGTCTTATTATCTTGTTTCTCCTAATGCTGTTGTTTGCATTTCTTTATCAGACGCGGACTTTACTCGGGGACCTTGTTGCAGCAACAGATCCAAGCTACAATGGATCTGTTGCACTTTCATTGGGTTGCATTCATAGCAGGTAAACTTTAAATAGTGTGAAATTTTGTTTATCTTTGATTAACTTTTTTTTAATATTTCAGAATAAGGTTTATATGACCTTTTTAAACTTCAAATAATGAGCAAGTTAACAACTTCATTGTGGGCAATCTCAGTGGTGATCTGCAATATGATTATAAAATTCAGTTTGTATAAGAATGAGTGTTTAAGTGATTTGAAACTTTTCCTCATGTGGTTGCAATTTATATGTTACTTTAGTAGTATAAAGAGGAAAACCAAGAAAAGAACCAGTTCATGGTAAGAAATATTTTGGCCATTTGATGTTGCATTATTAGAGCACATGAGGTGTGTTTGGATTAATATAAACTAAATGAATCACTCATGGGATAATCCACTATGGCGTTCTTGTGACACTTATTTGGAGAATTGGTCTCATAAGAGCAGCTACACAGACACATAGTGCGAGGAGGGAAGAGTTGTATCCTTATTTGGAAACAAAGCCTTCACTGTCAAATCCAATGATAAGCAACTTTTTTATTTCAAATCAACTATGATCATCTTGACTTGCAACATTTAGAACATTGAAAAAAAAATGAAATGATTTTGGATTTTATTTCCTATGCATCAACTGGTTAGAAACTGTACAGCCAAAAGTAGTAAATTGTTTAAATTCATGGTCTAAGATGTTTCAAACCCAAAATAGTTCACAAGGGTATCATAGTTCTTTGATCATGATAAATTGTTTGTATTCACTACCTAAACTTGCTACTTTTAGGTGCCCATTTGTTGCTAGTTAATTAATAGTCATAACCCATTTCATTTCATTTTTTGTTTTAGGCACTCTAGAGTCTAGATGTATACCATGGTGGATAGATTAGGTTTGCGGTTGATGGTTCATCACTAGAATTGAATTTGAAATGCTTGCTTTCAGACCCTTCTCGGATAAGCCCTGATTAACTTTGTGTTTGTGGTCACATGCAAATGTGTTTGTTTTTCTTTTTTTGTTTATCTTTTTTTGGCAAATCTTTTATTTGTGTGTAACCATGCACACTCACACATGTAAACAAGTAATAACTAATCTCATCCATGCACAATCTAATATGCTTTTAAATATATGTATCTTATATTTCACAAAAATCCTATTTAACTAAAGGTTTTCTTTTATAGTTAAGTTGATTTTATTGTATTAGAAGCTTAAATGATTTTTTAAATGCTTTATTGTAAATTCTTTTTCATTTAAGGGCGTAGATGCGAACAGTTTACAAACTCATAGTTGAGTTAGTCAACAGTATGAAAATACTTATTACTGGTGTGGAATGACTAAACTTTTCTTTGGGCTTTTATGCAAAATTTTTGACAATGTTAAATAATCAATAAACATAAATTACAAAAATGGAAAAGGACAAATAGAATTTTCAGAAATTGTTCTTAATTTAAAATTTTAATTTAGTGGAATTTTTAGGATATAATTATACTTAAATAAAGAAAGAGAGGCTTCCTCAAACATTGGATCTTTGTGCATGGAAGAATTCTATTGATAAGGTAGCAAAATTTCATGTTGTATTTGAAGCTAACATCAGGAGGTTATAGGCTTTGATTGTTTAATCGGGAGACATATTAGAGAGATAAACATGGAATAATTAATGCTAGGGCATTTGTTTGAGAGAATTTCTTATGCTTTTTAGGGATGCAAGGTAATGCGTGTTAAATGATATAAATGGTTTATATTTGATATTATATTATATAAAATAGGATTATAGAGTATGATATAGTATAGTATATTATCATTTAGTGTTGTATAGTTTAATACAATACAATACACTAGATTATAATATAATATAATGTGATGTGATGTAATCTGATATAATATTGTGAGATAACCACTTTATGTAAATTAACATTTGACATGTCCCAGTCACGTGGCCTTTAAGCCACTTGGGAAGGCCTCCAACATGAGTAACTTAGAAAGGCAAAATAAGGTTGGAGTTTAGAATATAAAATATTACCTTAACCGTATCACAAGTTTCGGTGTAGTGCAAGGAACTATTTAATATGATATTAGAGCAACCCAGGTTAAAATCTCACCTAGGGCACATTTAAAAAGAGGGTTAAAAGAAAAACACCACTGCACAAAAAACCGAGCTTTAGGCCTATTGAAAGGACGCTAGACCTACGGGTGTGTTAGAATATGAAAATATTACCCTCAACTATAGTGTTTTAAATGTCGTCCAACATTTCTGAAATATCGGTTGATATTTCTTTTTCAAGCCCTCACCGCCACAACATCCCCACCTGCATTTGAAATGGCGTTTTGAAAAATGTCGGCCGACATTTCGGAAAAAATCCAATATGTCGGCCGACATTTCGGGAAAATGTTGGTCGACATTTTGGGAAAAACCAATATGTTGATTGGTGTTGAAAGTTTGAGCAATTAAGAAATTTAACAATGGATTAGTGAATATATGCAAAATGTTTAAGTTAATTATACCTATCATAAACATATTTATATAGTTTTGCATAAGTTGTGCATGTATTATCTTGATAAGAATTTTAAAATTATATTATTTAAGACATCTAGGATATATATATTTGTTATCCGTCATGACGTCTAAAATTTACTAAAAGGCCTCGAAATATCTCTGAAATCCGAAATCTGACATCCGACTACGACATTCGACATTTCTCTGATATCTGACATTTAAAACACTGCTCAACTGTCACCACCAATTCAGAGTTTTAGTGTATTCGAAGGGAATTTAATAGGGGTAAATAGATATATTTTTGAATCGACAACGACGAGGTTGGAACCCAAGCCTCTATTCTTGAGAAATTAAGTTAAACTGTAAATGCGGACGTATGGTGAAGTACGGGCAAATACGAGCCAATCCATAGGGAAGAGATATTCTTTTGTGGCTTTGTTAATATCCAGGCATACTAAGAAATAAAATTGGAAGATGATTGACTATTACTACTTTAAACAAGAAGATATCAATAAGAAAACAATCTAGAAAAAAATTCACTAAGTATGAAGAAACTAAATAACTATTTCACTCCCCCCCCCCCCAAAAAAAAAATATCATGATTTATACCACGGCTAAGTGTTTACAAGTTTGAAGATAATACATGCAAGAACAAATATTTTTTTTACTTTCTACTTACGGGCTGTTTGGTTGCAAGGAAGTGGGCGGAAGTAAGGAAATAGGGAAGTATAATTGCTCACTTCCCTATCTATCGAAACACCAGAAAAGTAAAATAAGAAAAGCTTATTTTCTTTTTTCTTTTCTCTTTACACAATCATTTCCTCATTTTCAGAGTACTACAGTTAATTTTGTGGTCATGTAAATCTCATTTGTAATAAGTTGTAACACAAAACAGTTAATTTTTTGATCATATAAATCTCACTTGCATTCTAATTACAGTCCATTTTTATTTTTCTTAATTAATTTTTATTTAATATTATTTTACGGTCAACTTTGTGGTCAACTTTTTCACTTTCACTTTCACATTACCATCCAAACACTGGAAAAGAAAAAATATTTTCCAAATCACACACTTACCAACAACATCTAAACACCGAAAAACTTACTAACCAATTCCTAAGTTCCAAAGGGAATTATTACCACCTCCTCAATTCCTCACTTCCTCACTTTCACCCTTAACCAAACATGTTAGTTACAAAAAGCTTAGATTATATGTAATCGTCATAACCGATCAATTCATGAGCTATATAGGCAAGCAAGATACTGATTTCTAAAAGATGACTAAGTTAAACTAAACAATTTTTAATAGCCTTAATTTATTTTCTCTAAGCATAACTAGAGTGATACTACTCACTTTTAGTCTATTAAAGTTCCTGGATGATTTAACGAGTATTTAGATATTACTTAACAAAATTATGGCAGAAGATAATTAAGTTAAACTAAACAACAATTTCAACAGCCCTAAACCATTTTCTCTAAACATAGAGTGATACTACTCACTTTTAGTTTATCAAAGTTTTTGGATGATTTAACGATTGTTTAGATGTTTAACTTAACAAAATCAAGACAATAAGCACAACATAAGAGATGAGTTATTAGCTACTTAAGCATACTTTAACTTAGTTTCATCCTACTCTAGATATCAGATTAGTTACACATGATGCTAAGCAACTTAAAAACTAAATAGAATGAAAAAGTAGAAGTAGACATTTTAAAGAAAGAGAAACTTTACTGATATTTCAAAAACCTCTGTTTTCAAGCAATTTTGTTGTAGTAATAAGATTGCACTCAAGCTTGGAGGATACAAGAACAATAAGTAGCTAAGACCTACATGTCTAATTGCATAATGAAGAGAAGAGGTCCACCCATCCTTTTATAAGCATAAGGCATGAGAGGTTATAACTCGGGATTTATTTCTGCATTGAACAACAAATCATGGAAGTTGGAAGGCCTCTGCATGAAGACGAGATCGTGCATGAAAACTTGAGATTAATGGCTAAGATTGAACCACTTGGTAGTGACCGAATTGTTATTTTTGCCGCTAGCTGATGGTGGTAATGTGGAGACGCCTCACTAAATTTTACAAGCTTCTTCCATTCACTGTTCAACTTCCCTTCTTGAAGTGTGGCTTAAATGTGGCTCGACCACGAGTCTGAGTTCACAAACTTCCCTTTTTTGGCTCCTTTATTGGATTAAACCATACTCTTTCATTTTTTTCTTTAATATTGCATTTATGTCTCTGTATTCTACAAAATTAACTAAAACACTCAAATAGCGTTATTTTAGATACAAAATTGATAAATATACGGGTAAGTAAAAGTATATAAAATTTGTGCTTAACAGCCTCCTGGAACCTTGTGCTTTGATACCATGTCAGACACCACTTTACCCAAAAGCTTAAATTGTTAGGTTTTGGGCTAAAAATGTTCATAAAGCAAACATTTCACTTAATGAATATAGTAATAATATAATACAATCATCAATATTTTTTCTCCATTTTCTACTTGCTTGAGTTCAACTTATATGTCACATGGGGACTAACATAAACTTCAAGAGCAGGAAGTCTTACTATGAGTAGTTTCCTGTTTTCAAAGTTGAAGAGGTCTTGAATGTAACCTGTAATTCTAAAATGATATTAAACTTCTCTTTTTCAAGCTGCTCAGATGCTTGCATTCAGTTGTCTAACTCGTATGTTTCTAGCCATGTTATGCAGGCATGAATCAGAATGCAAACCCATTTATTAATGGGTATTTGTGTGGCTCTATTTGTATTTAATCATATTTAGAAGTAAAAAATGAGCATAATTATTACGTAATCCAATCAGTTTTAATAGTATATTAACTGATTCTGGGGTGCTTTGAAATGTATTCCCTTTTAATGGAGTGAAAATTCCCTATTAACTTTCCTAATAGCATATTCTTCTTAAGACACAAATTTAGATGAAATGGTTTACCATATTATTTTTGACTCTATGAGTAAGTGTGCATAAAGTAGTAGTTTCACCAATCAGAACGTATTGTCAGTCAATTTATTGTTGGAGACAGATTGACAATCTGTAATTTGTCTTTTATGTTTTGATTATGGTGCATTGAAAGAATTGATATTTGCTGTGCATGATTATGGTGCATTCAAATAATTGACATTTGTTGTGGCATGCAGTGCCGGAGGAATGGCATTATCTACTTTAGTGCCTGCAACTGTAAGCTCGATTTCTTTGCTTGCTAAGAGTTCAAATGCTTGCCTACAGTTGTGGGCTTTGCATGCTCTTCTTCTGACCATTGAAGCTGCTGGTTTATCATATATCTCCCAAGTTCAGGTAAATATTGACGTTCAGTTAATCAGCTGTCCGGTTTTCTTCTTATAGAGTTTCATAGTACACTTTTTTTTTCCAAAGAGATCGCAATCTTTGCTTCAGACCTTGCCTATTGAGTCCTCAATTATGTACCATATTTAAATGTTCAGAGTTGATTTGTTCTGTTGGTCGAACTTTTATTTTCTAAATAACATATTACATATCCTTTAAATCATATCAGTATAATATATTTTGAGAAATATCAAAATAGTTGGAATACTCATGCAAAGGTACAATGTAGATGGCTATTAATAAGAAGAAAGTAAGTCATGTATTACGATTGATGTGAAAGATAGGGTGGTTTACTATGTTGTATGCAGATCCATAAATGAATTGAACTTATTAAGCTTTAGCTATATGGCACAATAAATACTTGATGCGATCACTGCGGTGATGTCATCACGTAGTTGAAAAAGTGTCACCGTAATTTCATTAGTAAGAACTCATATGTAGTATCATCTGTAGTAGTTTGCAGTGAACTAAAGTGATGTAAGGGATGGGATTTAGAATATTGGCTTATCTTACAAGCCTTGTTAGCTCCGTAGTTTGCAGGGATGAATCATTTGGAATATCCATGAGGACAGCTGGATTCAATAGATTTGAAAAATAATTTTGAGATTTACTGATAATAAACAATTTATAATCATTATAAATTTGCAATGAACCAAAGTTATGTAAGGGGTGGGATTTAGAATATTGGCTTATCTTACTAGCCTTGTTAGGTCCGTAGTTTGCAGGGATGGATCATTTGGAATATCCATGATGAGAGCTTGATTCAATAGCTTTGAAGAATAAATTTGAGATCTTCTGATAATAAACAATCTATAATCAGGGTGGTTTGAAGTCATATATCCTTTTCTAATTTGTGGTCAGAATGGAGAAGACTAGTTTTAAATGGGGTTCAAACTACACTGCTGCTTTGGAGGAGTGCAGTGGTACATCATTGGGTAAATTAATCATGGTGGAGCTTTTGTAAACCAAAAGCTCCTGACCTAGTTGTTTAATAGAGAAGGAGCAAGCAGTGACTGGAGGTGGATAGGTGATTCTTCTAGTGTCCTGACCATGTAAGCTTTGAAATTATTTAGAATATATTGCCATAAGATACTGTTTGGCACCTACACTAATTTACTGCAGATATAAGCCGGTCTTGGATGCTTGTGCTAGTATATGGTATTTCAATTTTGCGTAGAAGCTTGACTCTGAAAACCCCAGATAAACTATTTACTCATTGACTTTGAAGGGAGGCTGTAATAGGATGATTTGGGTTTTGTATAGTGGATTTTGTTTAACAGCCAATTTATATGTTTCTGGCTTATAATCCGAACCCAATTAATTTGAAGCATACTTAAATGATTTATGGTCTACCAGCCCAATCTGTTTCACTTAAATAAACAAATCTTTATGTTCTTCTGTTTCCTTACACAACCCTTCCAATATGACACTGTTTGATTATTTGTCCACATTTTATGTTCCAATATTTCGCTAAGAAACTTGTCTTTTTCAACATGAAAAGATATGAAAAAACTTTCAATATACTTCTATAATTATGAATTTACTCCTACTATATGTACAGTGCAAAGCTCTTTTAAATTTTATATTAGACACAAAATTTCAGGCATCGAACAATAAAAGAAAAACCAATATAGATATCACTTTATTAGTATAATATAATAAATAAAAAATAAAATTTTCGTGAACAAGTAGGGATTGTTGAATTGATACATCAGCAACAGGATATGGACACGACATAATATAAGTAGGTAGATATGGTGAATCTTGAAAATCAAGGTATGGATATATCATGGATTTCGGGAACATAAAATTATTCTATTGTATGAATTTATTTTATTATCTATAGCATGGATTTGTATGGTTGTATTCGTTAAAAAACACATTAATCTGGGTATAATAAAATATTTCTAAGTTATGAATGAGTAATTGCCATAATATTTATAGTTCTTCACCAAAAAGTAAAAAAGTATGTGTAAGTGTGTCTACAAATCGAATGGAATGTGGGCATATTTATCAATTAGACTTTTAACTTTTCAGTTCCAAATGCATCTCTAGCACATTCGTGGATAGCATGTGAGATATGTTATATAGTTTGTGACGTATCAGAGGAATACCTAGCAAGTATCTTAATATCTCGAGTACTGGATCGTATTAGACATGCGTATGTCTCCTTGATTGAATTATTCATGCAACCTAGGCAGAAAATCGTAAAAGGTTGACCACACAAGTAAGAAATGTTGTCAAAGCAATACAAAAGTAAATGTTAACATTAATACTACAGACTCACATATAAGTCACTTAAATACTGAATATCTACACTGAAGAGGAGATAAATTTCAAAAAATCAGTATGCATGATTTCCCTTTTGTTAGCTTCTGAAAGTGCCATTGTCGATGTGACAAGCTTGATTTGATCCTTCTCCTGCAGTATGGTACTTCTTCTGTTGATCCCACTTTTGGTACATTTTTCATACAAAAATTCTACGCCATAATCAGCTACATGTATGCCTAAAAGTACCATGTTACTTTGTAATTATCTAAATCAATAATATATATGTCATAAGCAATTATTACATTAAATACGTAGTAAATGATTAGCGCAAAGTCTTAAATTATTATACTGCATAAATGCTTTTGTACAAATATAATATCAATAGTTCACAATTCATATTTAATATAGCATGAATGAGATATAAAGGAAGTATTGCTCAATGGAGTAAATTTAGGAACATGCAACTGAGTTGTATAATCACATATTAAAAAGTTCCTAACTAATTGTCTATTTTTTTTTCAAAATTTTAACTATTTTACTTTGATACTTTGGTCTGAAATTGCCGAAACTGTCATTAACTATACGTAGAAGGGAAGTATGATATATATATAGTGAGACTTCAAACCAAGACATAAGTTGAAGCTATGCAGAGTGAGCCTAGGGATGAGATTGAGTTGGAGGGTGAGTATTGTCATAGAATATCAAAATAGATTGTTCACTGAGGGCCAACTTTCTATAATTTCTAGAATGACATTGGTCATAACTATCAGGTTTCTTAGAGGAATCTTTTACGATATATTAAACACTTAAAAAATGTTTTGAGGGACTCACGATGTTTATAACTAAATTGTATATGCGTGTGAAGACATGTATGAGCTGCAGTGTAGGGTAGGTAGGTTCTACACTGGCATTTAACATACACAGTGGTGCATCTTAATTGATAATCAATGTTGTTCAGTATATTTTGTTCAGTGGCTTTGTATTTATGAATGAAAAATCATTCGCATTAGAGAACACTCACCCATTTATTAAGTGAGTGCAAAATGATTGTTTTATCAATAATGGAGCATATCTGATCAGTTGGTCCATGGATAAAACATGAAAGTTTTTTTTTTAGGTTACTTTATTTCTCATCCAAATATTTTTGGGCATGTTATTGAGGTTGCTATGAACAGTTTGTGCATTGCCCACTAGAATGGTCTACTTTATGTTTTCGCCACTTCAGTAATCTGACGAATCATGTTGATCTGTCTATACAGTAATAGCTTTGTTTTTCCTAGGGCATACCAACAAGTATTTACTCCACACCTTTCATCTTGACATGCACAACATTATATGTTAGACAGTGGAAGTTATTTATTCAAATGACACCTATAGTATATAGTACAAGGAAAGATACCACTTGATTCGTAGGTAGGTTATGAAATCATTCATATTGATCTACACATAATAAAACATGAAGCGATAGATATTATATATTTTGAAAAGCTCCTAGACATTAACAATAGAACAAAGTGCATGTGTTTGGAGATCCAAAACCATATAATTTGTCATAAGTGGAAGAGTGCTATAGGTCTAGATGAATGGTCTTGATTTCATTATGTGTTACTGGTCATCAATAGTTCGCTAAATCGGAAGGAATGCAGTATGAAATTATGCAAGTATTACTTGTGTATTTTCACAGGATCACGTTTGTGTGAAACTTAGCATAGGGAAACATGAGTTATAATATATGATTATCTGTTGTATAAGGATGTTAACAGGCAGTGTCGAACATAGAATTGTGTTTAACAATTGTAAAACTTTTGCATCAATTAGTCTAATTTTCTGAGCATTAGGTGAGAGGAATCAGGTGTTAAGGAGATTAAATAATAATAAATCATGGACTAGATTGACAGATGAGAGGAAATCAGATTAAGGAGAAATTCTAATATATAAAATGAATCATGGACTAGAGAATCAATATATAGATAGAAGAGGATAGAGAGATATCTAGTTCTAGTTGACCTAAAATAGGCCCAAACCAAAACTCTTTAATCTGAAAGACAATCAAGCCTTTAATGAAGAAATTGGAAGGACGAAACAAGCATCAAGTTCTTTTTAGTTAAGAGTTAAGACCCGGAAATCTCTACTTTATATATTTTATATTAGCTTTAGGTATTTCATAACTAGAATATATAAATTACAATATAATATCTTATATAATGATTTACTGCTGGGCCTAATTGGAGATAGTGGTAAGGTGTGCTTCTGGCAAGTATTAGATGTGTGGGAGTCTGTGGTCTCTATATGTGGTTTTTGGATCATGAATCTGTGTCTTGTGCATAATAAAAATTAACTGCATTATATTCTATATGGTCAGTATTGTATCCTGGTTGGATTTGCCGTTCCACACTACACGTCTCCAGATAGATTTTCTGACATAGGCCGAATAGAGAGTAATCCAGGCATTTATTTCTGGCATTAACATCTTTTCAATGTTTTAAAATATTTAATATCTGGTTTCAATTAAAAGATTGAGAAGTGTTGTGCACTTTCATATTACTCCCAGGTATAATTTAGTTTTTCAGTAGCTGTTGTTACTTTTGCCGAGAAGTTGCCATTATTTTTTAGGGTTAGCGTCAGGTCAACGACCAGTCATAAAACTTTGTCAAATCCTTCTGGAGCCCGACTCCATAGCCGACCCCGCATGATGGAAAAATGCGATGATGATGATGATGATAATGATGATGTCGATGATGAGTTGCTGTGGTCATATGAATAGTCTTGGGTTAATATTCACTGCTATACACTTCTTTGCTAATTTTTAACAACCACTTTTCACTCTTGCTAATTTAGTAGCTTTGAGTGCGTCCACATGAACCAATTCTCAATAAATAAAACCTAAAATAAACCTAAATCTATGAGGATTGCTGATGTGATTGTCATCCTTTGTTCTGTCTTAACCTTTACCGAGAAACTTCTCTTCGATCTCCCTGTAATAGATAAGCTAAGACCTTGACACCCCATATTTGATCATGCATCAGCTTTTTCTTGGGTTTGGCGTGACATTTGGGTTTGTTGTTGTTTAGTTGACATGTGCTTGGCATGCATCAGGCCTCAAGGAGCTCTATGATGCAAGAATGATACTTGTACCTTATTTTGTCTACCACTTCTTTCTCGCTTCAAAGACATTGGAGAGTGTTAGATATATTACCCTCAACCCTCACACAACTTAGGAGTTTTGGTGTAGTGGCATGGACTTTAATTGAGGGTATGATTCACAATTACCAGCCATGATTTTTGACTGTGATGATTCCTCACCTCTCATTTGCAATTGTGTTTTTAGCATTTAAATAATATCATTCTATGTTTTCTAGTTAAATATTAACCCATGTCCAGCACATAGCAAGACACATGTATTTTCCTTCTATTTGGATTGCTAAATTAAAAACCTAGAAGGCAATGACAGATTGACTGGATTCGCTATCTGAAAGTTGCCAAATTGATAATTATCTGAGATCTATTTCACTACATGTTTTTCTTCTATGCCACCAGTTATTTATTTCTGTTTACATTTTTCATTGGCATAGTTCTTCTCTTTTTCACAGTGGAAGCTGCATATGCATTTGCAACCAGTAACTTCTTTGCAATTATTTGTTTACTTTGTATGTAGGCCACACTTTTCCTTGCTATTGAAATTCTATTGTCAGAGGAGAATGGTTTGGCTGATCTTCGACAGGAGCTAGGGCGCCTGATAAATGCCATAGTTGCTGTCCTTGGGCCTGAGCTTGCTCCAGGCAGTACTTTCTTTTCTCGTTGCAAGGTCCGGTTTTGAACTGGTTATGGTTCATAGTTGATTTTGGTCTTTAAATTTGGTATTTCTCCTCCTTTCGTCATGTGATAACCACTTTGTAATGACCCCTGAATTCATATACTCCCACATTGGTTGTGGTCGGAAGGTGTTTGGCATTGTGCTTGAAAAAATGGAAAGTGCCTGACATTCTTCTTGAAAAAAGGAAGATGTCTGGCAAGCATGGTTGAGAGAGTAGTATTAGGATGGGTGAGCTCACGGGAAGTCCTTGCTTGTTAACACCCATTCTTTTGTACTTGGAGTAATCTAGGCTGCTATTCTCAGCATTCTTTCATTTTATATTACATTTTTTTGAGTCTCTTGACATTTGTATTTTTTTCAGTCTGTTATTGCAGAGATAAGCTCTTGCCAAGAGACATCGACCCTTCTTGAGTATGTTTCTAACCAAACATGACTTTTCTTAAATTTTTATTCAGATAGGCCAAAGGGAGGCAGAAATTGAGGGTGTTTGTATGCAAGTGAACATATTGCTAGGAAGGGATAAATGGTTGTTTTTATATGATTATCAATATTGCAGGTCTGTTAGGTTCACACAACAACTCGTTCTTTTTGCTCCACAAGCTGTTTCTGTGCATTCTCATGTGCAAAGCCTTCTTCCTACCCTCTCCTCGAGACAGGTACTCATAATAACTGTTAGTTGGTATCTTCAATAATTTTTGCTGGGTTTATACTTAGTTCAAAACAAGCTAACATCTGTTTACAACAGCCAAGTCTTAGGTACCTCGCTGTATCAACTCTGCGGCATCTAATTGAAAAGGATCCTGTAAGAATTCCTTAAAATTTGATTTTATATTTATGTTACTTCATGTAGAACTAATAAAGTGCACTTAGCTGATCATGTAACCTTGAATATGAGAGCTCAAATTAGTATTATGCTTTGACATTTCTGGATGTCAATCTAAAGAGTGCAAATTCAAAACTTTTCATGTCTACTGAACGTCCTGGAAGACACGACTTTGTAATATCATATAATACAAATATACTGCACGAGATGTACCCAGTGTTGTCAATGCACAAGGCTCAAGGCGATGCACAAGGGCTTAGCACAGTGACACCTGGAAGGCAAGGTGTAGGCTTTTATTTTGGAATTTGAAAATAATGAAATTGAGGATAAGATTACAAATAATAGTTAAGTAGCAACTAGGAACATTAATCCAAAATTCAATCAGAAATAAAAGCAGAGAGTGTGCTTACGTGTATGTTTAAACCTGCACATACTGATCAATCTAGTGGCATATTAGCATTCTCAAATATCAGGATCAAATTGTTAATAAACTAACAAATAACAATCACAATAATAGACAATGATAAACAAGTCAAGTTCATTTTACACCTCAAGAAAAATGAAATCACAATAATAAATAAGTCCCAGCCTCATATAATTCTCACAAGTTAACAAGCTCTAAGATAAATAGATAACCATCACTGCAGTGTCCGAACTCCCAAATAAGCAAAAGTTGTCTCAACTAAAAATAACATTATATGCTACTCAGCATCTTCTCCAACTCATTACCATAATCTATATGAACATTCTCTTCCTCATACTCTTCATCCTTGAGCCAAAGTCTTCTTCCTCTTTTGGCTATACCTTTATTACCAATATAACGAGCTGAAATGACCGATAAAAGCCCGGTATTACCGATTCTGATACCACAAACCTAGAGCTGATACCAATATTGACAGCAAGATTTAACTTTTTTGGCTCAATTTAAGAACCAATTCCATATGATCTAGAGTAATACAATAGGCCTTAGATTCTTCTAATTGAAACTTTATTGTCTTGTAAATTTTATTGGCTATTTATTTCTCTTTAGTTATTTGCAATTCCTTTAACCAGCACACCAACCTCAGTTGTTCTGTTATACTTTCATATGTACAATTAATGTTTCACTTTATAAAGTTCTTTTTCTTCTTTAACATGGCATCAATTTTTCTTTACAGGTGGCGATAGTTGATGAGAAAATTGAAGAAAACTTGTTTAGTATGCTTAATGAGGAAACTGACTCGGAGTATGCCACTTTCTTATTTCTATAGATCTATATATAATATGAGACCAAGTTTGCGTTATTATATTTTAATGAAATCATGTTCCTTATTTTACATATAAGTTTTATTTAGTTATGATAAATATAGAGAAAAAGTCTTTTCCTTTATGATTGCTCAATGCTTCATCATGGAACAAGCACTCAGTGGCATCTCATATAACATTGTGAAGACTTTTCTTGCACTTGTGCCATGTTCTCTAGTTTCCTATGATATGTAATTGCATTTTTAAATTGCAAAGGAATTTTACATATATTAATTATGACAGTATGGCACTGTAGTTTGTTAACAACTTAAGTTAGTTCTATCGATGTGAATGTAGAGAGCAACATTTCATTGTCACCCTTAGAAGATCTCTTCACTTTGTCTCTAACAAATTTGTTTTCATTCTTTAGGTAGATCTTGTAAAGTACTTTTGACATTTAAAATGTGATTGAGTTTAAATAATAAACCATGTACTGGCTGTTATTAACACACATATGGTGGACATGAGAGATTTACACTTAATTACAGGACACAGAAAAAATTAAGTTTTGTCTTATATATACATCATTCAAACTCAGTGATAAGCCGATCATCCATTCCATTAAATTGATCTACATTATTTGCAGTGCTTAGAAATAAAAAATCAAGTGCAATTGAGTTATCTTGCTTATGGCATCAAGTGGCACAAAATAGACATGTGGAAATAACATGTTACTTAGACCTAGCGCTCAGTTCTTGATTCATTTTTTTTGTCGTGATCTAAATAATTTAAATCCCTTATGCACAATTTTTATTAGGTATCAAATATTCTTGACTGTAAACTAAAAACTTAGGTCTTTAGGCTATCCATTTTGTTCCTACTAGATGGAGAGACAAGACATAATTTAAAACACTTTCTTTTTCTGTTTTTAGGCACTCTAATGACTTATTTCGAATTTAAGTTCTCTTAATACTTCTTAATTGGGAAACATATATTTTTTCG
The DNA here is from genome assembly GCA_038442645.1 of Agave tequilana. Lineage (NCBI taxonomy): Eukaryota > Viridiplantae > Streptophyta > Magnoliopsida > Asparagales > Asparagaceae > Agave > Agave tequilana. Next base: position 150,300 of record JAVJIF010001516.1, read on the forward strand.
TTCTAAAACATTTTAATTTCTCCAAATTTATCCGATCATAAAATTAAACCAATTTTGCAACAACCTTCTAAATGCTTCATTTTTAAAGAAAACTAATTGTGCATTTGATTTATTGCTATTACTTATACTCTAAAGATTTGTTAACAAATATTTTGGTTTTTCTAAAGCCACATTGACAATGTTGCAAGATGGGTTGGGTTTTAGTAGGGATCGGGGTGTCACTGTGATATGCATAAGCAGAGGTTAGAAGAAACTAGGTTTCCTCTCCCTCACACACGATCACACTAAAAATCATCACTATAATTTCTTAGGGTCTGATTATGTCTACATAATTTCCCTTGGATTCTTTATCAAAAGAGTGCGAGGTTTTGAAAGGGGCAGCAATGAGATCAGCATGACAATTAGACTAGCGTGGCAAAGAGATAATTTGTGGAAGGGCTGAGAGGAGATGAGACCATTGTGGTTGCAAGATAAGCCACAATGATAATGTCGTGGCAAAGGCTTGTGTTAGTGGGGATCAGGTTCACTCTTATACGATGAGAGACTTAGGATAGAGGCTAGAGAAAGGTTGGATTTCCTCTTCCCACTTGCACACCCACACACACAATGAATGGTATTTACAGTAAATACCCTTTTTCTTTCCGGGCAAGGGAAATGCTTTATGTTTGACTCTTAGCTTTATGTATGCCTCGAAGTTGAATGCACTTCCCTATAGAAAGTTTTTCATCTTTTTTTTGCCTTCTCCTGGATATTTTCCAAGTCAAGGAGAATTTGGAGGATGCCAACTCTCATGTTACTATTATGGGAAGTCCCTCTATTGTCCATAATTTTGTTGACCAAGAAGTTGGTCCTTTTGGTACAAAATGTCATTGTTCTTGAGAGAATTGTTGTAAGTTGTAATGTTATTAAGTGAAGTGGAAGAGAAAAATGTTCTTTTTTTGATTTCTTACCAGCCTTTAATGAAACTGATAGGTAGTCCTAGTAGCAAACATGCCTCTATTCTGTTTTATATTATTTCATAGCTATACTAAATTTAGAAATAATTGATGTTTTTAGAGAGACAAACCTTGGGGCGAGATTTTGTTTCCTCTTGTATTTTGTTGTTGCTGGGGCATGTTCGTGCGGAAACTTTAGGCAAGGCCTTTGCATTGTTTATTTCAATATCTTCTAATAATTAATATCACACAGCAGAACTACATTTATATTTATACGTTGAATCGTAAATTCCATGCATTAAGTTCTATTTCTGCCAGCCTATTCATTATGTGTGGAAAATCTCTTTTGCCAAGATTCAATACGGATAGCATGTTGATCAGGCAGTTTTAGTCCTTTTTGGCATTTTGATTTGGAAACTTATTCCTCTTTTTCAGTTGAATGTGTTCGCTGCTGAATATTCTTTAACTAATAATCCACATCTTTGTAGCACGGGCACTGACACGGGTGTTGGACATGACACAAACACGGACATGAGACACAACAAAATCAAAAAAATAGGATATGAGAACACAACAAGCAATATATTATTATTATTATATAGATAAATTTTCTCTCCATGTTTCTAATTTTTCAATTTCTCTCATATTTTCAAAGAAGTGCATTATCTTCAACTTTTTCAACGTATTTTCCGAAGTAGACATATTTACACAACTCTACTTATGTGAGTAGAATAATGAATAATTAACTTGTCAAAAAATAATAAAACATGAATAATTAGTTTTTATTAAAGGTAGGATGAAAAACAAAATAAAATCTAAATAATTTACATCTATAGCTTCTATAAAATAACAAACAAAACAAAAAAAATCTAAAAAAAATTAACTAATACCTCACCTAGTTTATGATGTGTGTAAATTCTACTAACATATTTGCTTATATCAGAATGGCCTTTTTTCATGTTTATTTAAGCGACAAGTGACTTTTAGTTATCTAATACATGATCTTTAAATTTTATTTAATGCCGACACGGTATTAGGCACGGTGCCGACACGGCATTTTATGGTTATTTAAAATCCGATACTGCATCAGAATGTCCGATACGTGTCGGGCAAGTGTCAGGTGTCCGACATGGATACAACACTCACTTTGAAGTATCCGTGCTTCATAGTTTCACATTGAGATGGTAGATTATCATTTTTTAGTGGGGCTTTTCTTTTTTCCTTTAGCATGCTGTATATCGCACAAAATTCTACTCAAGTAGGCGATGATATTATTAGTAGAGTTGTCTGATAACAATATCACTCCACCAATCATTACTCACGTTTTTTTTCTTTGGTAGGATTGGGAGTCTGGTTCGTTCAACAATTACACGACTGCTTTATACATCATGTCCTTCATGCCCATCACGTTGGTTGGCTATTTTCCATAACATGGTATTTCTCCTCTATGTAAACTTGTTTACAGAGCACAAATTGTTTGTCATTTTCTGTATACTTTATTCAATAGTGTAAGTATTGTCTCGCGTCTCCCAGATGGAGAAAGTATGAGCACTGGATACCTTCTCCTCCCAGATGTTCATCGTGCTAACTTAAACTATCTCTTGTTTTCAGTCATTTTATTCAATTGTTTGTGTTATTAGAGTTTTTGTGGCATGTTTATATTTACTATTTAGTTGGAGTCTGCAATAGCTTTTGATTAGTTTATGTTTTCATTTTCTGATTTATTTGTCTGAATAATTCGTTAGATCATGTGTTTGACCAATGAAACTTTGAATAATAGTGTGTTTTGCGAACCACTCTATGACTAAGAATGCTTTTGATCTTGTTATTATTTTTTTGGTGCTTCAAAGTTTTGGCAACAGGAAGCCTTGCGGAACCTAGCTAGAAGAAAATAGTATTTTATATCTGTTCATAGCTATATAGATCTTTGGTTATTGTGGTTTTTTGTATCAAATTACTTCAGTGTTAACTGTTATTTCTTTTGTGACTATTTGACATAGCTACATGCCAAGTTAGCCCAAACATGGAAATAAAGAATAAGGTCTTACTTTGTAGGTTGATCGTCAGTCAAAAGATTTTCTTCATATTATGAACTATATCCTAATTTGATTTTCTTGCTGTATTTATTATCGTGTAATAGATCTGTCACTTCTTGTTTATTGTTTATCAGCTGATTTGGTTGTGTTTTGTTATATGTTATTGGGTCTCATTCATTTATTTTACATGAAACATGAGGGATGCTGAAAGTATTTTATTTGTGAATCTTTTGAAGTCCTTCGAATATTTCCTATATGCATGAACCTAATATCCAATTCCAGTTACTCTTGTTCTAATCTTTAAGCATTTCTGGACCTATAATTTTATGGTTTGAATAAATTCGTTATCAGTAGTAAACCATAGAACATTGAATAGTAAAGATTAATCAGCATGGATTAGTTAGCGTTTATTAGATGTGATTTTAATGGCCTTACAAATTAAACTTCTTTTCCATTAGTATATACTGTTTAAAGGGATTGTGGAGCTATTTTTACATTCTTTCTCTGTTTTCTTCATTTTTAAAGATTCTGTTGAGTTGTTTGCCATGAAATGTCTCATTATTATTGCTTTCTGATTTTTTTTCTTATATTTAAGTGTGATTTTTATTTTACCATTTGGGCATGATTTTCTCATGATGAAACTTGTGTCCCTGTTTCTCTACTATTAGTTATTTTTATGTCTATGTTTACAAAGTTTCATCACTGTATCTGTGTCTATACACTACCATCTTTTGTTTTCGCTCTTTTTTTCCTTTTCTGTATCTTTTATTCTTCATGAACTTCACCTGCTGTCCAGGTGTTCTTGGAGCAGCGCTTCATTAATGTTTTTCACCTGATTTCCTCGTTTTCTTAATTTCTTTTATTCTTCATGAACTTCACCTGCTGGCCTTGTGCCTTGTATCTTTTCTTCTATTCATTACTTGTGTGTGCATGTGTTACTTCACCAGTACGGCTACATGTATATGTTTGTGCATGTGACCCTAGATATTGTTCCTTGATACATATAATGGTATTTTTATGGTAGAAAATCAATAAATTTGTAACTATATTCTTAAGGGAGACGATCACTATATTTTTGTAAGGGGTTAGCTAGACCCTTGTTCTTTGATGTCCCTTATTTCTTAGGAAAGACTAGTTTAGAGTTCCTTATGAAATCTATGGATTTTTCTATGAAAGATAACAGCCAAAAAGAAACTTTCTGGTGTATAGCAAATTTTGTTGGTTTTAAGTGGCAGGAAGTGGTAGGAAGATCCGTGGAATAGGATTATAGGGGGTCGGGTTCAGATCGGAATCATGTCCAACCTGAATCAGAATCCGAAAAGATATACATGGATCTGAATCTGATTAATCCAGACCCTATATCATGAACAGGATCAAAATCCGATCCATACCTGATAAACATTATTTTGCCCATCTTTCTAATCTCTTGGGGAAATCAAATGTTGGACTTTGTTAGAATGTTAAGTGTTCAAGTAGCTTCGATATACATTGTAAGCCCGCAACCCAACAGCTTAAGCTTTTGGGTAAAGTGGTTTCTTGACATGGGATTGGATCACCATGTTTCAGGAGGTCCTGAGTTCGAACCTCATCCTTGTCAAATTTAAACTATATTTTTTTACCCTCCATTTATTCCACCTTTCCAAGCAAAGTTCAAAGTCGATGCCTTCCACACGGCCCAAAGGCCCAGGTGAGGAGTGTTATGTATTCAGTTTGCTTGATGTACATTGTTAGCCACGATAGAATCGCTTATGCTTTTGGATAAAGTTGTTATGCTGGCGAACTTAAAGTTCTTATGATATAAGACATCATTTTCTTAAATTGTTTCAAGATGTATGTTTCCAAATACATTACTCATGCACTAGAGGCAGAAATGTTCAAGTATTCTAAGCAGGTAAGGTTTGGGGTCGATGGATTTGGATGCTGTAAAATCCTAACCCGGCCAAAAATTTTTGGGAGTCATTAAAGTAAACCTGCATCCAATTCGCTAAGAATCTGGGTGCATTTCTCAGGAGCCCAATTCATTTATTTACAATTCAATCAGGTTCTGTTATCAGATATCTTTACACCCTACTGCAAAAACAAGCGTATGTTGTGTGGTCAACCCTTGTTACATATACTCTTTTAATGCTAACACATCGTAGCAAGGAAAATGTGTATTTTTAACTATTGTTTTGTCCGCATTTAAAAGATAGAAAATATCATCTCTCTTATTAAAACATGTACTGCTATATAAGATCTCATGTGACCTGGCAAAATCTAACATCATATTTCCAATTCATTTTTTACTCCATAAAGCATCCATTCACCATTCATGTTCACTATTATATTTACGAACCTGACAATTTAGGTTAAGTTATATAAATAATTCTTTTCCTTTCAGAATCACCCAAACTAATTCTCCATATGCTTCTAATTTCCCCTTTAATGCTTAATCTGAGTTGTGTTCAGTGTTTTAAGAACTGTACCGGATGGGGTAGTGGACCGCGTCCGACCGAAACCGAACACATGATTGGTCTGGTTCAACAGAGAACCTGTAAAGGACAAAAAACACTTGAACCGGCTGGCTCAACAAAAAAAACCAGGTGAACCGTGGTTCAATTCACATAAATGAATAGGTTTAGCATTTAAAATTTTAATAGAAATTGTTAGTAGCAGGATTTGAACTTGTGGAGATCTCATGTGACCTGGCAAAATCTAACATCATATTTCCAATTCATTTTTTACTCCATAACACATCCATTCACCATTCATATTCACTATTATATTTACGAACCTGACAATTTAGGTTAAGTTCTATAAATAATTCTTTTCCCTTTCAGAATCACCCGAACTAATTCTCCATATGCTTCTAATTTCCCCTTTAATGTTCTTAATCTGAGTTGTGTTCAGTGTTTTAAGAACTGTACCGGATGGGTTGGTGGACCGCGTCCGACCGAAACCGAACACATGGTTGGTCTGGTTCAACAGAGAACCTGTAAAGGACAAAAAACACTTGAACCGGCTGGCTCAACAAAAAAAACCAGGTGAACCGCGGTTCAATTCACATAAATGAATGAGTTTAGCATTTAAAATTTTAATAGAAATTGTTAGTAGCAGGATTTGAACTTGTGGTCTTATGAAAAATTAATATCTTTAGTCATATACACTAATCGAGAGTTCTTTTCACTAACTTTGATAGAAATAATGATATTACTATATATAAATTGTATATATTGCTAAAGGTTAGGTCTTTGTATATGAACCCGATTTGTACCATACGAACCAGCGGTCGAACCGTATAAGTCCGAACTGCTTATCTTTCTCGGTTCAATGTCTTGTTTGGTTTTGACAACATTGCTTGTGATGTATAGGTATTACTAGTGTTATTTACCTCCTAGAACTAAATCTTTTAGATCTACGTCATTCTCTTTCTATATTTTATCTATAACTATTATCATCTTATTTCTGTTCTTTTTTGTATACCTTGATTTAAATTCTGTAGTTCAAGCTCCATAACATGGTTTCAAATATCGACCAGTTTTGATATATCTCGGTATGGACTTTGAGGTACCCTATATAGGGGTGGCAATTGGGTCGGGTCGGGTTGACCCGACCCAATTATTGCTCGACCCATATAATAATCGGGTCAGGTAGGGTCGACCCGATTATTATACGGGTCAAAAATTCAGACTCAGACCCAACCCAGACTTAATCGGGTCGACCCGACCCGACCCATTTGACCTGATTATTAAGCCTTAAATACAATTTTTTTACACTATATTACTAAATTGTTTAGTGATATGGTTGGTCATCACACTAAACTCATACACTAGAAGTCACAGGTTCAAAATTGGGCTCACGCATATTTTTTGATAATTTAATTTAGGTGAAGGGGTGGCGGCGATGGAGGAGATCGGAGGGGAGGAGGACGAGGAGGAGAGAGAATAATTGGGTCTGGCGGGTTCGGGTTGACCCGACTTATTTAATAATCGGGTTAGATGTGTCGACCCGATTACGACCCAAACCCAATTAGCCCAAACCCAGACCCTCTAACTCCGGGTCGGGTCGGGTCGGGTCTGGCAGGTCGCGACCCGTCTGCCACCCTAACCCTATACAGTATTAACCTATAATATCGGTCAATATTAGCGTATTGCCTAATACTGACGGCCGATATTGATGATATCAATGCCAATACCGTGACCAAAAAATTTAAACCATGCTTCCTAGGTTTTCCACATTTCTGATGTGTTCCCTGCAAACAAATTTAATCTCTCTTCTAAATCTTGTGTCTACCAGTTTCAGCATCATTTCTGCATTTGTTCTTATATTCCAAGTGGCTAAGCTGGTTGTACTCTCATGTATAGTCCCTCTATCCTGTACTTTCATATAATCATCTATCCTTTAACTATTTAAGACCACATTAAAGAGCTGATATGGCACTCATTTCTTGAGTCCTAACCCAGCTTTGTGCACTTGTTCTTGCACCTGAATGGTGTCATGCACGTTTCAGGTGAATGCCTCAGCAAACCAACCTTGCCCACTTATTAATGCCCAAGTCAGATGCCCAACATATGTTCTTTAGGATTCATTTCATTAGAGATCTGCCAAGTTTTATGCTGGCTATTGGTTATCTAACACAACCCTCATTATTCTGGCTTAAGACAGGGGTTTGGGAGAATATGGCATTTAATACAATACTGCTTAGTTTGCAAAGTCGAACACAGTTATGGTTTAATCATATTTTCTTTGGAGGTATGACTAGAAAAGCGTTAAGATCATAAAGAGGTATACGATGCATCTAGCTAACATAACCTATGAATGGCTGATCGGTGAACGTTCATCATGAGCAAAGATGATAAAGATGAGCGGGCTCTTTTTTCCAATTCTTAAATCCCAACGAACCATCTACACCAGTGGTGGAGCTAGGATTTCAAAGTCGAAGGGAAAAAAATGGCATTCAATAATACAAAATGTAATTGATAAATAACAATAATAGTTTTCATTCCAAGAGATTAAGCAAAGGAAGGGGGTCTTAAACTCGAAAGCTCTCAGCTGATATCTTATTGCATAAAAGCGATTGTTAGAAAATGAAACTACACACCCGATCACTGTTCTAAAAATCGGATTAATCGGCCGATTAATTTTATTCGGTGGCAGCACGCTTAAAATTACATTAATCGCTCTGATTATGCGCTTCGGCGATTAATCGGGTCCAAAACGATTAATCCCCGATTAATGCCCGATTAATCCCCGATTAATCATTTAGGTATTTCATATACTTTTTATTTGAAAAACTTATCACTTTGTATGTGTTAGATCGTTAAGTAGTTTATGTTGTGATGTTGATGATTTGATAATGATCTTTTATTAAATAGTAGATGAACTGTTATTTATTAAATAGTAGATGAATTATGATATTTTATTATTATATATTTTGCATAAAATGATGCTTATGTTTTATTATTTTTGATTATTTTTCAAATTAACTTATTTAGCAATCTTTCTCTATCATTCTTTAAAGCTTATTATTTTGATTGATAAATTGACTAATTTTTTTTATTTATCTTATTTTGCAAGTAAGTTTTTTGATTTATATTTATATTGCAAAATTTGAAATCTTAGATTACTAATGTGAAGAGATAAGTTCTTTTACTTCTTTTTTACTATTTATTCATAGTGTCTATTCGCCATATCATGGTTTATAACTTCACATCTAGATATTGCTTTGTATTAGGTATTTTCAACAATTAACTGTATATATTCATATGTAGTTGTGTATAAATATAATTAAAAATATTAAAAGTTTCAAAAATGATTAATCTCCGATTAATCCGATTAATTATTATTCAGTGTTGGACTGCACGAATAATGAAACCGATTTTTAGAACACTACACCCAACTTCAAAGATATAACTTACAAGCCAAATTTCCTTTACATATTAAAGAAAGAAATAAGATAATAGGATCAATAGCAATTACAAACTACCTCGACGCTTTGACATATTTTTAAATTGTTCCATGACTACATAATTGCTAACAGTATCAAATATGTCAGACTCGATATATGTTACCAAGCAATCATTCATCCATTGATCTCTCATGCGGTTGCGCAACTTAGTTTTTATGATATTCATACCAGAAAATACTCTCTCAACACTTGCAGTTGCCTAGGTAAAATCAATGCACTTCACAAACTTGTAAATAAGAGAGTATACCACATCCTTTTTCATCTTCACCATCTTTTCTGAAAGACCTGCAATCCCTTTTAATTGAAGAAACTCATTTTTGGACCGCACGTCAATAATGAATATCTCCGGTTGATTACCAAGAATCGTAAGATCGGATGATGAGAAATCATTAGGATAAAACTTAGCAAAACGAAGTAACTTCTCTTTATTAAATACAGGAAAGGAACTATTGGGATTTAAGCATGCTACACAAAGAAGTAACTCTGTGTTCGCCGAAGTAAAGTGATTGTTTAGCTCTTGAACTTGCAAATCAATAACAATATTAAACAAGTCATATCTATAATGATGCAAGTTGAAAAAACTCTGAGTATTGCGGGGCGATCTCCCCATGGTTATAAATATATTATTCATGTTAGGGACCTCGATATCATGTTTGGCACAAAATGAAGAAACTTCTGTAAGGAAAGAATCCCATCCATCACATCTCATTTCTTGAAATCACTATTTGGCTATTTTCAAAAGGTCCATGGCATTCACAATATCTTAATCTTTTCTCTGTAGCGCCATAGACAACTCACTAGTGATCTCCAATATATTTCTCATCAAATGAATAAAAAATGCAAACTCAAATGTTCGCATCTTCTCTAGTATCGGTATAGCTTCTCCTCTCCTTTCAGCAAATTACTTGTCATCTATTTCTCAAGTGCTACAATCACAAAGGAGTACAAAACAATCAAGTTTACCATTGAATATAATGAGAGCTCCAACGCATATCACCAACATGCTTAAGCCTCATTTTTTGATTCCAACCTCGTATAGTTTTGAGTTCACCACTTTCAAGTCTTTTAAGAATCTCATCTGCTTGTGCTTGTCGAAAAATATCTCTTGGCAGAAGCTCCAACAACATTGCAAATGTTTGCAACAATTATGAACACCACAATCTATCTTAGGATAATTTTTATCAACAACTGTCAATGTTAACTGGAGTTGGTGAGCAAAGCAATGAACATAATAAGCTGATGGATTTTGATTCAAGATAAGAGCTTTAAGGCCATTGAATTGACCCTGCATGTTACTTGCCCCGTCCCACAATTTTAAGATGCTCAATTCATGTGTATCAAACAAGCATCAATTGCGGCCTTCAATGTCGTGACACTACTGTCATTAACATGTACGATTCCTAAGAAGTGCTTATATGACCGTGTTTATCTACATAGCGCAAGACAATTGCCATCTATTCTTTAGTTGACAATCACATGATTCATTAACCATAATGGCAAAATATTCATCCCCCAAATCATTTACAATTGCATTTCTAATTTCTATTGTAACGGTGCACACAATATCTTTTTGAATATCAGGAGATATCAACTTTTGATTATCTGAAGCATTTTGTAAGATCATGTTTTCTATCTCATCGCAGTTCCTTTCGAGGACCTACAAAAGCTCTAAAAAGTTACTTCGATTTTTAGAATTTGAATATTCGTCATGTCCACGAAAAGCTAATCCTTGTCGCAAAAGATATCAAATAGACTAACAGATGCATTCAGTTGAGTATTATATTGATCTGAGCTGTTTGAGCCTCCAACACGAGCTTTCAATTTCATCGTTGCATATTTCAATTTCTAAATCCTTATGCAGTAAACGCATCCTAACTGGATTGCTCATTTTGACTTTTGAAAAGATAACAAAAAAAGTAAAATGCTGCATTTTTGCTCATACTATACTCCAGTCAATTTGGGTATTTGTCAAATCATGTTGGATTGAATCATTGATATTTACTAGTAACTAGTGTTTGGGGTAGTACTCCTTTCCCATATGGGGTTGGCAAGGACCTTTCTGCAAATATGCCCTTCGAATGCACTCTTTCTAATGAGATGAAATAGTACTACTATTAAATATTGAAGCCCGTAACTCAGGATCAGCTGGGAGTCCTTCCATGTTAACTTCAATTTTCCTCTGTTTCGATGAAAGTTCAGATTCTTTGTTATTTGTAAAAGTAATTGGACACTTTGGCAAAAGTTGATTAACACTTCGTCCTGTAATTGAACTCTTATTATGTTTTGGTCCTCTTATAATAAATTTGTCCATGTCTCTTTGAAATTTTAATTAACCTATATGTTATTAGCAAACATCCAAATAAATTTATGTTAATTTTCATATCAACATAAGGATATATGGTAGCTAAGGAGCAATAAAGCAATGAAACATTTGTAACTTATAACTCGGATAAGTTAAAACATTTTGATATGTTTACTAATTACTAATCATGCTTATCACAACTTTGCTAGTAGATATATGTTTTGCCACATCAATATTCAATGGATCTTTATCTAAAAGAAAATCAATAATTAATTGCTGACTAGCTACACTATTAATTACTGACCAGCTAACTCTATTACCTCGCTGATCCTCTGAAAGAGGTTCTTGACTTCTTGATGGGAGTGGCCACCTCAATTTCCCAAATATTGATAGGAACCTCAGAGAAAGATGCATGAGTTATCGAACTCCATCTGATAAATTCAGTCATAGAAATATGTCAGCAAACACAACATGAGCATAACAAATTGTGGTTCTGAGTAGAAGGCAAAGAGAAGCCACTTTTACAAACTAAATAAGAACATAAACCAATTATGTCTCTGAAAGGGGAACTTACACCTGCTGGTTGGTTGCAAGGCAATTCACTTAAACCAACAATTTTGTATTCTGTATTTGTTGGGCTTGTCTTTATCCTCAAATTTTTAAGCATACGTTTTTCCTGTTAACAGATAGTAAAACAAAATTTACATGAAAGAGATCAAAAGATACACATATAACATGAATAACATTTGGGCTAGGCTATTTGCTTTCACATTCAATTTCTGAATTGAAGTTACAAAACCTAGACAAGGAAATATATAAGCATAGGATCAATTTTAACATACTTTTGCCCAGACGATTTAATATGGATCCCTAACTTTCTGGTTCTCGATTAGAAAATCAACCAACAGTCTGCACAACATGAATGAAAATTATGTAATTATACAGAATCAGAAGATAATACAACCATCAATTAGGGATCAGAGAAAGAAAACAATTAGATATTTAGATATGAGAAAGAAATTAAGTAGATCTGAGAAATTAGATCTGAGAAATATCATCTGGGAAATTGGGGATTGAGAGGAGAGCGAAAACAATACCTTTATGCTTTAGATCTGCTGAGAGCCTGAGACGCCACCTTCCTCTCCAGCGAATCGAAGGAAGAGGAGGGTGAATTCTAGGGTCTTGGACTCTCGGGCTTTGCTGCTTGGGAGAGCGGCGGCGGGCTGATGGGAGGAGGAAGAGGAGAAGGCATCTGGGCACAAGACGGAGAGGGGACAAGCGGCGACGTGCTGAAGGGGAGAGGGAACGATCGGGCACAAACAGGGCCCAAATAATTTGAGAGGGGCACAAATAATTTGGGAGGGGCAAAATCATAATAAAGGTTTATGTAGATTTTCAATTTAAAAAACTATCGTCTGCAAGTTTAATAGTTTCTATACAGATATGGTTCACATTATGACCGAGTTTCACTTCTGTTTAATATATATGGATATAAAATTTTCGAACAATATTTGGTAAGCTCTCTGTCAAATGGGTGGGTATCAGTCACTAACATGCAGCTTCATTGTTCAGGTTCTTGCAACGTCAACAGGAAAGACTACTTCTAAGAAGCAGGGAAATTCAGAAAATGATGACCCAGCTACAACTGAACGCAATGAAAGGCTATATTATGCGGAAGATGATGAAGGCATGATTGCTGTACCTGACGGAGAACAGATGCAGGGTTCTAACTCTACCCTTGGTACTAATTTTAAAAGAGAGAAACATCTCAGATACCGGACCAGGGTTTTTGCTGCAGAGTCAGTGGTTCTTATTCTATTTTGAGAATACTTTATTGCAATATTTTCTCGTAGTACATTGATAGCTATGCGATGTAACATATCCCACTCACATTTATTCGCTTACTTGGATATAAAGCGTAATAACAGCCTTTCCTTACCTCCACGCATGAATCAGCCACCCTGAGAAGGGAAAACAGAAAAGAAAAAAAAAAAATAGGAACTTTCCAATATACAACGTACAAAGGTTTTTACTGTTAGACCCCAAAATGCTCCTAATAAATTGGTTTATGCTCACAGTTCTTAAAACCCAAGTAAATTTTCTTGTTTCTTTTGTTCTGCTTTTCATTTAGTTTTAACCCCTTTATTTCTCTCTTTTTTCCTCTTCCTCATTATGTCAAATAATCGAACCAATTTAATGTAAACTTTTGAAATGGGTTTACCATTATCCTCTTACCTCTTCTTTTTGCTTTCGTTACAAACTTTTTATACTGTCAAAGCTGTCTGATGTGCAGGTGTTTGAGCTATTTGCCAACAGCTGTGGGTTCAGACCCGGCTCATTTTGACCTCTCCTTGGCAAGGAAGCAGTCAGCTAAAGGACGTACTTCCCCTGGTGATTGGCTTGTACTTCGCTTACAAGAACTAGTCTCTCTTGCTTATCAGGTTTGACCGTCTGAGCCTTGCCCTGTGATATTTGTGTTAGGCAACAGGGTTCTTTTAGATTTGCTGAATAATCCTTCTCCTGATAATTGATGTATGTTTCTACGTGTCTCAGATAAGCACTGGTCCATTTGAAGGCATGCAGTTCATAGGCGTGGAACTTTTAAGTATTATCATGGTGAAGGTATTGCATTTCCAGGGAAAATGTTGCTTCTGATGCCACTTATTCAATTAATAACAGTATTTAGTGGCTGTCTAAATTTTCTCTTATGTGCCTGAGTACTATTACACAATTAACAGTTTGTTAAGAATATTTTATTATCAAATGATGAAGAAGAAAGTAAAATCCTTTTATGGATATTTCTTATGTTATTCTTGCTAACTTTACATTTAAACGAGTTATTAGTTATTCTTTATGTTCACATTTCCATAGATGTAAATATAGCCAGTTATTTAGTATTGAAAAGTCAATTTTAACTTAATTATTGGCAATTAGGGATATGCTTATGGTGGAGATGCTTGCACTACTATTAGCAAGATACTCTAACCTCCTACCAAATTTAAAAAGTGGGACCTGATGTTATAATGAAAAGTTAAGTTGGCATTAAAACAGAGTTTATCAAATAAGTTGGAAAAAATTTGCTTCACTTCCTTTAGCTGGTTCTCACCTTGTGAGTTGAAAGGTGAGTTTTGTGTTCCCTGGGGCCCCAAGCCAGTTAAAGAAAGAAAAAAAAACTGAAAAGAAAAGTCCCTAACTATCATCATCTATTTTATCCTCTTTGCAGAACAAGTTAAATCTATTGGTCGCGATTCCAAACTGAAAAAGGCTCTCGAAACTTTTGGTTTTTTTCACCTGGATGTCAACCTGATGTGAAATCTCCAAGTTTCCAAAATTCCTTGTTTTAAAACTGTATAGGCTTTCTGAAAGATTTCCTTTACTCTGTATCCTTGGAACAACCTTAATAAAATTTCCTTTGACTTGGAGGGTTCTATTAGATAAATTCCACTTCAAAATTTATGTTGTTGGCACGGGTTAGACTGTTGATGTTTTGAAGTTATAATTAAACAAGAGTTCATATAAAATCTATTATTTTGAGTGAAATTAGAAATTGCTTCTAGTGAAGAGAGTTGGCATAGCATGAGTAGTCATACACTAAAACATTTTTTACTTAATGAAGAGCTAGTTAGAGGGGTTCTTCATTTTACTTGATGAAATGAGTTTAGTTTGAGGGGAAGAGGGGTATGCATTTTGTATTCTGGAGAGCACTCTACCTCTGCAATTAATGCACAAAGCCTCGTATGATCCCTATAAAGCAGTGTACAAGTAACTGATCAAATTTAAGGATTTCATAATTACACTTTTAAATGAGAACATCTTATTCATCCAATTGCCAGGCACAGAATTTGTATGACATCAATTTTTTATTTGGAATTACATTTGATGAAACTAGCTGACTGGAGGGGGTCACTGAGGAAGATTAATGTTGTATCTGTTCTAGAAACAATAAGTAATTGTATATGTTAGTTAATATCCATAAAATAAATGAAACATAAGTTCATAAAAAGTAACTGGTAAAGAAGAGATGTAGTGGTCTATTTAGAGTTCTTCATATCCTACTAGCTTCTACACTCTCATTTTCTAAAATTCGTTGTAGGTTGTGACTCGGAATAAGGGAGGGAGGGGGAACTCCATTGTTATGGTCAAGGAAAAGCAGAAATCCATATATATATATCTCTCTTTAAAGGAGTTTATATATAACTGCTGAGATTATAAATCTTTTACACATACAGTTCTATTTTTCTAATGTCTATGATTAGTCTCATGAATTTGAATTATTAATTCTAACTTAATGTGAGTGACATGGATTTGGCATTCCTATGGCACCCACGCTTAGTCTTGTGAAAATAGGCACAAGCACATAGACACGCCTGTAAAGAAGAAAAAGTTGGCAAACAGTGAATATTTAGATTTTGATCTTTTTTATTTCAAGAAAGATATTTGGATACAGCGCTAATTAGAGGGGATTTTACTTTCTACTGGCCTTTACAATCTCAAATGACATTTATCCTTTCTTATAACTTATTGATAACCAAGAAATTGGCTTGCTTCAAATTGCTTTAATTATTGAATTTTATGTTCATCTTTTTCTCTTTTTATATGGATGTTTCTCTTCCTGCTACTCTTTTGTGCGGCTGACTTACGAGCTGTATGAATCACATGAACAAATTTTTTTAACTGAATCAGACTAATGTAGTTACTGTGTTTATACCAGTCGGTATTGTTTCTTAACCCTACTCTGTTGATTCTTTTATGCACTCTTCTTGTATAATCTTCCCCGGGTTTGAATGGGCTTATGGAATATTTCATGATTGGTTTCGTTGTCTGTACTGTTCGATCCTCAAATTATGTTGCTGTGAACTTCTCTCTCTCTCTCTCTCTTACTTTCCAAGCAAATTATGATTTTCCTTTTCTAATCTTTTAAATGTTTCCTTTGTATTTTAGTTTGGAAGTATCCCAGATCCAGAACTCCCTGGGCACCTTTTGTTGGAACAATATCAGGTAATTCTATTTGTTTCTCTCTTTTTTCGTACTTTAATCGCATAAAGTGGTAGTGATAGTAGGTTCAGTTCAGCTATTCGACATTTATTTATACTAGTTAAAATGTTCACCAAGTGCACGCGTGAGAAATCAAATATAGTCATTAAATTATAAATAAGATAGTAGAATATTATATATTTTTATTGACAACTATCTATCTATCTTTCAAATTTTCAATGTATCTAATAAAAATAACAATCTTCTTTACTTTTATAGGAGGAAACAATTTGATTTATTTATTTTTAACTATTCCAGTAATGAACTAATCTCTAACTTTCTGTTGATACACTTAGATAAGATATGAAATGTGTGCATCCGTAGCAAGCTAGAGGGTGCTCCTATTGAGGATAAAATGAGGGAGAATTAATTTAGATTGTTTATAGGAAGATGTGCAATGGGGCAGATAAATTAGCCACTGAGAAAAAGTGATTGAATTATAGTTAGTGGGGCAAGGAGAATTAAAGGAACATGAATCTCACTCAAATATGATTTCTAGGTGCAATCATATATAATAGAAACTAATTTATTAATAAAATCTGAAAATGATAAAATATTTGATAAATTAATATAATGTAGTTTTAGTTAAGATTATTTTTTATAGAACATAATTGTATCAATAATGGTAAAAAAGTAAACACAAATATAATTTTTATTTACTTGTGCAGCTTGTATGGTATAGAGTTATTAGTTTTCCATGCAGTGCTATTCTTCTCTAAATGAAAAAAAAACATAAATTTAATAATGGAATCTCTTAGTTTATGATTATTAGATATTTTAAATAATTTAGTGTTATTATATTATAAATAATACTTGGAAGTGAAATCCACTGCCATGTATGTTGGGGATTTTTAATGAATTTAGATGATTTCTGGATGTTTCTCTCACACCAATATGCACCATATTTGTTATTATATACATTATAATTTGATTATATGTAACAAACTTTATTTTGATTACCTGTGCTAAAACATGTTCTTTTTGGTTCATAATTTATTAGTTCACTAAAATCCTTAGTTGATTAAGTTGGTATATTGTTTATATTGTAATTGACAAGTAAAAGTATATAATAAGTATTGTAAAATTTAGCTTTTTGTGAAATAATTTCTAACTAGATCAAGTATGAATCCTGATTGATTGTTGTTGACTAAATAACTTGTAGAAGATTCATGAAATTTCCTATGAATATAATTAATTATATTTAGTTGATTACAATTGTCACATCTCAAGATTTAAAGTGGTTAAATCTCAGGTGTGGCTTGGTATAGCCGAACATAAACAATCCGAAACATATATTCCTTTTATAAAATCAAGATGGTAAAGAGAGTATTCTTAATTCACTTCACTTGCCCTCAATAATGAAACAATCATAATTACTCAATAAATAAACTTGTACCAATAGATTTAAAAAGTCTACACATATCCAGCTGCAACAATCCATAAACAATTTTCTAGTAACTCATGAAGTTTAGGATATATTGATATATTAAAAATATCTTCAATACATCTGTAACATCCTCACTGATCATAGTCCTTGTATACATATATTCAAAATCCAACCACATACTCCACTATATCAACCCCGTTTACGTATGAATACATATTTCAAAACTAAACAAGCAATACACATTAGGTCTCCTTAGGGCTACACATAGCGCCTATAAATACATGTGTATACAAAACATTAAACTTATATAGATATATGGCATATGTAGCAAGATTCTACCATGTGTCTCCCAAAGATTAAGCCTCCAGATGCACAAGATCCGCAAGCCAACCTATTATTTGGGGGGGGGGGGGGGGGGGGGGGGGGGGGGGGGGGGAACTAAACGGTGATTGGATGAGTCACCACTCAGTAAGCAAAACCCATCCAACCCAGGAGTCCAAATTTCAAGCAACGAAAATCATGTCCGTGTGATGCATGCAAAACAATTTAATTAAGAGATAGACATGCATGATTTACCAATTCCATAGACAAACTCTTTGAAATTACTCTTTAATGAACTCAAGGATATAAATAGTATTTAGACGAACTCAGTAAAATAAAAGGTGGCTTATCATGATTTTGGACCAAAAAGAAACATGAGAGAAATCCAATGTTAGCCGATTAAGAATGGGTTTAGTTTCGAGCAACTCAAAGTATCAAAGATCCAGTCCATATATAGTCGATACTATCATTAATCAATATGAAATTAACGTTGAAGTAGAGAAAACAGACCAATTAATACAATACTTATAATCAATGATATAATTATGTTGTTTTCAAGAAAATGATATACCGATCTAGCCAACGGTTTTATAACCCTGTTGGTGTTACCCAAACAGGTCCAGAACATCAGTAATCCCTATCAGATGACTCCAAATAGGTCCAAATAGTCACAAATCACCATGGATGTCTCCAATGGAGTCCAGAAAACCCCATGAACGTCTTCATTTGGGTCCAGAAAATAATCTCATGGGTCCGAATCAGATATTCACGTTGCCAAGTTCCAAATTATCCATATAACCCCACTGGTTTCCCACGTGGGTCCAGAAATCCATTTGACTAGAAGTTCAAACATATATATGTTTCTAATTTCAAAGTAATTTCTATAATGATTATCACCATGTAATGATGTAGCACATTTCTTTGAAATAACAATGTTTTCTGAAAGTTCCATTGGCCACAAAACATGTGAGGGATCATCCATAATAAATTATTGACGAGAACATGAAAATCAAGCCAGACAAACAACATGTATTGTATTTCCATGTTGCAAATATGAAATTTTGAGAGGGAAGTTGACAAGTGCCATAAGAATTGGAAAGAAAAGTAGATATACTTATCTTTATTTAGAATAGACAAAAACGAAACTCAATTGTATCAAAATTTAATTTCGATTCTTTTCACAATTTTGGATAGATCTATTCATACTAATTGAGAGGTATAAGTCCATATCGAGGTTAGATTACCTCAATGGTTCATGTTTCATAGGTCTCGGTTGTTTGATTTGTATTAACAAGGAAAGAGATCAACATATACTGAAAATTAGAAAAACAATAATTCCCGAACAAGAAAGACTAAACCCTAAAATCTCCATTCTCCATCTCAGTTCATAGAATTCAAAAGAACAGAGCCCTCAAGTTAAAGCCTACTCACTCAAGAAATTCTACAAAATATAAGAGTACACCATTTGTCAACTATTAGATTCGAGAAATACTTCATAGAGATTTCTTAAGTTCATAACAAGGAGAATTCGATTGAAGGGATTACAAAAGAAACATACTCTAATTAAAATCTAAGGGAAACGATTGAAGGGGAAAGCTTACTTGGGTGCACAAATTCAACTAATGGAAGCCTGATTTCCTGTTGCTTCACCTTCGTCGCTCTCGCTCCTCTTCTCCCTCTTTTACTTTTCTTTTTGTTTTCTTTCTGTCGCTAGCTTTTATTAAGGGAAGAATGCAGATAGTCGATGTTTGGTTGTTTATCCGATTTAGTTGAAAATTTGCACATAAGTCCTCAACAGTGGTAGTTTTTATGTTTCATACAGACAAATATATTTACATGTCCTCTTTACTTTTATTTTTCATTTACTTCTCCATTTACTTAAGATATTACATGGAAATAAGGAATTACCCCCTATTTGGATCCATTAAAAATATAAAAAAAAAATCAAATTCCACAAGAATAAAAAATAAACTTTGGTTCTAGTACAACTTTCAGATTTTTTAGGTTCACCAAAATTTTCAACTTACAATTACAATGATTTTGGTCCAAATTGTTGTTACAATTGGAGCTCTTGCACCAATTGTAACTCCTAGGATCGACGTTTGTGAAACTTGACAATATGATTAGTACTTCCAAAAGGAAAACTATGTAAAGCAAACTAGCAATACTTAGACAAAAGAGTAACAACAAACAATACGAGAATTAAACGTGATTCGGTCCAAACTTAGCCTACATCCACCGATGAGAGAACTTGATTGAGCTTTATTAATAAACTTTATACAAAGACATCTAATTTTTCTCTTGATCCCACAAGAGTATTTATCTTTCTCTTGAATTTAGACCTAAATTACAAGAGTATACATTCTCCATATGCATCTTCGTCTTGCTCCTCTCTTTCTTAACTTCCTTGGTGTTCTCTACACTTTACAATGTTGGGTTACGACCTTTATTTGTAAGATTTTACAATACAACTCCCATTTGAACTAGGAGATTATCTTGGCTGTTGGATGCGTGAAGAATCTTGATCAATCCTATTAAGAGTTGATCTCCTTGGTCTAAAATAATTCTAGACTCTTAAACTTTAGAAACAAACTTTCATTGAATAGAATCTGAATTTTATTCGAACTCCACCAGAAAACGAAACTCGCATGTGCCTTAAAAGGAAACTGCTCATGCTTCAGAAACGGCCTATATAGTCGACTTATCATGCTAATTAGTCGACTAGTCCTTCCATTAGTCGACTTAACCTATAAGTCGACTCATGTATAATACTCCCTTCTATGTATCCTGTCTAGTCGCCTGTATAGTCGACTAGTCTGAGCATTAGTCGACTATATAGTCGACTAATCTGCTCCACCTTGATTTGCTTGTTCGTTTTAAGTCATTGTCTTCTGCAACTCGATTGGATCTTCTTAGACTATCATCTTCTCTTGAAAATAACAATCTCCACCTTGACTTGCTTTTCAAGCTTTTTGCAAACACCTTGAGATTTTGGAATACTATCTTGATTCTTTCCTTGGTTGTAGCCGTAACGTGAAGTCTTTAACTCTTATCCTCTCTCTTCGGAGCCTTTGGCTGATTTACCTTCATGGCTTGGGCCATCTTGGGCCATCTCGGATCTTGCTCGATTGCACCATTTCTCCTTCTCACAATATTTTAACCCGATTGACATCCTATTGTAGCATTCCTTGAAGCTCCACCTCACGATGAGCTTCCTTCCAAGTTTATCCCTAAAACTCCACCTCGAACTGAGTTTCCTTCCTTCAGCTTGTATAACCCTTCATACTTTTCTTTTAGGATTTTCCTGTCTCCTTGGCTAATTGTGATGACACCTTACTACACTTGGATTCGACATCTTTTTTCGTCGAGCACCCTTATGGATATAAGATTATATTGTACCTCCGGGACATACCAGACCGCCTCCAAAGCACGCACCGTCCCATCTGTTTCTGTAAACTTGACTGTCCTAGTGCCAATGACCTCGCAAGCCGAGCCATCCACCATCTTGTCTCCCTTCCTCTTTTGTAAACGAGTTGACCAACTCTTTTTGGGAACATATATGAACCGTACTACCCGAATTAAATATCCAGCTTTTACCCTGAGAAGTTTTTCGTAGAAAGCTATTAATAATTCAGTGTCCTCTACACCTCTCATTGTTACATCTGCATCTGCAGCTTGCCCTTTCTTCAACCACTCTTGCAGATGCTTGCAGTCATTCTTCTAATGACTTTCCGTGTGATAAAAGTGACACGTCTTGATGAGCCTAGACCTTTCTTTCCTTCTCATCTTCTTTTTCTTCCTGTGTTCACCAAACTCGATCCTTCCTGCTTCTCTTGATTTGGTCTTTTCATGATCTCATTAGGCAAGAGAGTTGACGTGACCTCCAAGATGAGAGCTTTCTTACCGTAGAGCATGGCGGTGACGATATGATCGTATAACTGTGGAAGCGAACTGAGAAGTATCAATGTCTTGTCCTCCTCGTTGATCTCATCAACAGTTATAAGCTCGCTGATGATCTTGTTGAAGAAGTTTAGATGCTCCAACACCATTGTCCCTTCATGCGTGGCCCATATAGTTATTTTTTGATACTTGTTGGAGAGGCTTTTTGCATTATACGTTTCTAACCTTGACTTTCATCTATCACGTTGTACATAACCTTGTCTGTGAGGCATAGTTGGATCGTGCTTGCCGCTTTCAGATATATCTCCTCCCAATTCTCATTTGACATACCTGCAGGTTTTAATGACTTTTTATGTAAGGTCTTGTGAAGGCAATGTTGCATCAACAATTCCTTCACCTTCTTTTGCTATAAATTGAAGTTTCCTTTGCCATTGAACTTCTCGACCTCGAACTTTGTTATAGAACTTCTTATCTTCGACATTTTGCCTATCGCCAATCTTTAGCTCTGATGCCAATTGTTGTTACAATTGGCTCTCTAATAACAATTGTTGCGCGCAGTAGAAAATCTTGACAATATGATCAGTACTTGCAAAAAGAAAACTATTATAGAGCAAACTAGTAATACCTAGACAAAAAAGTAATAAAGAACAATAACACGAGGATTAAATGTGGTTCGAGCTCAAACTGGACCTACCTCCATGGGAAGAGAATTTGAGAGAGCTTTATTAATAAACTTAATATAAAGAGATCTAATCTTTCTCTTGATCTCACAAGAGTATTTACATTCCCCTTGAATCTAGATCTAGATTATGAAGTATACATTTTCTCTATGCACCTTCATCTTGCTCCTCTTTTTTAGCTTCTTTAGTGTTTTTCACACTTTACAATGCTGGGTTACAACCTTTATTTATAAAATTTTACAATACAACTTCTATTTGGATTATGAGATGATCTTGGACGTTGGATGCGTGAAAAATCTAGATCAATCTTATTAGGAGTTGATCTCCTTAATCTAGAAGAATTCTAGACCCTTAAACTTTATAAACAAATCTTCATTGAATAGAATCTGAATCCTATTCGAACCCCGCCACAAAATAAAACTCGCACGTATCTGAAAAGAAAACTGCTCACGCTTCAGAAACGGACTGTATAGTCGACTTATCATGCAGATTAGTCGACTAGTCCTTCCATTAGTCAACTTATAAAACCTATAAGTCGACTCCTGTATAATGCTTCCTTCTTTGTATCCTGTCTAGTTGACTGTATAGTCGACTAGTCTGAGCGTTAATCGACTGTATAGTCGACTAATCTGCTTCCCTTGATTTGCTTCTTCTGCTTTAATAAGTCATCTTCTCCAACTCGATTGGATCTTCTTGGACCATCTCCTCTTGAAAACAAGGCAAAATCCTAACACAAATAACATATTGAAAAATCTTAATTTCATCATTTATTAAGAAAACTCCAATCTCCGGAAAAATAATCTCCTATCACTTTTCACATGGTCAAAATGTTTTCCTTAGTCTCTCAACCGATTTGGTCAACGTACGTTAAATTGACTTATACTATCAATTGGGCACACATTAGACAAAACAAAGTGCATATGACATTACAATGTGTGGGTATTACAATAATTGATCCAGTTTGATTATAAAAGTGAGGGTTTTTTTCGTTTCGGCGCATAAAATCTCTTCTAATTTCTTTTTCACCCCGAAAATCTTTGTAATTCTATTTTAACCCCTAAAGTCTTTTAAGTTGGACAAAGTGCCACTCACGGTTCACCATTGTTTTTTTTGTAATGATTGGAGAGCAATAGACCAAAAATTACCCTCAATGAATTGATGAGAGCAAGTCTAACCCCCCCCCACACACACACACACACACACACACACACCCTGTCTATAGAACAAGCTAGTGGAACTGAGAAGGCGATGATGAGTAGTTTGTTGAAATGGAGGATCATTGAATGGGTTTGGATTTATAGTATCTACTACACACATATCTAATGGGTTTGAATCAAGATAAAGGTAAGGAGAAAGAGGAGGAAAAAGCTCGGTTCTTGTAAAAGTTTTATCTTTTTGATGAATTTGATGTTAAAGAGTTATTTTTTTTTTCTTGGTTTTGAGGAATGTAAGGATGTAGGTGTGTGGAATTTATGAATTATGGTGATGGGTTTCAACTAAGAGGAAAATGTAGCATAAAGATTCCATTTGTTTTTTCTGAATTTAATGTTAGGTGATGAGTTTTCATCGTTTCACAGAAATTTGAGAATTAGTGATTTTGGGATCCACGATGGTTCCCCAAATTTGCAAGAAATCGGTGTGGGTTTAGTGAGGACCTTGAAGAGGAGGTTGAAGAAAATGAACAGAAAGGCAATTTGGTCACATTTTTTCTTTTTAAATGGATTCTGGCCCAAGTCAAAGAATATTCCCTGCATATTTTAACATGTAAATAGAGTGATTAATGGTAGGTGTGATCTTGTTCCAACTTAAATAATTTGAGATGATAATATGAAATTATGAAGATTTCATGGGTGAAAAGGGAAGTAGGAAAGCTTTGAGGTGTCAATATGTAACCCTAAATTAAAGATAATTGTTGTTGTTATTATTATTATTATATATATTATTTATAGAAATCTAGCATTTCTAACTTGATAAGGATTTTAAAACCATAGTCAAGTCATTTTATGGAATTATTTTAGATTATTTTCTTTGTTCATTCTCTCTTGAGATACAATTCCACTCATTCATCTAAAAGCAATGTTATTCGACAATTATTTTTATATTTTACTATAAAAAGTTTTCCTTATATTTAGTTTCATATGGCCACTGATTACAATATAGTTACTTTTATACAGTTTCTTTTTAAAAGTATACTGTGCAATGCATGGGCATTTGCTTGTCTATTATGCAAGATAATTATAGGGACTCATTGAGATATGATTTTTCTTTTTGAATTTGAAGATGATTCTGATTGAGATTACGAAAATAGGTCTTTCTAGATAAATAGATAAGATTTGTATTTGAATTTGAAATGAATTGCAATTGTAATAGATATTGTAGATAGATATAGGAGTGAGAGTTTAATTCAAGAGATAGCAAGGAAGAGCTTTCTGATGGATGAGAGAGAGAGAGAGAGAGAGAGAGAGAGAGAGAGAGAGAGAGAGATTATGTTGCTCTCAGGAGCTGAACAGAAGAGAAGGGAAAGCTTGCAAATAATTATGTTACTCACGTGTAACACATGGAAGAGAGTGAAGGAACCTGTTGTGTGTTGATTACTAGTTTAACCAATAACCCATATTTTAAAATTATATCCGTATAGTTTTGTTATAAAACTAAAAGATTCCTGATTGGATAGAATTAATTCGTTTTGGCATATTACAACTGTTGCGTTTAATACTTGTTTTTTATATTAGGAAGAAACTCATAATGTTTTAATTGAATTTTTTTTATATCTCGTGAGAGGTGTACCTTATGACCAAGAATATACAAAAATCATGATTAGTATAATTTACCAATTTAATACTTATAACTAGAGAAGTGCCTATTCTATCCACAATATGATTAATAGTGGCAGAGAGGTGTGTGAGTTAAACAACAGGTCCTGTTTTGATTTTGAGTTCTTTTTGGTCAGCATTTATTCCCTTTTTTCCCTATTAATCTAAATTGTTATAGCAATCTAACCACTTAAAATCACTCTCGGTGAAGTTGTTATTGGTGCTTTTATAGATAGTGTAGAAAGATAAAGATATTTGACATACAGTTGAGGGAGAACAATGTTAACTAATCATTCAAATACAGGCTCAACTTGTTTCTGCAGCTCGATCAGCCATAAGTATGTCTTCTGGTCCTCTCCTTTTGGATGCTGGTCTCCAGTTAGCAACAAAGGTCGGACATCCATGCCGTAACAATACTAAATTACCTTGTTCTTCTTTTAGAATGTATGTGATGTTTCTCTTTGGAAATTTCAGATTTTAACAAGCAGAATCATTAGTGGGGATCGTGTAGCTCTGAATCGTATGTTTTCATTAATTTCACGCCCACTGAATGATATTAAAGACTTGTGTTATCCATCCTTTGCTGAATGGATTGCTTGCAAGGTATTAGTCTTAATCTTTCAAAAAACTTAAGCGATTTTGGACTTACATTCATTTGTTTTGCTCACATAGCCTTGTTGGGTGATATTTTTATGGTTTTTGAAGATCAAGATTAGACTTTTGGCTGCCCATGCCTCCATCAAGTGTTATGTATATCAGTTTCTGAGAGAAGAAAAGGATATTCCAGAAGAGTATTGGCAGTTGATACCTCAGTTATCTAGTAGCTCAAGTGTACTGGGGAAGTACTGGATCACTGTTCTCAAGGAATATATGTACATTTGCTTCAGATTGAACACAAAATTTAGTGTAAGTTACCACAAGATGAATGGCACTTTTTAGCTTCCACCATTTTCAATTTTCTTGAATGTTTCTTGTCACCTTTTGTATTCTTCGTTGTCTACAGTACAATCCTTTCCTCGATGGTATTCAATCCCAGTTGGTTTCTTCCAAAGTGCAAGACTGTCTAGAAGAGTCTTGGCCATTGATTCTACAAGCAACTGCTCTTGATGCAGTTCCTGTAAAGTTTGAAATAAATGGCATGCCAAACTCTAATTTGGAGAATTTATCCAAAATTTCATTTATATCAGGACACAGCATGGTCAGATTAGAACTCTGTGAATATCAGTTTCTGTGGGGAATGGCAATGCTTGTTTTGTTCCATGCGCAGCAACCTGTGATGGCCTCAAACCTAAAGGTACCACTTCTTCGGAGAAAAGATAATCATAATGAAGATCCCATGACTGAAGAGAAAAATGACTTGACCAAGTATGAAATTTGGATGCATGTAGTTCAATCTCTCTCGAAAGAAGCTTTCTTTTGTAAGGAATTTCTTACATTGGACCTCTGTCAAGAACTCCTTCAGGTAACTAACTTGCCTTGATAGCATATTTGTTGTGTAATCAGTGACCGCCATTCTAAAACTTGCCTAGTCAAGCATTAACATCATCTTTGTCTTCTAAAATCTTTTCCCTTTGGAATGGTGTGACTATAGAGTACAACCCCAGAATGAGAAGGCTCCAAAGGAATGTTTGACCAAGTTTTATAATCAACTTTCCACCTCACACCAACGCTCCTGAGTTACTGTCAGATACCTCACTAAAGTAACCATGGGCAATCTCAGGGCTTGCCACAGAACCTATTAAAGCCAGTTGGTGGCTGTAGGAACTACCTTATTTTGTCACCCAATTTAAGATGACTCAACCAAGGAGCAATCCCCAAAAATTCTTTGACACTGAAAGGGACTTGATGTGTGTGGAGGATGATGGAATTTTTTTTATCAGTACATTCATTTCCAATTAATTTTGTAACATCCTCATGTACATTTCTTTATCTTGTTTATTCACTGCCGAACATAGATATTCAGGTAGGCTCAAGTGAGAGTGCTAGGTCAGTTAGTTCTCTTAATTGAAGTGAGTGAATTTAATAATAGTGTTCAAAGATAACTTCAAGCTGATGTTCGTCTCATCTTTTCTTAATCATAACAGAAAAATAAATGAGTTAAATTGTTCAGAGTCTAGATAATGCATGAATTATATCCCTGTAGAGATGATAATGATATGATGATTGTGAGGTAGTGTAGCACATACTGAGACAATCCACAAAACGCCTTTATCATCCTAGATTATCCAAAAGCTCCCCCTGATCAAATAACAGCTTGGAGCTCAGATCCATTAGAGAATCCACAGACCTATACCCAAGCATACCGGCTCCTGAAAGCATGTCCAGCACATACTGAGAGAGAGATACCTTTCTTCGAGCTCATCATCTCAATACCAAAGAAATAGTGCTACTACCCTAGATCCTTTGTTTTAAACTTCTAGTGCAGATGTATCTTTCAATTCACATATTCCCTTAGTTTCATCAACTGTAAAGCCTGTAATCACTATATCATCCACAGACAATCAAGAAAATCTCCGTCCCCTTGATGAGCCTTAAAGTGTAAAACCCCAAAATCAATATTAGACATTGGAGTCTGTATAGTTGGCCACAATTCTGTTTACCTACAGCGAACAACAAGGCCTAACCTGCTATTCTAGCCAATAGATGCCAAATGTTATACATACGAGAGATAATTATCATGTAAGATTTCATACATAAAGTCTGCAAGTCACACATTTAAATATTACACATTTATTAATATTCAAAGTTTCATCACGCTCATACTGACATACACACACTTTAAACTAATTCTAATTTATGATAACTTTAGACTCAATCTTTCATATTATAACTTGATCACGAGATCCTCCAAAGTAGGTTCCCCCACACCCGAGTCAAACTGATCTGTAAATGTTGTAAGTAATGGGATGAGCTACGTAGCTTAGTAAGCACTTAACACAGCATCAGACCACAAATATTTCGGAACACGCATGTGTATCATCGTGGTCCTAGCAACATTCAGAATATGCCTATGTTTGTGTTCAACAACTCCATTTTGTTGGGATGTATGGGAGTATGATGTCTGATGAATAATCCCATTTTTAAAGAAAAGACATACACATCATTTTTAACATACTCCAAGGCATTGTCAATACAAAGCACATTAATGAAAGTAGAAGATTATTTTTTATTTTATTAAAAAAGAGTTCAATAACACTGAAGACTTCTGACCTCTTTTTTAGTAAGTACAACTAAGTTATGCGAGAGAAGTCATCAACAAAAGTAGAAAATATCTAAACCTTTAATGCAAGGCACACACTGGGACCCCAGGCATCGGAGTGGACTAACTCAAACGCAGAGCTACTGTGATTATTGACCCGAATCTGATAGGTAGAGTATGATTAATCTTACTTAACTCACAAGACTCACAACCTAAGGAAGAAACATAAGACTCAATAGAAACGACAAACCGAAGCTTTTGCACCGAAGGATGACCCAAGCGCCAGTGCCAGAGTAAGAACGGAATCATGCTGATCTGCAACCAAGCTAGTAGGGGTACCTGGTCATCCAAGTAGTATACGCCTCCTCGCTTATGCCCCAAACCAATCCTCCTCCCAGTCGACAGGAGTCTTGAAACACACAATAAGGGAAAAAAGTTATTTTGCAGTTATTATGTTTGGTAAACTGACTGATAGACAAGAGGCTAACTGGCTAAGAAATAAATTTATGTAAAAGATGCGAAGTACAACTCTATTTGTCCTTAACAGAGAGCAATCGGTAAATTAAGATCAGATTGTGCATCATCATGAATAGAAAAACTATGCTTAAAAGGGACGATAATATTCTCACTTCATTGTGCATCAACAGCTGGAACAACAGAAGAAATTAACACGGTTGCTAGATCCAAATTAAGCTTAGATTGTCATTTATACACGTGTAGAGGCTTATCATGTTTGGGTGGCATAGATTCCAAACCTGTGTCCTAAAGATGATTTAGCAGATGACAAGGTTGAATTTAGAAGAAAATACATAGATCATCATCATCAGGCTCTACTAAAGAAGACTTTTCAAAATAAGATTTAGACTCAAAAAATGTGATGTCAGCAGAAATCACAAATTTCTTCAAACCAGGAGAATAACATTTGTATCTTTTTTAAGTCTTAGACTATCTTAAGAAAATACATCAAGGGCTCTCGGGTCCAATTTGGTTTTATGAATGCGAGTGTCATGAACAAAACAAATACACCCACAAATTTTCGGTGGTAAAAAAAGAGATGAGTCTATAGATAGAATAAAGAGTATGGGATCTAACTCTTATGTACAGAAGAATGTATACAGTTTAAGGTAACAAGTTGTAAGAATTGTGTCACCCCAAAATGATTTAGGAACTTCCATTTAAATCAAAAGTGTGCATGCAACTTCTAATAAATGCCCGGTTTTACGTTCTACAATCATATTATGTTGGGGAGTATAAGAATATAATGATTAACGGATAATACTAGACTGGGATATAAAATCTACAAATGATAAACAAAAAAAAATCCTTTGCATTATTTGATCGTAAAACACGTATAGACCCACCAAATTGAGTTTTGATTTTAGCATTAAAATTTTGAAAGATAGAGAACACTTCTAATGATTTTTCATTAGAAATAACCAAATTACATGAGAGTAGTCATCCACAAATGTAATAAAGTTACTTAAGTTTTGAACTAACTTGACACAAATCTTGAACATCTGAGTGCACTAACTCAAATAGCCTATCAACTTTTTGTTGACTCGCAAAGGATAAGACGTACAATGGCACTTACCCAGCTCACACGACTCACAATCTAATGAAGATATATGACTCAAAGAAGGAATTAAATACTTTGCAATAATAGATAACCTAAATGACAATGAATATCCAAATATGACATGAAACTGGAGCAAGCTACCACTGTAGGGTTTCAAGGTGATAAAGTCATCTGAACTCACGACTTGTGCCAATCATCCTCTGCATTCCAAGCTCTTGAAAGACAATTATTAAGAAAGAAAGTAATTGAATAGTTCAAAGATCTTGTAAGTTGGCTAACCGACAACAAACTAAAAGGAAATTTTGAGACTTAAATAACAGAGAGTAATGATAGAGATGGTGTAGCATTAGCAATGCCTACACTTTTGATATAAGATGTAGAACCATCTATTAATGTCCCTGGAAATAATGAGGATACTGAGTTCAAAGTGGATAGAATACATTTATTCCCCGTCATTTGGTCAGAGTCTCCCGAGTTAATGACCCAGGTACGAGGAACCACAAAAATAAAACAAGTAGTGGAGTAAGAGGATGACTTCTATTGACTTTTAACTGACATCATATGTACCACCTGAGTAAGTTGAGTGACAGCAACATGTGCATTAGTTTGCCTACTTTCTAATCCACTGCCTCATTCACTGTACGACGACCCATACAACCTCGACCTCTACTTCCGCCCTCACGAAGAGGACCTCTTCCACGACCTCCTCTGCTGGCAAACTATCAATACGGATATGTCACTGGAATCCCCGATGGTAGATGATGGATAATGAGCTTTCTGAAAAGATTTGGAGAAGGTGGTATGCCTCTGATAATAATACTGTGAAGTCTGTTTCTCCTGACATCTCCCAACAGTTAATCAGACACTAAATGCTCAAATAAATGCTTGTGATCCTCCCTCGGGATCTAAGCACCTCATATAAATTCACCAAACTATCGGTTTTCAAAAAGAATACATAATCTAAGAAGAGAATAACCTAAACCTCTGTACAATCCTTTCTTTTTTTGCCAGTTCATTGTTGGGCTGTAATGTTCACCGTGAACAATAATTTTTATTTTTTTCAACTACAGATCTGTATTTAGATGAGTTTAATCTAAAGGAAAAGGAAAAAGAACTAAAGGAAAGAAAAAGAAGATGTCAATGATGAAGTAGGTAATAGTAGGCGAAGATGATGACAATGAAGGTTGCAAAGGATTAGGACCCTAGGGCTTTGATAACATGAAGAAGTTTATGTGTTTACAGAAAGTTAGAGAGTAAGATCAATGAGATCTCATCTCCTGTCTCTTATTTATATATAATAGACTTTTACATAAAACACCGTTAACATCCTTATATTTCCTAACAAGATAGATTGACTTTTGGGGTTGGCCTGTGAACATTGTTTTTGAACCTTTTGATTATACTGGATTGTAACTTACCTATGATCGATTTGTAACTATAGGGAGTGATGGCTTGTAATAACAGTCGGACTTTAAACCTAAACCATTAAAGTGACCTTCATCAAACAAACAATTAGTCAGTATAGGGGCTCAATTTGCTAGTTGGTCTAGTTCTAGGTAGAATCGAACAAATATGGATTTGGTGATCCAACTGCTATTATTCAAAGGTACCATGATCAAATTGATCAAGTCCATCTAACTCACGACCATAACCAACCAAATCTAAGGAGTGATATGACGAATTCAAGAAACTAACTCCACCTCCCTTTTCAAGAAGCATAGACCCAATGGTAACAGAGCACTGGATCACAGAAATGGTGATGGAGAAAGCTTTTACCTATATGAGATGTCCAGAAGAATAGAAGGTGGGATGCAAATTACATGTTGAAGGATCATGCTTATGGTTGGTTGCAGTTTTAAAAGAGGACTTTGGGAATAGAGCTGATGAGATTTCATGGGAGGATTTCAAGAAGATTTTCTATGTGAAGTATTTTACGCAAGTTTGTTCGTAGACAGAAGGAGCAACAGTTTCAGAATCTAAAGTAAGGAGACAAGACAATTGCAAAGCACAAAGAAGAGTTCTCCTATCTGTCAAAGTTTGCATGACATGTTATTGCTGATGCAAAGGAGAGAGCTCCCCGCTTTGAGGAGGGACTTGGACCAGATATGAAGGAGATTCGAGCTACCCTTTTTTTAACCTATGCAACAGTGCGGAAGAAATCTTTAGAGTTGGAAGAATATAGCTGATGCAAAGTCAAAGAATGAGACTAAGGGGGATCACTTGAAATGATACTGCTCACATGGTTGGGTAGGTCAAATGCCCTTGTACTTGAATTTGGGGATCTCTATTACTGAGTTTGGGGAACCTTCTTTTGTACTGAGTTTGGGCATATCTAAATTTGAACGTCGTCCGAGGAGATGAGTTTTCTATTCTTTTCCAATCTTTGCATATGTGCATTAGTCATTTGTCGATAGGGCTTATATTCGACTTGGTTTTGTTTGCAATTTCGATATCAACATGAGCAGTTCAGTAGTTTAGCATCAGTTTCAATTCAATATTTTTTCCAACACTTGGCATCTTTGATATTTGTTTTTAGTTTTTTGTTAGACAAACTCTCAATGTCATACCATCTTGAGTTTTAGGGGATGTTAGATATAATAGGTAAGTTTGGTTATAGAGTCCTTAAAATATCCAGATTCTTGTGGAGTCCAAGTAATTTTCTGAATCATAGTTTGAGTAGAAATTGGTCTTGTATGCCGCTATATAAGGAGAGGATTGCTCATGATATTCGGTATTTGTAATCTGTAAGTCTTTTGAGTATCAATTTTTCTATTCCTTCTTAGTTTAACAGAATCAAAGTATAATGGTTAAAACAAAGAAGTCCTTGTGGAGGATCCATGAAATTCAATAGAAAGTTTTGTAAGATAGAAGGACAGCTATGCGACACGCCATACTAAGGTGTTAGAATCAAGAGACAGATGTTCAAAAAATAATTGTAGATGAAATGAGAATGTTTTGAGATAGAGAGTGGCAATATGCTGAAAGTTACTGTAAGTAATGAGTGTGTCTAGGAAACTACAAGTAGCTATGGATGGAGATAAATTGAGGGAGAATCAGTTAAGGTGCATGAAATTCAATGGAAAAATTTGTAAGATGGAAGGACAGCTATGTGACACGCCATACTAAGTTGTTAGAATCAAGAGACAGACGTTGAAAAAAATAACTGTAGATGAAATAAGAATGTTTTGAGATGGATGAGTGGCAGTATGCTGAAAGTTACGATAAGTAATGAGCATCTATAGGAAACTACAACTTACAAGTAGCTATGGATGGAGATAAATTGAGGGAGAACCAGTTAAGATGGTTAGGGCATGTTCAAGTGACACATGTCTGTATTAGTAGGGCTATTATAGGATCTTACTCAATAAGCTTAGTGTCTCTTAGCTATTTCTGTTGGAGGGCAAGGCGCTTGGTCTGGTTCTTAAAAATAATTTGATGAGTTATAAAATATTAGCACTAAATGCACATAGTTTATTTGACTATATTCATATTTCTTTGAACTTTTGTAAATTAAAGTGAAAATGTATTATAACATGCTATTAGGCATATTTCTGCAGTTGCTTGCTGTTTCATTGTAACCCTTGTTTCATTCTTATTTATTAATCGTACAATATCAAATGTTGTTGGAATTAAATAAAAGTTGCATTCTGAATATGATTGTCTAACTTTGCCTGCTTTGACTATCACAGGTTCTTATATATGCTGATGTTGTTGCCGATTCATGGAATAGTCATGTTATATGTCTATTATCACAGGTAATGTATTACTAACTTTTGGAATGGCAAATTGCCTGTGAACTGAAAGTGTATAAGCTAAGAAGCCTGACAATGACAAATTCTCCTGGTACATGCAATATGGCAAGCCCAAATCAAATAAAATAGGCCACACTGTCCTGTCTTCCCTTAAGGCCAATCATTAAATTCTGTTATTTTTCAAAATAATCTAGCCACTGCTTGTGGTGATGAACTTACTAAAAATCTGACAATAAACTTAGCGGTCAACAACCACAACTGATTTCACATTAGACCATGCCTTCAAAGAAAATCTTATGATGGAGTAAACACAGTTGTTTGTTGAACATGGATATCCGCTTAGTCTCTATTCAGTTTATAAAGGACATTTACATTGTAAAAACAATCTAAACACCTCTTTTGATACCAAACTATAAATTTGTTTCCAGATCTAAATTAATCTGGTAGATAAATTTAGAGGTCTGAGTATGAAGTTTAGCAAATCTTGTTAAATTTTGACTTAAAATGGAGAATGGATTTTTCTTGCTGTATGGTCTAGGAAACCTAACTTCACTAATCCAAGAAAAGACTGATGGTTCATGGATATCCACTTACTCTCCATCTTAGCTATCAGTTTATGGGCCTTCACATTGTCTAATGATCCAAACACCTCTTTGATACCACACTATAAGTTTGTTTCCAGATTTAAATTAATCTGGATTAAATTTAGAGATCTGAGTCTGAAGTCTAGCAAATCTTGTTAAATTTTGTCTTAAAATAGAGAATGAATTTTCTTGATGTATGGTCTAAGAAGCCCAAATTATTTATGCAAGAAAAGGCTCGTAGTGCATGAAGCCCAATCTGATAGTCACTAAATCTATGCTTAAATGTGATTTGCTTCAATTTGGACATTTTTATCTGATTTGAGATACTTTATGGTTTTCAATATTTTATTTATAGAATATTTATGGAAAGTTTCGGAGGATGTTGGATATGGAAAGTAAGCTGTAAGGGAAAGAAGAAAAGAAAAAAAAATTGGTATTATAATGGTGGCAAGTAAACATTCTTAAGGCGGATCTCTTCAGATGAATAATTGTGTTATACGCATTGTTGTTTGTGTTGCTGCTGCTGAGTGATGACTGGTAGAGAACTCGATGTTGGGGCTTTTGTTATTTGGGGGTCCATTATTAGTTGTGGAACATATGACGATTACCTTGTATAGGCCTTTTGTTTAGTGGATCACTTTGATTGTAGGTTTTTCTTTTTCAAACCCAACTACATTAATCTTCTTAGTATTTCTGTTGTGGAGTGTTATTGCAAGTCATCTATGATGGTGAATAGAATTCCTTCTGCAACATGTTTCACGTGCTGAGCAAAATGATGTGTTGTTTTTAGGGCCCGTCTACAAGTTGGCAATAGAACAAAGTTGTTAGGTACGGTGGTATGCTTCATGTAGCAATTTGAAGAGGAAATATTTTCATTGACCTACGATGGATGACCGTCTTGGAGATATTAAGTCGTGGTAAAATCAAGTCCTACGTCAGAAGGTGATCTTATGCGTGACACATTAGTAATTTTAACAGACTTTTATTCAACCTTCTACCTTTTCTCTAGTGCTAAGAAATATCATTACCCATAACCTTGGCTTTCTTGAGCAGTTCTCCCTTGTTTTCATTCTGTCATAAATAGTGTACGTATATGGAAGAAACTTGAATTACCTTATCAGTAACCTGATATCGGTTTTCATTAGGCTCTAACCTATGTGAAGACCCGATTACAGTCCAAGTCTTGTTTCTTTGTGGTATTGCACTTCTTGCATGAAGATATTTCTCATGTCTTTCCAGTTTGCCACTGTATTAAATGATCAGGCATGATATGCTTGTTATCAGATTGTCCACACCTGCCCGGATGTTTTCTTTGACACTGAAGACTTCACAGCTGCAGCCACAGAACTGTATTTCAAATGCTTTCTAATAACATTTCAGAGGTAGCTGTTCTAACCTCATTTCTTGGAATGACATAAGAAATATGTGTTAGTGCTTTGGTTTTTAGTCACAAATAACTGTCAACTGTTATCTAAGGTATTGAAAT
Organism: Agave tequilana; assembly: GCA_038442645.1. Taxonomy (NCBI): domain Eukaryota; kingdom Viridiplantae; phylum Streptophyta; class Magnoliopsida; order Asparagales; family Asparagaceae; genus Agave; species Agave tequilana. Next base: position 186,252 of record JAVJIF010001516.1, read on the forward strand.
TTCTTACAGCAGCAACGATGCCATTTCGCCCGATTTGGTTTCCAAATTATCCGCAGTTGAAACCATAGCATGTCGGATGAAGGATAAGGTGTGTGAAAATAAAATTGGTTTACATGTTTGGTTTTTGCCACCCCTGTACCTTAAAATTGAAGATTTTGTGATTTGTTTGATAACATGAAATTCAACATATCCATGTCTTTTGGCATGTTAATTTTATTCTTGGACTGTATCTATGCTTCTTGCAGAGAAAGATGATGACTTTTTTTTCCCTTTAACAGAAAAATCAGATGAAGCTGATAATGGCATTTATGTCAATCTGTTGTGAATGGTTCAGAGGAGATTCAACCAATTTGTGCTTGCCAAGAGTAATCACTTTTCTCCAGAATATAATGCCTTTTCTGAAGAAATACATCAGAGGTAGACCACTCCTGACGTATTGTTTGCTATGTTGTCAAAATGATTTTCTCTTTTCTTTTCATGTTTCCTCTCATTTCCTTTTACTTTAATTGCTTTGAGTAGAAATAGGAAGATGTCTTTCATATTCTTAGTGAACTATAAGGATTTGGATGTTGTTCAACAACTAGAAGACTAAAAGTGTGCATGCAAACAACCACAAGTGGTGTGTTAGAATATAAAAATTTATCCTTAAACCCTCACAGCTATTGAGTTTTCTGATAGTCACAGGGACTTTTAAGATGGTACCAAAGTAAACCATGTTAAAATCAAGTTAAGCATGTAATCACCTAGAAGGGGGGGTGAATAGGTAATGTGCTAATCTAATGCGAAAATTAAAAACTTTAACTAACAATTTTAAACTAAACAAAGCAATTAAACAATTTAAAGTGAATAGACAATTAAGCACGAGCAATATCAAGCATGTAATAAATGAACACAAATATAACAGGCATGCAAGATATAAATAAGAGTGAGTTGAGAGAGAGGAGCAATCGCAAACATGAGAGATTTGTTTTAAAGTTCGAGCAACTTGATATGCGTCCCCCGCCTTCACCGTAATGAAGGATTTTCACTACAATCCGATCCCGCTTCCCTCAAGAACTCTCGGACCCGCAAGTCCTTTACTCGTTCCCGCAAGAACTACAAACACACGAACCCGCAAGCTCCAAATTCTCGATACAAGGTATGGAAACTTGTGATCAAAAACCATTAAGCAAGAACAACTTTCTCACAACAAGAAAATTATAAATTAGATCAAGAAATAATAGCTTAAGTTTGTGTGAGAAAACTAAAGAGATTACAAGTTGAAAAATTCAAGAAAACTCTTGAAAACTTAAGAGAAACTATCTTGAAAAACTCTCTTTAGATATGTAATTGAAGCTCTAAAACTATCACAAGTTTGCTGGAGAAAATACTTTAAAAAATATTGTGAAAATTGGTTGCAAAAACCCAAACAAAACCCCTATTTATAGGCTGCCCAGAAAACTAGCTGTTTGACTCAGTTCTGACAGCAAACAAGCCTAGCGGTCGACTGCTAACGGCTAGATATCTAGTCATTGGGCCATGCCGGTTAGCGGTTGACCGATCCAAGAGAGCAAAACTTTTCTCTCTATCAATCGATAGACTGACCCGAGAGAGCAATTCTGCTCTCTGGCCAGCGGTTGACCGCGCACAAGCTATTTGGCTAGTGTGCACCCTCGGTTGACCGAGCGGTCGACCATGTGCACAAGCCAGTAGGCTTTTGACATGTTCGAGCAGTCGATTGGTCATGGGCCAAAAACACAGTTTTTATTTCTTTTAAAATATTTTAAAATTAAAATAAATTCATATAAAATATTCAAAAATAAGTTCTTGAAATTACATATGAGCAAAAATATGTATGGTAAAAAATCAACACATATTATAAACATGTGAACTTCTTATGAGTGATCAAAATCAATTTTAAAACATAAATTATATTAAAATTGTTTTTGCAAAAACTAAATTTTAAATTGAAAAACAAGTTTTTCCAATGTAAGATACAAAAACAAGTTTTTCAAACTCATTTGAAGCTCTAATGTGTATAGACAAACTCCAATACACATATAAACCAATATAAACTTGTTTTTGAGATTTTCTCATATAAAATTAAATATTTGAAAAACTAAACCATAAACTACAAATTCATTTTCAATTTAACTCATCAAACCAATATAGAAAACTTGTTATTGTGTGTGAACTTGAGCAATTGAATCTAATCTAAACTTTATAAAATTTTTAAATGCTCACAAACTCTTTTACAAACTTCAAGTTTTCTCTCTTGATCTTCTTCTCCTTAACTTTATCAAAACTAGATTCATGTTGAGCTTGACTTGTTCTTAAGTGCTAGATGTAATATTTGTGCTTGAACTTTTGAATCAACACGTGTTAGTCTCAAATCTTGACTGAGTCTTTTGAAGAAACAAACACCAAACTAAGATCTTGATTAAAATCTAAAACTTAAATAACACAAGATCATTAGTATTATAACCATATGAGTTAATCATCATCAAAACCAGAGTGATGGGCCTTTGAGCCAACAAAGTGCCCATTTAAAGCAGATTTAGGGGAAAAGAAAAAGGTACTGCTGCACAAAAGCCCAGATTTTGGCCCACTATAAGGGCCCTGCGAAAGTGTGTTAGAATATAAAAATATATCCCTCAACCATCAGCAGAACCTTGGAGTATTTTTGCAGAGGCAGGGAGAGAGTGTGCATATATGCTTGTATAACCACACAACTTGCTTGGACATACATGTTTATAGATGTGAGGTTTGAAGTCAATATATCAAAAAGCATAACAATATATCTTTTACTTTAATTAGAATATGTGAATTTGAAAGGTGTTTGTATTCCTAGTCTCTTAACCAATCAGAGGTCTAACTTGTTCAAAAATCTCCATTTACTGATGTTAGAGTATATATGGATTTTCATAGTATTGATGATCAAAAGTCTCAAACCCTTATATAATGGCTGAAGTTCAGTCAATTATTCATATCTTTCGCATCTCGAAGTATGTGGAGTTCATCATGGATATGCATCACAATGCATCATTATAAAAGGAAATCTATAATTGCTGGTTAACATGACAAAGACATATGGATGCATTATTTACTTAGTTATTTCTACCTATGAGACATTTATTTCTTGTAACCCGCCTATGTACCTGTTAAGTGAAGTGAGTACATATCAGAAGTTAAAACTACCTTTGGTGCCCGTAAAAGTGATTATTTGTGAGGATGGAATATTGATTAACCGACCAGATTCAAATAAATCATGTCGACGATGCAGTTTCATATGTGCAGTCTTCATATGAGCTTTACTTTTTCTTTCCCAACAGAAGGCAATATATTAAACCTGAGGTCTAGTTCTGGTATCAAAGGGTTGAGGCTGTGGATTCTGGGATGTCCTGCTTTAAAGTCACAACCACATCCTTTGTTCTTAAAGATTAAAAAGAAAAAGAAAGGAAACATTGTGATGAAGAGCAACGGGAGGATTTCCCACAATCCATTTTTTTTCCTTTTTCCTTTTTTTTTCTTTTATTTGTTTTTCCTCATTAACAAAAGGCATTTTACAACTATATGATTCTTTCAGTAAGCTCTCATAACCTCTCATAACCTTAAAATTTAAAATTTGTTTCGCAGATGAAGCTGATATTGAGATTGATGAAAATACCCCTCTACAAGGAGTTTTGGGATCTTGGGCGAATATGCTTGTGCTTTTGTCTCAAGATTGCATAAAGAGAACCCGTTTTAGGGAGAATAAGACAAGTAACTCTAGCAGACTTCTGGGGATGATTCTTGCTTTCTGTTTAGAAGAAATTGTAGCTCTTACCAGATTAGTTCATGAAAATCAAAGCTTTGGACAGAAAAAAGCTAATCATATTCTTCTATCTACTTTGTTTACTCATTGCACTAAATGCATGAGAGATGCTCTATATGGAGCCAATACACAGGTAGCCAAATGCTAAATTTGTGATAATTGAGTCCCATACTTTGGCAAGTAACAAGCTAAATAGCCATGTGAACATTCTACATGAACAGGTTCAGACTGTTGGACTCCATGTGCTGAAGGGCATTGCTCAAAGTGAAATTGCCGAAGGCCCACATATGAAGAATCGTTCATTTTCTCTGTTCATCATTGGAGAACTCTTTGAAGATGTTTTTCTTCTGATCCAACATACAGTGAAGGTAATCCAATTTAAGTTTTTCCAAAATTATGCAGTCAACATATCGACAAAACACTTTTCATGGCAGGAAAGCATTAGCAGAGAATCTGTATCTATTATTGAAGAATGTTTAAGGCTGTTGCTTCTCTTTTACACACTTTCAAAAGATACTGAATGTTTGCAAGAGACTATAATGTTGCTTTTAGACGCGCTTCTCATGGTTTTCTCTGTGTCATGTGAAAACTATTCACAGGTGATTTAAACTCAATTCACTAACTAGACAGCTATGCTATCTACTTATCACTTTACATCTGATACTGGATTAACAATTTCAGGAAATTGCTGATGTCAAGAACATTGTTAAGAGGCTGGTCTCACATCTTGTTCAGATTCCTTCATTTGCTGTCCAAATCAAAGATGTAATGTTGTCAATGCCGGGGTCAAAACGACAGCAGCTTCAGGTGCATGTTTGACAATTGCAATAAATTGAGTTATGTTGCTTCTTCAATTATATTATTGTTTATACTTAGCATGAAAGAAGTTATTGCTTCTGAATTTGTTTTATACTTTTTCATTTTTTATTTGCACTTATAGCCCTAACTTCATTATGGCTGGCACATTCCTGTATTCAGTATCTAGCCAGTTTATAACCTTTCACAATTTGCTGCTTCGCCAATCTGTTTTATGTAAAAACCAATTCTGTGGTGCACTTCCTGCTGTTCCAAACCTTTACACCAAATTAACATAAACAGCCCCTCTCATACTCCTTTCAGCATGGAGACTGACCCTCTTTTAGGTTCTCCTTCTCTTTTCCTGATATTTGACCCTATGGTACTTGAATCTACGTTGAGAAACCATTTGACCTCAGTATCTAGACCGTTGGGGCCTACCAACTATGAATCATGGATACAAACAGGGGACTTTAATATAATACGAAATGAACATGGCAAGATGACAAAATTCTTAAAGAAGATGATACTAGGGCACAATGAATGTGATTGTGTATGTGTATGTGTATGTATTTATAATACACACCAAAACCCATAGTGATTGGGATATGTTCTATTAAAAGTAAAACAAAAAAAAGTGAAATATCAATGATTCAAATCTATATCTTCTCGACAACATCAAGCGAAAATCTAATTAGTACCTCACATAGTTAGTGAGGTTTTTAGATTCTTCTAACGTAGTAATCACTTATGTCAAAGACGTCTTCTTCCCATGGTTGTTTAAGTAACATGTGACTATAAGGAGCCACATGATCTTTACATTTTATTTATCATTGACATGGCTCTGACACAATTTTTTGGTTTTTAAAAATATTCCATTGTGTCTGTTTTTAAAAATATAACATGTTTCTCTTGTGTCTGTTTTTAAAAATATAACACGTTTCCGTTGTGTCTGATACATGCCAAGCAAGTGTCGTACACTACTTGACACAGACATGACACTTAGAAGTGTACGTGCTTTGTATCCAGGGTCAACCACCTACCACTCTCCCTGATCTTGCTTTACAGCTAAACCCCTACCTACCACCATATTCGAATTTCCCCATGAATTTACGTTTATCTACTGCTGCTAGGTCAACCCACCAAATTACAGAAGTTGACTCTTTCCCTTCACATGTAAGAACTACCACCGTATTCTCAGTTGATGCTAATGCTAACAATAGGTCCAAACTTCTCTTCAACTTGGGTTTATTTCCTCTGAAGCTTAACTAACTCTAGCTGAGTTTGATCCTCTATATCTCATAGACTTGCCCATTCCAAACCACCCATAACTTCTCCTAAGGGTCTCCTCAACTACAATCCTCTATCTGGACACTCAATCATCCTCTCCCATTGCTCCTGCTCGCAGCAAGGTCAAAATCATATTCTCATCGTTCAGTTTCCTTTGCAAAGTATCAATTGTCCTCCCACTCCTAAAATGCTCTTATCATCCTATTTTGTCTCCATCAATGAGCTCCCACAGCATCTTCACAGTTTATTAATCACATTACCTGCCTTGGTAATTTTGGACCTTTTGAATCCAACTGACACAGAAACAAGCCACTTCGCCGTCAACAAGCTGATATTTTGAGGTGAAGGAGACTAAGGTACCTCAAGCTACTTCCCTTCACAAACCCAAAATTGGGCTTTGTTCATATCCAGCTTATCTTTGATGGTTTTGCATATAGCTTTATTAGCACCGCTGCAGGCTATCAACTGGGGTCTCAGTCATCTGAATCTATCTCCCTAAGAAGGAAATTGGATTGTAGAAGGCACAACTCCTCTCCTAGTATGTCCTTGCCTAAAGATGATTGTTGTGACATGGAAAGCAAGAGGACCAAGACGTCCAAAGAAGATTTGCCCCTCAGAATTTTCTTCATCTCTATGAATTTGACATATACTGTGTACAAGAATCAAACTGCAACAACCAGCTACCCCGCTTCATTATTCTATCAGCAAGGGACTTGGTTATTTTGGACTCGTTTTATCGTTAGGCACTTGGAACTCATCAGCTCAATGATTAGCAACTTCATCCTCTTCATCAAGTTCAAAACCAAATCCACTTGGTATTGTGCTTCCTTCTGTCTACTTGTGGTCCGAATGGTCTTTCATTCCCGTTAAGAGTTCAGAACAGATAGCTTGACCTAGATTGGTACAGCCGGTTTTATTATATAGATTAAAAAAAATTAAAATTAGAATCATACCCTTATACATTATAATACTTCTCTTCAAACTGGAGCGTAGATGTCAATCATGTCCAGCTTTTTACATAGTGTCGAAAACAGTTTCTGAAACAAAGCTTTGGTAAAAATATCACGAAGCTGTGCTCGGAAAGTAACATAGGAACAATTCTCTTGGCCATGGCCATTTTCCGAATGAAGTCACAGTCAACCTAATATGCTTCGTCCTCTCATGAAACACAGGATTGTTGGCAATATACATAACTGCTAGTTATCATAATGCATCATCATAGAGTGAGGAGTGAACACCCATTTTATCTTGTCTTGAGGAGAGACAATACACAGCCTGCTTTTGCCTTGAAGAACTTCTAGCTCGAGCATCATGAGATTTCTATAGTATATTGTCAAAAAAGAAAAAAAAAATCATTTTGCAACCACTGATGCATAGACAAACAATATTTAGAATGCATGCTTTTTATTTATGCAACTTTCAAAACATGTAAATCAAAATGAATGATCATAATTTTATGGCATGCCATGCACTTTGATATAATGTCTGTTACTATCACGGATGATATGGATGATGTGTGTAGCATTTTGTTGTTTCCTTAGAGCAAATTTTGTTTCCGTCTGCCAAATACAAGGTGTGCCACCTTGGTGATCCGCACCCCTCATCAAAAATTTGATGCGGAAAAGAATTGTGTATTGAAGTTTCCAATCCCTTCCATCAAATGGCCCCTTTTTCCATTAAACAACCATTCATTTAGAACTATTAGAAGAAAGGGTTAGACGTCACTAAAACTCAATTTTTTTGCCCATGCATACGTCGTAATGTATTGGTCAAGATGAATCACGTGGGACACCCATAGACTGACGCACTATGAGTTAAATTGGTGGGAACAAACACTTAGTTTGTTTCAAGGAGACGACAAAGTGCTATGTATAGTGAGAAAATGGGAGGGCAGGTGACAACAGACAACTTGTGTGAGGAGGCTTAAGATATGAAATGGATCATTTTTTGTATAATCGGAAATCTCATTGTCATCTTGATCTGTTTAAAATATAAATGTCTAAAAAATCGCACAATTTAGAGATCTCTACCCCACATATCAAAGTGGCATGCACCCACATAAACCGTGAGAGAGAACATAAATTATTGATGCACCTTTATTTAAAAAATAGAACATCTACGTCCTATATTCGATGTGCATCGTCATACTTGTGTTTTTTAATTATGTAAGTCTTTTTAATGAAAATTTTGATATTTTCTAAGGGTGTATGTGCAATAGTGCACGAGATCCCATTCCCTAGAATCCTAATTGGATGGAGATTCTATTTGATGGTTTCCTCTCCTAGAACCAAAATTTAGATAGGGATTCTAATTTTCTTTCCCTTTTTATTAAATTATGATCTAGTTCGTAGATTTTCTTTATATATTTATTTATTTATTGGATAACTCGTTATGGGGCTTGGGATCAAGAAAACCAACAAGCCCCCCGTGCACACATGCTTAGACAACTTCTGTGCATTGCCTTTTGCAAATATGTCTGTTGTATTGCATTACCTTCTGAAAAATGTCATTTGCATACATGGGACATGGCGCAAATATGAACTCCACAAGTTTCTTTCTTTTCTTTTTCAGGACATGATTCGAGTATCAGTCGGCCAGGGTCAGAATACATTACAGTCAAAGTTCAGTGTGCAACAGGAGCCGAATGTTTCCGAAGTTTGCCAGTCACATGCTCTAGATTCTGTCGGGGCGCATGCTGACAAGCATGAATTGAAAGAACAAGATGATTTTGGTGGTGGTGATGATGATGATTGGGATGCTTTTCAATCTTTCCCTGCTGACAATACAGCTGTACCTGCATCCGATTTACATGCCAATGTCACAGAAACCAATCCTATTTCAGGTTTTGAGTCTTCATCTGCGATAACTGATGACCACTATGTAGAGAATGACCATCAATATCTCACAAATCGTATGGTCTCTGAAGAGACGGGTGCTGCAGATAAATTAGAGAGCAGCACAGATGAAGAAAGGATGAGTTTTGATAAACATGAGCTTTTGGAAACCTTGCACTCCGAACATTCTGTGGTTGAAACAAATGAGTCTGAGGAAAATTCTAATCCCCCACATTCTATAGACAAAGAAAGAACCAGCCAGGATAAAGATGAACTTGAAGAAACCTTGGACTCCCCATTTACAGATGTTGAAACAGAATCTGAGGAATCTTCTAATCCCCAGCATTCTGCTGACAAAGAAAGGATGAGTCCTGATAAGGATGAACACGAGAAAACCTTAGATTCCCAACATTCTGAAGTTGAAGAAGATGAAGATGAACCTAGGGAATCTTTGAATTTCCATGATTTTATGGCTGATGAAACACTAGAAGGTGAAGGTGGTAACAGAACTCAGCAACTTTTGCCTTCATCCCCTAAAAAATCGGAAAGCAATGGCCAGGATTTTGAGGGTGACGGTGAATTAAGAATTGATTGTTGCAGTGAAGAACGTTTTCAAAAGCTTTCTGCAGATTCACCAGCTGCTCCAATGGACATCCCTGATGAAATTAGCAGCGAGCATTCGGAGACTGTTGAAAGAGAAGCAACATAAAGTCTTAGCTAATTTCATCTCCCTGTTCACCCAACGATTTAACAAGATACACAGTTCTTTGAATTAAGTGAGTGCTGCAATATATCAACATCAAATTTTCACTTCCTCCTTTATGGGCTTGTTTCGATTTCCATCGAGGGGAGGGGTGCTGGCCAGGCGACAAGTGTTTCCGACTATGATATCACCGGATAGTTTATACCCTTTCAGTTTTATAACGTTTTTTTCCCGTATCTATGAAAAATTGTTGGTTTGTGAACAGATATAGTAGGGCTAGGGGTGTAAACGGGTCGGGTTCGGGTCAGATTCGTGCCATATTTGAATCTAAACCCGATAAGCAATTTGGGTTTGGGTCAGAATCTCTTCTTTCTTCTCGGTTCGGATTCGTCGAATTTTAAATAGGTGTATTAAAGTTCCAATGAAAGTTATTTTTTAAAGTGTATTTTAATTTTGCTAGATACAAAATGAAAATTTGTATACTTTGTTTTTATAATAATATCATCAAGTTCTCATTTATAATTTTATTAATTTAAATATAGAGAAATATATGATGATAAGTATCATTTTATAACATTTTTTTTCGAGTTTGTTAGAAATAGTCATATCCGAACCTGACCCGATAAGAATTTTGGATCTAATTTTTAGGTCTGAACTTGACCCATTTGTAAAAGATCGGATCGGGTTTTCAGGTACCATTTACAGTCCTAAGCAGGGTCCATTGAGGGTTTCACTTGGTGCCACATCTAGTCCTGGGAATACATGGCTACATTGATGCTGGCTGGAGTTAGAGGATAGTTTCATGAAATCTGCTGTAAATAATTATTTGTTATGAGACGGGACATCAAATGGCCTGCTGAAAGCTTATTCTGTTTGTTACAGAATGATAAATTCACAAGGCCCTGGGTATAGTTCAGCAGTTGCAGAATGATAAATCCAGTGGAAGCAAAGTATATGCAGCGAAACTTTGGGGAGCTTATCCTCATTCTTTAATCCTACTTATTAATGAATATTTGAGATACAATTTTATGTCTTTTTTCTTAAAGTTACTGTCAAGTTGTGTACATTGTTTTGTCGACAGAGAGTCTTACAACCTAGCGGATAAAGTACGTTACATAGTCTGTTTAGGGATTGGTGACTTATTTAATGACTTTGGCACTAGATGTTCTCAAAATGGATGCTGTCAGGTCGGGTGAATTATAGAATAGAGAGACGTCTGTTGGCATTCTAACCTTCCTTATCCTTTTAGGGCCTATCTGAAAGAGAATCCAATACCTTTTGGTCGTGAATGTCTGAATAGGATGAACCGCTTTCATGGATATTCGTCCTTCATGGATATCCTTTTTTTTTTGGAACAAATCAATTAGAATTAAGCTCGATCAACTGAAATATGTACCATCCACCCTTGGAAGGTAGGGGTTTTAAAAATGTGATTTGAAAATATTTTAGCATATTTTTAAATCACTACCACATGAAGAATAATGAAATAATTTAAAGTATTTTTCAAAATTAGCTTGAAATCCTTTAAGTAAGGAATAAAACAATAAGTATCACATGAAAACATGAAAATCACACGATCATCGATATTCAAATGGCAATAAAGCACATATATGCTCATGAAAAAAATCATGAGCAAACACTAAGCGTAGAGTGTAAGAGTCATGCAATGAGTATAATCATAGAGATAGGTAATGAAGTTCATATAAAATTCTTTTATAAATATAAAAAACATAAAATTCAATTTTCATCAAAACAAAATAAACTTCAAGATATATGTATGTTTTGTCTATACTAAAGTATGCATACATATCCAAATATAGACTGGTCCACAAAAGTATATTGCATGAAGGCAAGTGACTCTAGAATATACATGTATATCTATTAGTTTTAGACAAAAATAACATATATATGAAGCTAAGCATGTACAAAAATAGGAAAAATAAGTATAAATGAAAGAATCATCAAAACTAGGTTATACATGTACATGTAATGAGTACAAATGAGCAATGAAGCACAAACATATAATAATCAAGTGTAGCTCACTACTTGTACAAGTATAAACACAAGTTTTAATGAAAACTACATCTAAATAAGTAATCACCACATAAAGTGCAAGACAAACATGATCAATTGGCTAAATGTACGTGTTTTAGAGCTAGTATATACATAATAGTTAAACACTAGTGAGAACACAAAATATGAATCCATGTGAACATGGGTGTATCTCAAAGACTATTTATGTATATCACATGCTTAAAAACATTGCATTTAACTTAATGAGCATTAAAATCACAGCATGCTAAAATCATTCATATGAAAACATGTAAAAAAAAATTGAGAGTTGGAGATAGTTACCAAAATCAGTGAACCAATCTCTAGGTCTTCAAACCATGGTGGTACTCCCACCAAACATCCCTTGAAAGTGATGCATCCAAAAATATGATCTTTACGCTCGGATCGCATCCACCATTAAGGCACCAATATCATCACGTCAAGTAAGAGCCCACACCTACATCAAATACAATAGGGGTGAATTTTGGTACCCACACTTTCTTGGGTCCATGAGGGTTAGCACCTTTCCTAACTCAAACAGATTTATTTATAAAATTTGAAACATTTATTCTATCATAACAAAACTTTGCAAGGTGGTCTGTACGTCCACAATGTGTACAAGTGTACACATTAGCATACAAATCAGGTGTGTGAGCATGATGAACATGTGTATTTCGTGTTTTGTGTGCATGAATATGTGGAGTATGTTTCTTTAGAAATATAGATTCCAATCGTGTGGGGTTCATGGCACATTGGCTCAAAGTGGAACCCAAATAATCTACACTCTTCTTCAAAATACAAATATCATTTTCAATGATTGAAGAAGAAGTAGAGTATGCAACATGTTTATCAATAGAAGATGAATCTATAGTAGCATGACAAACATGAGAATCAAAATTATTTTTCAAAGAAATATTTTCCTTTGAAACTAAATCTAGTTCTTTTGAAATTAAAACAACTTTGTTTTTAAAAACATCATTTTCTTTTAAAATAAAATCAAGTTTTGAAGACAAAATCTCATTTTTCTTCAAAACATGATCAAAATCATTCTTATTCTTTAAAAACTCATTTTCTTTTAAAACAAGGTCAAGTTGATTTTTTAATGAATCTCTTTCATTTGAAACCTCAACCCTCTCTTGTAAAATCATGTTTAGTTTAGAAAATAAATTTTTATTTTCTTCTTTTAATTCAAAACTTTTCTTCTTCAAAAGTTTATATTTATTTAACAAGTTTTCAAAAAATAAGGAAAGCTCTTCATTTAAGGCATGGGCATCCATATTATCATGATCATCATTAGAAGAGCTAGCACTATCATCTAGATGAGTATCCGAATGTATCTCAAGAGACTCATTCCCTTGGATCATATAGCAAGTTTCGTCAGACTCATCCACCATGGGTTCCTTTTTCACATAGTTTGTCGTTTGTAACTCGAGAGAGGTCAATGTATTTCACACTGTAAAAGCGGAATCACAATGAGAAAGCATAGAAAATTGATCTTTGCTAAATGTGTGTCTAAGTGTCACTAAGGCTTGTGCATTAGCCTCTATATGCTTGTCATTACCAAGATAAGATTTTTTGGTAATGGCAAGGTAAACATGCAATCCTAGGGATTTAAGGTATGCACTCATCTTAAGCTTCCACATATCGATGTAGGTAAACATGGGAGAGGCAAGGAAATCCATGAGTGTATAAATAATATGTTGTGATTAGCTATAATGAGGATCTTTGTTAGACCCCAATCAAGAGCATCAACCTCTGATACCAACTGAAATACACCTAGAGGGGGGATGAATAGGTGTACTAGCTAATCTAATGCAAACTAATGTAGAATTAAAAACTATTAAGCTAACACATAAAGTATAACACAAGAGTGTAGCCGAATCTCCGTGAAGGGCTCTGAACTATCTCCTCAAGATTCCTCTAAATTAAGAGTTGAGGTGTTATATGAAACTCTCTTGGTTCAACACAAGTGTGAGCATACACAAACTATATCTAGTATATGAATATATGCAATATAAAGTAATGCAAGATATAAGAGAAATAGAGTTGAGAGATAGTGGATCAAATGCAAACAACAAGATATGTTTCGAGGTTCGAGCCACTGCTCTACGTCCCCACCTTCACACAGAAGGATTTCTACTATGCCCACACAGGACCTTCCACAAAGGGACCTCCACTGAGGAATTACAACTCTACACTTAGAGTACACTACTCCTCTCTCAAACACAATCATCTCTATACAAGAAGGATAGGCACAAAGCCAAAGTAAAGAAAAGATTACAATCTTGGCGATTCAATAATCACAAATAACACTTGGTGGTTACAATAGACCACAAGCAATATTCCTCACAAAAACCAGATCATATAGATAGGATTAGAGATGATAGCTCATGTGTAAAAAAATAAAGTGTTTTAAAATAAAATAACAGAGAAAAACACTTGAAAAAAATACTAGATAGATATGTAAATAAAGAACAAAACTAATTTCCCAAATAATTCCTTTTCTTTAATTTTTCCAACACTTTGAAAAGAAATAAAAGATAAAAATTTTGGCTCAAAAACTTCTTTTAAACTTGCTGCAAAACACTTGAAAAGATGAAAGAATAGCTCTTAAAAATCTTGGTTAAAACAGCACAAGATGACCCCTATTTATAGGCTCTCAAGAATATAGTTGTTGGGGTCTAGAAAGGTCAATTTTGACCTATCAGTCGACCAGCCGGTCGACCGTCCAACGGTCATATTTCTAACCATTGAGCCACCGATCGACTGCCTCAGGCAAACTCGCCTACCAGTCAACAGGCCGGTCGACGGAGCCTAAAGGCATTCAGCCCTGGCGGTTGACCGGCACTACCTGAGAGTTAGGTAGTTATAGTCAGTGGACCGCTCGATCGACCGCCTTATAGGCAAGGCCTTGTGCACGTCCTTTGTGCACATTAGTCGACCGACCGATCGACAGAGCTCTGGTTCGGTTAGCCGGCCGGTCGACCGCCAACAGGCTCAGACTAGGGTTAAAGGTTTGAAACTTGGTCTTATTAATACCGATAAAATCTTATAAATTCTATAAAAATAAGTTCTTATAAATATTTGAAGAATAAATATGTGTGACAAAAAATCAACACATATTACAAACTATTTGAACTATTTTTTGATATAGAAATTAAGCTTTAAACCAAAATCAATATTTTCCAAAATATAAACTTTGAAATGAAAATCTGATTTTTCTCAAACTTGTATAAATACAAAAATAAGATATTTAAACTCTTTTGAAGCATAGAGTGTATAGATAGAATCTAATACACATATAAAAGATATATCTATATTTTTAATATTAAATCCAAAACAAGTTTTGTTAATTACAAAACTCTAAACACATGAAATAGAATCATCAAAATAAGTTTTTTTAAATATATGAAGCATAAATGTATATAGATGAAATCCAATATACATTAAGCCATGTAAACTTGTTTTGATTCTATCTATTCATGAAAACCATATATATGTGTACTTGAAATTCAAAACCGGTTAAATCGAAAACTAAACGTATTGAACTTGTGTGTGTGTGTGTATGTGTGAACTTGAGCATATCAACACTAGTCTATCTTACACAAGATCTAAATACAAATTAAAACTAAACAAACAGAAGTCTTCTTGTAGAGAACTCTTTCTCCAAGCCGACTCGATCCAAACACGATCCAAAAGCTTGACTCCATCCGAGTACTAGATGCGATCTTGACGCGCGATCTCTTGAATTTACATGTGTTAGCTTCAATCAAATCTTTCGTTGAAGCTAAACACCTACTAAGATCTTGATAGAAAATATGAAACTATATAAACACAAGATCATTAGTACTATAACTACATGAGTTAATCATCATCAAAACTAGAGTGATGGGCCTTTGGGCCAACACGAATTTTAAAAAAGTGTTGCGAACGCTTCTTAGCATCCCTCCTGTGGACACGACCCGTTAGCCCTAAAGCTACACGGTAAATTGAGAGCCAACTCACTACGCACACCTATTCTTTATTTCAAATCAATTTCAGTGTTTTGATTTTATTTCAATCTTTCATCCATGGCTGGCCAAATAGAGCTAAAACTGTTCGGCCAGACATGGCCGAACAGCGCCATGAAGGGGAGGGGAAATGTAACCCCCTGATTCTTGATGTACGTATTTCAATATTAATACTCGATACGGCGTACAAAGTTGATTTGACCTTCCTGCTAGTCAGATTGAGTCAGTTTTAGTTTCAGATATTATTTTATACTATTTCAAATTTTTCAGAATTCTCTGAAATTTTTCTGAATTATTTTGGAAAATCTCCGAAGTCGGTGTCGACCGATACCGATAATCAGCTATACAATTTTTAATTAACAAATAAAGTTAAGTTTCTGACATCTATTTTCTCATTGTATCTTAGAATCATATTTTCTATATTAGGGTATTTTAAAAAAATTTCTGAATTTATCAAAAATCGGGTCAAACCAGTATCGACGAAACATTTCAGGATTTTAATTTGCAAACCTGACAAGATTTCTAGAATCCGATTTCACATTCCTCCTCTATGTAATATTCGTTGTTACAAAAATTTTGGACACTATTCTGAACTAGTCAAATTTTGCCTAAGTAAAATAATATTAAATAAATATACTTATAATATATATTTTCCTCCTCTTCTTCTTTTCCTTCTTCTTCTTCTTCTTCTTCCACCTGTTCTTCTCTCTCTATCTCTCTTCCCTCTCTTCTCCTCACTCTCTCCCCTCTCTCCCTCTCCCTGTTCCAAGCCTCGGGGGCTAGACCCGTGCGCCACCGCGCCCCCAGTCGGGGCACCACTCCCTCCCCCTTTTCCTCATCTCACTTCTTCTCTCTTCATATATATCTCTCTCTCTCTCAAATTGGGTAAAGCCCAATAACCTAAACACTAAACCCAATACCTAATTACCCATTTACTTAAGTTATGGGTTTAGGTTATCAGATCCAAACTGACCCGTTAGTAACCTGACCCGCTCCAAAAGTTAATAAAGATAATTTTTCATAAAAACCCCTGTTAAATAATATTTCTTACATTTTGATCCTTAATTACATAACTCATTTTTAATGATTTTAGCGTACCGGCGATATCTGGAGCGTCCGGAGTCCGATTTGGACGATTCTAGAACCGTTGTGATCGTGGGAAATAGAGCTACTTTCCCATGGCTATTTTGTATGCTCTTTTCTTTTATAAATTATATTTTATTATGCTTAATGAAATTGGTTAATTTCTTTATTTAATAAATCTTGATTATCGGTAAATTATTATAAATATTGTTTAATAAAATTTAATTATCGATAAATCACTGTAATTAGAATATACATGATTGTTCTTTAAACATAAGCGATAACATAATAATAATTTATTTTATTTATTTATTTATTATAAATAGATGAAATGTCTAAAGATCGAGATTAATAAGTTAATAATTTTAATAAATTGATAATTAGAAATAGATAATTATATATAATAATAATTTTGTGATATCTATCATATTAATATTACTGTAATCAATATTGTAATCATTATTATAAATAGGATATCTGACACTCGATTATGTGGCATAGCCACCGGTATCAACCCACTAACAACACTGAGACACTACCCTTGTATTTTTGGTACATGCATCTTCATTACACGGATACTCTAGGACACGAAACAGGGGACACTAATATTACACGTGGATAACTATTTTACTGAACACTGTTATTGTATGTACTTGTGGACATATCACATATATCTTGTATTGCGCCGATATTATTATTTTGATCATATCTCACCGTTACACAGATATTATTACACATGACACCATTTTCACATGACACCATTTTTATCTTCTTCACGTTCCACTGATACATGATACACCATTTCACTGGATACCGTCATTTCATATATCTGTAACATCATTACTTGGATATTTCGTACACAATTATATCATGTTCGTACATCACTGTTATATGTATTCACTGGTATCGTGCATTTATTATTTTTGTATTCTTGTCATGTGGATCGCCTTTCATATTACATGGATTATTGTTACATATATATTACTTTATTCCCGTTACATGATTATTTTCTGTTCTGATATTGATATTTTTGTTACTGGACATGTGAGTTGTTGATATGCGATGTGTGAAACTAAGTGTCATGTGGGTCCAAGCTATG
The DNA here is from genome assembly GCA_038442645.1 of Agave tequilana. Taxonomy (NCBI): domain Eukaryota; kingdom Viridiplantae; phylum Streptophyta; class Magnoliopsida; order Asparagales; family Asparagaceae; genus Agave; species Agave tequilana. Next base: position 203,911 of record JAVJIF010001516.1, read on the forward strand.
GGGGTCACATCTAGAATCTCTCATTTCTTGTTTTCTGTTTCCCGTTATCTTGTTTCATGTTATTAACAAAGCTCATGTCCTGTTATCGTGTTACATGTACCATGCACTATTCTTATTTCTGATATACTGTGTAGTTTAAATATAATAAATATAATATGGGATAGGAAAGGCTTGACATTTGATTAGATCTTATCGGGTGGATGTCTGGATCCATTATTGTCCCACTGCAGGGGACGTGCTGGCTACCGTCTGTTATAGCTCATGAGCTCCCGTTTCCGGTTACTTGTTTCACCCTAGCAGCTTGGCCCTGGTCTCAGCAGTAAGAAAGTCTTTGTAAGGCCATGATTCCAGATATGCACGGGATATACCCACTCCATTAGAGCTCATTGACCATTGGGTTTTCAATTAACATAACAGAACAGTATAAACGATAGTAACGTCAGAATATTTATTATTTGATCACTCTCTCGTTCGGATCATGGTACCCGCATGCTATGTTTAAATGGGTTCGACCGGAGTACAGGCTCCGGTATGGGACACTGGAAGAGATTGATCCAAATACAAAGCGGTACCGATTATTATTATTGTATAAATAACATGACATACTCGATACATGTAAATTATTGTTTCATTTATACTAGTTACACTTTCTGATATCCTATCCACCATTATGTCACATGTATGTTATGCACCGACAGATATATATATTATTGTGTGGTTATATTTGTTATATATTTCCTGATGTCTTATCCATTGCTATGTCACATGTATGTTTTACACTTCTAATATTTTTCACAGACACATTATTCATATACACGTATATTTTATATTTCAGATAATATATGTTTCATGTATAGTGAGTAAACACACTGTTATTGTGTAAGCACAACACTCTAACATGATTACTCCACGTACTTCATATTTACACGTTCATCTTCATCACGACAATATCATGTTACTGTTACTATTAGGAACCTGTATTACTGCTACTTGTCATTTAAACACATTGATTTGATTAGTAAATCATTCAACGTCATAACATATTACATATACTCAGAATAATATATGGACGATATAGAAACATAATCCCTCAGAATGACTTACATACTATCTCAGTTATTCACTGTAAATAGATGTAGTTGGTGACACAGCCCGGACTTGTTAATTGACATTAATGCTATTATATTGGGTAATATTGTGGTAATACCACTGTAGTCAGATGCTTAATATGACTTTTGTATATCTCTATACCGATTGTTATTATAGTTATATTGTATCACTAGTATTGAACCTTATATTATATATTATCGTGATTGTAGTATCTATTACTGCTTCTTTCATTTTACCACTTACTAGGTCACTTTCTGACGACCCTGGGTTTGTGTGCCCATGTTGGAGATATGTGATATCGTATTATCAGATATTTTAATGGATTCACATAGGAGACTCGTCATCGATACCATTCATAGATATCTTTATTATTTAGCTTTTATTTCTTTATTTATCCATATTTTTATATCTACCATGATCATTAACCCCTTTCTGCAGATATTTTTGTACTTATTTAATGTTAGAACTACTGTATATATTATGTTTATTCCCTATATTGTGGCTTAGCATACATATGTGAGGGTATTTCCGCACCGCGTGTGTACGTCGTTGTAATGATCCTATATCCGTGGGATCAAGACGTTACAGGAAGGAGGAGGTCAATGGCGCTTGGGGGAATAGGGAGGAGGTCAGGGGGCTTGGGGGAGAGGCTCTCCTCCCCCTCTTCCTCCTTCTCCCTACCAGTTTTCGCGGCAAGGAGGAGGGAGGGGGGCTAGAAGAAAAAGGGGAGGCGTGGATGAGGGGCTGGAAGGAGGTAGGAGGAAGAAGAAAGAGGCTGGAAGAAGGAAGATGAGGAGGAAGAAGAAGGAAGCGGGGGCTGTCGATGGGGGCGCTAGGAGGAGAAGGGGGAGGATGGGGAGGAGGAAAAAGGAAGGGGAGGGGCAATTTCAGTATTTTAAAAAAAATTGGTGTGTGCCTTTATGAAAGAGTGCGGTTATTTAAGCCCAAATAAGTGATAAGTTTCCCAAAAAATAAGTTAAGATTTTCTTAGACAGTTTTACCTTCAAATGAAAACTCCAAAATATAAAATTAATTTTTTAAATATTATAACTTTACCACAATAATTAGTTAACATATCAATATAATTAGTAAGTACACCTATCTATAACCTTAATTCTTCTTTAACTTCAAAGCTCTCTCTATGACTTAACCCATAAATCCTTGATTTTTTATGTATTTTTTCATGTGGATATATGCAGAGATACGCACAATCATGATAACAATAAGCAAGAGTAGACAGATGAAGAACACAAGAAACTTACGAGAGCCATGAAAGACTTCTTGATTTAGTTTCTCTGTTCTGTTTTGTTCCAAGGGCAAAATATCTGCCCTGTGTAAGATTCTTACATGGTCATTCTGGCTCATATCAAAACTTTCTTTCAAATATTGTGGCCTCAGTGTGGCGCATTCCTTGGTGTCCATTTGAGGTACATGCATTATGCATACATAAATACATGCCTATATAATCACTTCATGATCTATTTCTTCATAATTGTTTCTGATCCTCCATACATACATACACTTCATGGTCTATTTCTTCATGATTGTTTCTGATTATTCACTTCCTTTTTTCTGGAATTTTGATGTCAGCATCAAACTCATTGACGTCTATGGAAACCGACACAACACTAGTAGTCTAAATGATCCAGTCGCTACTACCAGAATATCTGACCTTGTATATGAATCTAAAGAAACATATAAGTCTCCGTTGATTCTGACTTAGCAATGGCATGGGCAGCAAGATTAGACGATGGTGCTTGGAAAAGCAATGCTCTGACAATGAATTGGGTGTGAGGGGAGAGGCAGATCAACGGAAGAGAGAGTGAGGGAAGAGCGATAAGATTGAAAAAAAAGAGAGAAATTAATTTCAAATTATGAGGTATAACTAGATTTTTTTTATACTTAATTAAGTGTGTAGAATAAAAGAATATTTAGATTAATTTTAGAGGAGATCTATTTATTGATTTATTGTGTCTACTAACTAATGAGTCTACTTATCAGTTCTTTGAATTTAAATAACCACATTTTTTGTCAAAACCGATCGAAGGGAGATTTTCTTCAGTGACTCATTTAGAAATTTTCTTCATCCGAGAGAGAGAGAGAGAGAGCAACATTGCCTTCTCCTCTCTCACCTCCCTTGTCTACTTTTCTCATCTCTCTCATCACTCTCTTAATTGATTGGTCGGCCTTTCACCGACGGAGACGGTGTATGATTCATATTGAGTGGTTGCCTTTGATCTAACGGGTGCTTTAATCAATTTGCTGGGTCCAAAGTCTCCGCGTTCTACTGCTCTAATATTGTTTTGCTTCGCCCCCCAATTGAAAAAAATCCTCTTCTCCGCTCTCACTTTTTTTCTTCTTCCAAATCCAATTTTCTCTCACAAAACCCTAACCCTAACCTTAACCTTTCAGCCTCAACAACAATGGCAGCAGAGGCGGCTGACAACGGCAACGGCCTGAAGAAGCTGGAATACCTCTCACTAGTCTCCCAAGTTTGCACCGAGCTCGAATCCAACCTCGGCATCGCCGACAAGGTTCTTGCGGAGTTCATCACCGAGCTTGGCCGCAAGTCCGAGACCGTAGAAGACTTCGACAGGAAGCTCAAGGAGAATGGGGCCGAGATGCCCGATTACTTCGTGAAGACCCTCCTCACCATCATCCACGCCATCCTTCCTCCCAAATCCAAGTCCAAGAGCAAGTCCTCCTCCTCCTCTGACCCCAAGAACCAGTCCTCTGCCGCCTTCCCGGGGCTCGCAAGGCCTGACGACCGAGAGCGGGTGAAGGATTTGCAGCGGGAGATCGAGAGGGAAGCAGAAGTGAGAGCTGAGGCCGAGGAGAGAAACCGAGAGCAAGAGGACAGGGATCGACGCCACAGAGATCGGCACCGGGACCGTGATCGAGATCGTGATCGTGACCACCATAGAAGTGTTGGAATTGAAGAATATGAAAGGCGAATCTTCGAGTTGAATTATGGCGAGATCCGTTGATCGAATCAAACTGGATGATGGTTGGAGTGTGTTCTCCTTCCATTGGTGATGAACGTGGTATATTCACATGTTCAATTCCGACTTCGAATGAATGAGATATTCAAGTCCAAAGTTTGCTTAATTCAAAGCCAAATGGGACTAAAGGAAGCTAAAAGCATTTAGTCCCACATTGGCCGTGTGATGGAAGCTTATGGGGTATAAATAGAGAAAATTGAGAACAAAGGGCGTGCCCTTTGGGTACTTGGAGTTTTCGCGCGCGAAAAGGAGGGAATTATGCTCGCACATGCGTGCGTGCGCGCGCGCGCCGCCGCCGGCCGGTGCCGGTGCCGGAGCCGGGTCCGGGCTCGGGCTCGGGTCTGGGTTCGGGTTCGGGTTCCCTACCTAGTTTCAGGGTATGGGCCGAACAGATCCGCTCCACTCCACTACCCAATCCGCTCCAGCCCGCCAACGGTGTCCGCGCGAACGGATCCGAACTGTTCGCCAACCGTTGTCGGAAAAACCGACCGTGCGGTTGAACGGTTGCGACGGTTCTGTCCGAACCGTCGCAACTGTTGACTTTTGACGGACGAGAATACCCTTCCGGAGCGTTATAAATAGCGCTCCAGAGGTTCATTCTCAGACACACCAACAGAGTTTGAACACTCTCTCTCTATACTGAGTTCTGAACTGTTCTTCCAACGTTCTGAACTGTGATTCCAGCGTGAAGTGGAATCCGCGACTTCCAGCGTGAAGTGGGAATCCGAAGCGACTTCCTAAAAAGAGATTCTGCCAAATTGTTCTGAAAGAGGAATCAGAAAATTCAACATATTCTTCTATAAGAATTGTTGTCTGAATCTGATACTTCTGAAGAAAGATATTCTTCAACCTTCCTTCGTCCTCAACAGTGGGTGCTCCTCCAGAGAGTAAAGGCAAATATTCGTTTGAAATTTATCCTTGTACCGCTGCTTCAACAATCCTGTGAAGGTACTGGTTGACTACGGTTCGACCGTACGGTGATTTGGTAGTGCTATCCAAATACCGTGAAAGAGTGTTGTATCTTGGGAGACCAGCGTCCATTATCCCGTTAGCACCAGTGCGGGGGACGTAATTATCTTAAGGAGATTCGCTTTAAGCGTACCTCACTCTAAATACTGTATAAGTAGATTAAGTCCTTTATACATGGGATATACTTTACAGTATATCGAGACTGACTTAGATTCAGTCTAATTGGTGCTTTAACCAAGGAAGGAAATTGAAAGGTGGTTCTTAAATTAAAGAACGTTCTATTGAACGGAAAACCTCCCACCTTATATTTGCCGACCTGGCCAATTAGATTGTTGATAACTCAGTGATCTTGATTAGTTATCAGATTGATTCTTGTTAAGCAGAATAACCAACAATCTTAAGACAATTATCGTTCTTACTTCTGTTCTGCTTGAACTTGCAGAAAATGTCTGAGACAAATCAAGATAGCACCAGCAAGGTAACAAACATACCGCTCTAAGGTTTGATGCCTACTCCACTTCCTAACCCGAAGCCGGAGAAGCCAGGAAAGTTTAACGGCACAGAATTCAAGAGGTGGCAACAGAAGATGCTCTTCTACTTGACCACTCTTCATCTGGCCAAATTCCTACAGGAGGATCCACCAGAACCCGGAACTGATCGGGACTCAGTCCTTGCAGTGGATGCTTGGACACAAGGTGACTTCCTTTGCCGAAATTGTGTTCTTAATGGACTGGATGACTCTCTTTATAATGTCTACAGTCCTATCACTACGGCAAAGAAGTTATGGGCCAGTCTTGACAAGAAGTACAAGACTGAAGAAGCTGGTACCAAGAAGTTCGTCGTTGGACGATTTCTAGAGTATAAAATGGTGGATAGTAAGACTGTCATCAGTCAGGTGCAAGAGTTCCAACTTATCTTGCATGAAATAGAGGCCGAAGGTATGATTCTTCCTGAAACTTTTTAGGTTGCAACAATCGTGGAGAAGCTCCCACCTGCGTGGAGAGACTTCAAGAATTACCTGAAGCATAAGCGAAAGGAGCTAAAGTTGGAGGATCTCATTGTGAGGCTTCGTATAGAGGAGGACAACCGCAAGTCCGAGAAAAGGAGCAGTAAGAACTCCTACGAAGCAAAAGCAAATGTGATCGAGGACTCAAAGGGAAAGCGTCTTCTTCCAAAAGCTTGAAGAGAAAGAAGCCTTCCCAGGGGTACAAAGGCAAGGCTCAAGACGGCAGAAACATGCGCTTCAAAGGGACCTGTTACATCTGCAACAAAGAAGGTCACAATGCAAATGAATGTCGCAGCCGTCTTAAGAAGAATAAGAAGAGCCACCCACAGGCGAACATGACCAACCATGAATCACCAAGTTTTTCAGCTGTGGTGTCAGAAGTAAACCTGACAACCAACAACAAGGATTGGTGGGTAGACACTGGAGCTACCCGGCACATCTGCTCGGAGAAATTGTTATTCTCAGAATATCAAAGGTTAGAGCAAGATGAGCAATTGTTCATGGGTAATTCAGCTTCCTCAAAGATTCAAGAAAAGGGCAAGGTCATCCTGAAGTGGACATCGGGGAAAGAGCTTACTCTTAACGATGTCCTTCATGTTCCAGACATCCGCAAGATTTGATCTCCGGATCAATACTTAGTAAGAAAGGATTTAGAATTGTATTTGAATCCGACAAATTTGTACTTACTAAGGGAGGGATGTATGTGGGAAAGGGCTATCTTGTTGATGGACTTTTTAAAGCCAATGTTGCAGTGGTTGATAAAAAGTCTGTGTATTTGTACCCAAAGCTAATAAATAAAGGAAATTCTTCTGTTTATTTGCTTGAGTCTCCTAATTTGGGCATGCTAGATTAGGGCATGTAAATTACAAGTCTTTGAAAAACTTGTCTAATCTGGGATATATTCCTAAACTCAACTTGGAAGAAATTCGCAAGTGTGAGATTTGTGTTGAGGCCAAGTTGGCTAAAAATTCATTTCACTCAATAGATCGAAATACAGAACCTTTAGGGTTAATTCATAGCGATCTATGTGACTTGAAGTTTATGCCAACTAGAGGCGGTAAAAAGTATTTCATTACTTTTATCGATGACTGTACAAGATACTGTTATGTGTATCTTTTAAACAGTAAGGATGAGGCAATAAATATGTTTACAACATATAAAGCCGAAGTTGAGAATCAACTCAACAAGAAAATCAAGATTCTAAAATCGATAGAGGCGGAGAATATGAATCAAATGATTTTAGTGAGTTATGTGCTAGTTTTGGTATAATACATCAAACTACAGCACCATACACTCCTCAGCAGAATGGAATTGCTGAACGGAAGAACAGAACTTTGAAGGAGATGGTTAATTCCATGCTCGTAAGTTCTGGAGCTCCGCAGAACTTGTGGGGGGAAGCTCTATTAACTGCAAATCATATTCTAAATAGAGTACCCCATAAGAAACTTGGTTTAATACCATTCGAGTTATGGCATGGTAGGACACCTTCCTACCATTACCTCAAAATGTGGGGGTACCTAGCAAAGGTGCTAGCACCATTACCTAAAAAGACTAAGTTGGGAGCAAAAACTATGGACTGTGTATTCATAGGCTATGCTTTGAATAGTAGTGCCTACAGATTTCTGGTTCATAAATCAGAAATACCAGATATTCATGTAAACATGATTATCGAATCTCGAGATGCTGTGTTCTTTGAAGATATCTTTCCATACAAACGGGAAGCAGATAAGACTTCTGGGAAAAGAACACACGAGATGGCGTTCAGGGACGAAAGCCCCGAGGAACCAATTGTTAATGCGGAAACTGAACCAAGAAGAAGTCAGAGATCTAGAATCTCAAAATCTTTTGGTCCAGATTTCATAGCATACGCTATTGAGAGCGAGCCTCAAACATTCAAAGAGGCTATGTCAACCCCAGAAGCACAAATGTGGAAAGAAGCTATAAATAGCGAAATAGAATCCATACTAAGTAATCATACTTGGGAATGGTAAACTTGCCTCCTGGAAGTAAACCAATTGGGTGTAAGTGGATTTTCAAACGAAAATTAAAACCCGATGGATCTATCGATAAGTACAAGGCTAGATTAGTAGCCAAGGGTTATCGGCAAAAAGAAGGACTTGACTACTTCGATACTTATTCAACAGTAACAAGAATAACGTCCATTCGGATGTTAATCGCAATTGCAGAATTGCATAACTTAGATATCCATCAAATGGATGTCAAGACTGCATTCTTAAATGGTGAATTAAATGAAGAGATATATAGGAGCAACCTGAAGGATTTAAAGTCAAGGGCCAAGAACACAAGGTGTATAAATTGGTAAATTCCTTATATGGTTTAAAGCAGGCTCCAAAATAATGGTATGAGAAATTTGATAGTGTCATGATTAAAGATGGATTCACTATCAATGAATGCGATAAGTGTGTTTACACGAAAACAGTTGGAGATGCATGTATCATTGTCTGTTTTATGTAGACGACATGTTGATACTTGGGACTAATATTGAGATTATTAAGTCCACTAAAAGAATGTTATCCAACAGTTTTGATATGAAGGATCTGGGGGTTGCTGATGTAATTTTAGGAATTAAAATTACTAGAACACCAGATGGAATCAGTCTATCTCAATCTCACTACGTGGATAAGATGATAGAAAGATTCAAGGATCATGGGATAAAAGAGAATGTAAATCCTTTTCTCCCACACGTCCACCTTCATAAGAATACAGGAACTGGGATACGCCAGTTGGAATATTCTCAGATTATCGGAAGTCTAATGTATTTGATGAATTGCACTAGACCCGATATTGCTTACGCTGTAAGCAAGTTGAGTAGATACACTAGCAATCCTAGTGATCTACATTGGACCGCTCTACTACGAGTATTGGGTTACGTATCACATACCAAGGAATATGCCTTGAGATATGGACAGTATCCACATGTACTGGAAGGATACAGTGATGCTAATTGGATTGCAGATTCTGAGGAATCAAAATCAACTAGCGGATACGTATTTACTCTAGCAGGAGCAGCGGTATCATGGAAATCTTCTAAGCAAACATGTATTGCCCGTTCCACTATGGAATCGGAATTCATAGCCTTAGATAAGGCTGGAGAAGAAGCAGAATGGCTTCGACAATTCTTAGAAGATATACCATTGTGGCAAAAGCCAGTGCCCGCTATATGTATACACTGCGATAATCAAGCAGCTATATCTAGAGCACAAATTGTTATATACAACGGTAAGTCTAGACATATTCGTCGTAAACATAATACTGTGAAGCAGTTGCTCTCAAATGGAATTATCTCTATTGACTTTGTATCGTCAAAGGATAATTTAGCGGATCCGCTTACTAAAGGTTTAAGTGGAGAGCGTATAAACTGCGCATCGAGGGGAATGGGTCTAAAAGCCTAACCTTACCGAGTCAGCTTAATGGAAACCTCACTTAGCGACTGGAGATCCCACGGACTAAGTTCAAGAGGAAAAATTAGTTATGATTGACTCAGCAAGTAAGCACTTGGGAGCTTGACTCCAATCCATTCCTAAGGTGCACATAAGTGCTTTTCTACAAGTGGGTTAAGGATAAGCGTAACGCTTTTAATGAAGCCTATATCTTGTTACTAAACAAGTGGAGTAGAGTAGACTACTCTTAATAGGTCCATCACCTATGTGAGTATAGAGTTGGGTCGGCTCTTTGGGAATTTCTATGGAGGCTGTTATTCCCTAAAGATACTCTCTGAAACCAAGAATGTCCAGGGCCAAAACGGACACAACCGAGAGCCAAAGTTGATTTGGAAAGTCACTGTGTGAAGCTTGTTGACTTGGCTTACACTAACGGCTAACAGTTCAAGACCTAGTTCACTGATTAGCCAGTAAGTCCGATAAAGCTTTCACTATAGAAGGTTCAAGACCTAGTTCACCTATCCTTATGCAGTTTCTTTTCTCAAGTACCTTTCACAATAGAGTCAGTCTCTTTGTGTGTCATTTCCTTGAATTCTCCATTCATTGTGGGGGATTGTTGGAATTGAAGAATATGAAAGGCGAATCTTCGAGTTGAATTATGGCGAGATCCGTTGATCGAATCAACTGGATGATGGTTGGAGTGTGTTCTCCTTCCATTGGTGATGAACGTGGTATATTCACATCTTCAATTCCGACTTCGAATGAATGAGATATTTAAGTCCAAAGTTTGCTTAATTCAAAGCCAAATGGGACTAAAGGAAGCTAAAAGCATTTAGTCCCACATTGGCCGTGTGATGGAAGCTTATGGGGTATAAATAGAGAAAATTGAGAACAAGGGCGTGCCCTTTGGGTACTTGGAGTTTTCGCGCGCGAAAAGGAGGGAATTATGCTCCCACATGCGTGCGCGCGCGCGCCCGCCGCCGGCCGGCGCCGGTGCCGGAGCCGGGTCCGGGCTCGGGCTCGGGCTCGGGTCTAGGTTCGGGTTCGGGTTCCCTACCTGGTTTCAGGGTATGGGCCGAACAGATCCGCTCCACTCCACTACCCAATCCGCTCCAGCCCGCCAACGGGTGTCCGCGCGAACGGATCCGAACCGTTCGCCAACCGTTGTCGGAAAACCGACCGTGCGGTTGAACGGTTGCGACGGTTCTGTCCGAACCGTCGCAACTGTTGACTTTTGACGGACGAGAATACCCTTCCGGAGCGTTATAAATAGCGCTCCAGAGGTTCATTCTCAGACACACCAACAGAGTTTGAACACTCTCTCTCTCTATACTGAGTTCTGAACTGTTCTTCCAACGTTCTGAACTGTGATTCCAGCGTGAAGTGGAATCCGCGACTTCCAGCGTGAAGTGGGAATCCGAAGCGACTTCCTAAAAAGAGATTCTGCCAAATTGTTCTGAAAGAGGAATCAGAAAATTCAACATATTCTTCTATAAGAATGTTGTCTGAATCTGATACTTCTGAAGAAAGATATTCTTCAACCTTCCTTCGTCCTCAACAGTGGGTGCTCCTCCAGAGAGTAAAGGCAAATATTCGTTTGAAATTTGTCCTTGTACCACTGCTTCAACAATCCTGTGAAGGTACTGGTTGACTACGGTTCGACCGTACGGTGATTTGGTAGTACTATCCAAATGCCGTGAAAGAGTGTTGTATCTTGGGAGACCAGCGTCCATTATCCCGTTAGCACCAGTGCGGGGGACGTAATTGTCTTAAAGAGATTCGCTTTAAGCGTACCTCACTCTAAATATTGTATAAGTGGATTAAGTCCTTTATACAGGGGATATACTTTACAGTATATCGAGACTGACTTAGATTCAGTCTAATTGGTGCTTTAACCAAGGAAGGAAACTGAAAGGTGGTTCTTAAATTAAGGAACGTTCTATTGAACGGAAAACCTCCCACCTGATATTTGCCGACCTGGCCAATTAGATTGTTGATAACTCAGTGATCTTTATTAGTTATCAGATTGATTCTTGTTAAGCAGAATAACCAACAAGAAGTGGTCGAGATAGGGATAGAGACAGGGAAAGAGACAGAGATAGAAGGGATAGATTCGATGATGACAGAGATGACAGGAGAGAAAACCCTCGAAGGGATTCGGATGAGCCCGAGCTCTACAAGGTGTACAAAGGCAGGGTCTCGCGAGTTACGGACACAAGTTGCTTCGTACAGATTCCGGAGTTGAGAGGGAAAGAAGGGTTGGTTCACGTTTCTCAGATTGCGAGCAGAAGGGTTGTGAATGCTAAGGACGCGGTGAAGCGTGATCAGGAGGTGTTTGTAAAGGTGATCTCTTTCTCCGGGCAGAAGCTTAGCATGTCAATGAGAGATGTGGATCAGAAAACGGGGAAGGATTTGCTTCCGATGAGGAAGAGTTTGGAGGACGAGGCATCAAGGGCGAACCCTTCAAGTGGGAATAGCAATGGCCGACGAGGAGGATGGGGCTATCAGGTATTACAATTGTTGAGGAGGATGAGAGCGCACCATCGAGAAGACCATTGAAGAGGATGAGCTCGCCTGAGAAGTGGGAGGCCAAACAGTTGATTGCAGCTGGGGTTTTGGATGTTAGGGACTTGCCTAATTTTGATGAGGATGGGGATGGGCTGCTGTACCAAGAGGAAGGAGCCGAGGACGAGCTTGAGATTGAGCTGAACGAGGATGAGCCCGCCTTCTTACAAGGGCAGAGTAGGTTTTCGATTGACATGTCGCCTGTTAAAATTTTAAGAATCCAGAAGGTTCGTTGAGCCGTGCTGCAGCTTTACAGTCAGCTCTTATTAAAGAGAGGAGAGAGGTGCGGGAGCAGCAGCAGCGGACTATGTTGGATTCTATTCCAAAGGATCTTAATAGGCCGTGGGAAGATCCGATGCCAGAAACAGGTGAGAGGCATCTGGCACAGGAGCTGCGGGGTGTCGGGTTGTCGGCATACGATATGCCGGAATGGAAGAAAGATGCCTATGGAAAGGCTTTAACTTTCGGGCAGAGATCGAAACTTTCAATTCAGGAACAGAGGCAGAGTCTGCCTATCTTTAAGTTGAAAAAAGAGCTTGTGCAAGCCGTGCATGATAACCAGGTGTGGTTGTAATCGGTGAAACTGGTTCAGGTAAAACGACACAAGTGACTCAGTATTTGGCAGAGGCTGGTTACACGACCAGGGGGAAGATTGGATGTACACAGCCTCGTCGGGTTGCTGCAATGTCAGTTGCAAAGAGGGTAGCAGAAGAGTTTGGTTGCCGACTGGGAGAGGAAGTCGGTTATGCGATTCGGTTTGAAGACTGCACTGGACCGGAGACTGTGATCAAGTATATGACAGATGGTATGCTACTAAGAGAGATTTGGTTGATGAGAATCTCTCTCAGTATTCAGTTATAATGCTTGATGAGGCTCATGAGAGGACAATACACACGGACGTGCTTTTTGGGTTGCTGAAGCAGCTTGTACAGCGGAGGCCTGATCTAAGGTTGATCGTCACGTCTGCTACATTAGATGCAGAGAAGTTCTCTGGGTACTTCTTCAACTGCAATATTTTCACAATTCCTGGTAGAACCTTTCCTGTTGAGATTCTTTATGCAAAGCAGCCAGAGAGTGATTACCTGGATGCGGCATTGATCACTGTCCTGCAGATACATTTGACTGAACCTGAAGGCGATATCCTTCTCTTCTTGACTGGTCAGGAAGAGATTGATCATGCTTGTCAGTCTCTTTATGAGCGGATGAAAGGCTTGGGCAAGGATGTACCAGAGTTGATAATACTGCCTGTTTACAGTGCTCTTCCGAGTGAAATGCAATCTAGGATTTTCGATCCTGCACCTCCGGGCAAGAGGAAAGTTGTGGTGGCAACAAACATAGCGGAGGCCTCTTTGACTATCGATGGATCTTTTATGTTATTGATCCTGGTTTGCGAAGCAAAATGTATATAACCCAAAGCAAGGGTTGGATTCACTTGTCATTACTCCCATCTCTCAGGCATCAGCAAAGCAGCGAGCAGGGCGAGCTGGGCGTACTGGGCCAGGAAAGTGTTATCGTCTGTACACCGAGAGTGCATACCGTAATGAGATGTCACCCACCTCCATCCCTGAAATTCAGAGGATTAATCTCGGAACGACAACACTTCAAATGAAGGCTATGGGAATTAATGACTTATTATCTTTTGATTTCATGGATCCACCATCCCTCAAGCACTGATATCTGCTATGGAGCAGCTGTACAGTTTGGGAGCATTGGATGAAGAAGGGTTATTAACTAAATTGGGAAGAAAAATGGCAGAATTCCCATTGGATCCTCCATTGTCCAAGATGCTACTGGCTAGTGTCGATCTGGGCCAGGAAAGTGTTATCGTCTGTACACGAGAGTGCATACCGTAATGAGATGTCACCCACCTCCATCCCTGAAATTCAGAGGATTAATCTCGGAACGACAACACTTCAAATGAAGGCTATGGGAATTAATGACTTATTATCTTTTGATTTCATGGATCCACCATCCCCTCAAGCACTGATATCTGCTATGGAGCAGCTGTACAGTTTGGGAGCATTGGATGAAGAAGGGTTATTAACTAAATTGGGAAGAAAAATGGCAGAATTCCCATTGGATCCTCCATTGTCCAAGATGCTACTGGCTAGTGTCGATCTTGGATGCAGTGATGAGATCCTGACTATCATTGCAATGATCCAGACACAAAACATTTTCTATAGGCCAAGGGAAAAACAGGCCCAAGCAGATCAAAAGAGAGCCAAGTTTTTCCAGCCCGAAGGGGCATGGTTCAAAGTCTCGGTCTCGGCCGCCGACTCGGCCGGCACCGAGACGGATCGGTCTCGGCGACTCGGATCGGACTCGGCCGATACGCGCAAAATGCTACATAGAACGTCAAAAAAATTATGAAAAATTCATGACAAATCATAAAAAATTGTAGATATCAAAATTCATGTATAAAAATTAAACTGAGGGAGAGAGAGAGGAACAGAGAGAGAGAGGGAGAGAGACTGAGACAGAGGGGAGAGAGGGAGACAGTCACACAGAGGAGAGAGAGAGAGAGACTGAGAGAGAGGGAGAGAGAGAGGGACAGAGAGAGAGAGACTGAGAGAGAGGGAGAGAGAGAGAGAGACAGAGAGAGGGAGAGGGGGAGAGACAGACTGAGGGAGAGAGAGAGAGACGGAGATAGAGAGAGGGACAGGGAGAGAGGGACAGGGAGAGAGAGACTGAGAGGGAGAGGGAGAGAGTCCGATAGAGAGATACAGAGGGAGAGAGAGATACAGAGGGAGAGAGAGAGGGTCCAACAGAGGGAGAGAGAGACAGAGAGAGAGAGAGACTGAGAGGGAGAGAGTCCGACGGGGGGAGAGAGAGACGGAGAGAGAGAGAGAGGGACAGGGAGAGAGGGACAGGGAGAGAGAGAGACTGAGAGGGAGAGGGAGAGAGTCCGATAGAGAGATACAGAGGGAGAGAGATACAGAGGGGGAGAGAGAGAGTCCAACAGAGAGAGAGAGAGAGAGACAGAGAGAGAGACAGAGAGAGACGGAGAGAGAGAGAGAAAGAGAGAGACTGAGAGGGAGAGAGTCCGACGGGGAGAGAGAGACGGAGAGAGAGAGAGAGAGACAATCGCTGCAGGAGAGAGAGACGGAGAAAGAGAGGGAGAGAGAGGCACAGAGAGAGGGAGAGGGGGGGAGAGAGAGACTGAGAGGGGGAGAGGGAGAAATACCTGCAGACGGCGACGGCGACGGAGACGCGGGGGAACGGCGAAGGCGACGCGGGGGGACGGAGGGCGACGCGGGGGGGAGAGAGAGAGAGAGATCAGAGATCTGATCTCTCTCTCTCCCTCAGCGCCTTTAAAGGCGCTTCGTCACGGGCGCCGAGTCGACCCGACTCGGGTCTGACTTCGCCGAGTTGACCGAGTCGGGTCCGAGTCAGACCCGAGTCGGGTCGACTCGGCGATTTTCGAATGACTCGGGCCTCCGATACGACTCGGATGGGGCCGAGTCGGATACGACTCGGCCGAGTCGTATCCGACTCGGCCGATATTTCGAACACTGCGAAGGGGATCATTTGACTCTACTTGCTGTTTATGAGGCTTGGAAAGCAAAAAATTTCTCTGGTCCATGGTGCTTTGAAAACTTTGTGCAGTCCCGTTCACTTAGGAGGGCGCAGGACGTCAGGAAGCAGTTACTCAGTATCATGGACAAGTAAGGCTCTTGTAACTTTGTTACATTCTTGGCGTTTTCCTTTCTCATCTGTCACTTATTGGATTTAAATTAAAATTTAACTTAACGTTTTCAGTTGCACTTATTAGTAGGGTGACAGATAAGTATCCTTTTTTATGGCTCTTTTTGAATCATAATGTGCATAACCGCATGCACTTAAGCAGTCAACTCATTCTTTGAATTATTGCTATTCCAATACCATGAATCAGTTACTCAGTATCATGGAAAGTAAGGCTCTCATAACTTTGTTACATTCTTGGCGTTTTCTCTTTCTCATCTGTCACTTGTTGGATTTATATTAAAATTTAACTTCTCATTTTCAGTAACACTTATTAGTAGTGACATATATAACTATCCTTTTTACAGCACTTTTTGAATCATAATGTGCATAACAGCATGCACTTAATCATCCAGCTCATTCTTTAAATTACTGCTATTCTGATACCATGTTAAACGACGAAGGTCTTCATCTTTATTGATATTGAGAAGAATTGCAAAATAAAGTTACAATCATGAGCAACACTCTCTCTTTATATAGACTCATACAAGTAGGGGTGCCACCGGATGAGGATTATCCGCGAATATCCGCATCCGAATCCGCTTCCAATCCGGATACGGATATCATTTTACATCCGTCAATATCCGTATCCGTATCCGTATCCGAAAGTTAGGTGCAAATACGGATATAGTAAAAGCAATATCTTATTCGCATCCGATCTGATATCCGAATGTTGGGTGCTTGATAATGATATCCGTATGAAAGAGACTATTCTTCAATAGAATAAGGCATTAGATTTTGATATTTTGAGTTGGTGAAAAAATAATAGTCGAGAGTATTTGATTCATGCAAGAGTAGCACGAGATATTTTGAGTATTTCGACATCAACTGTGGCATCCGAATCGACATTTAGTACCGGAGGTCGTGTAATCCATTGCTATGGAAGCCGAATGACAATGGATATCGTGAAAGTTTTGATATGTACACAATATATCATATATGTATCACATTTAATATTGTTGTAGATGAGATAAAAGGTAATATAAATATATTCGTTTAGTTTATCCTTAACCGTATTCATTTTTACATATCCGATTAGTATTCGCATCCAGTCCGCTAATATCCGATCCATATCCGATATCTGATTTTAGCGGATACGGATATCATTTTTTCACATCCGTCAATATCCGTATCCGTATCGGTATTCGAAGGTTGGGTGCGGATACGGATATGGTAAAGGCAATATCCGATCCGATGGCATCCCTACATAGGAGTAAATCCTACTCAAATTATGACTCTTAATATTACTAGAACTCTAGGGCTCTAAATACTATTAGGACTCTAACAACTGCTTTGTGTTAGAAATCTAAATGAAAGGAGAAGTTAAAAATGATAATAATAAATCAGTGGTGGTCTGCCAGTAATGACAGAACCCTCTCAAATTAGAAATTTTATTGGCAATTTAAATCAATTGTTTAGGAGGGTTGTTTGAGAGATGAGACTCATAGAACCCTTTTTAGGTCTTGCAAGTTTTGTCCTTTGCCAATAGGAGGAAGTATAGGCCATAGAAGTGCCAATTCATCTTTGCTGATGTGTCACTGTTCTGTTTGTGGCTCTTGAAAAATAATCTGTAGACAACTTCAGTGTTCTGTTTCTAAGATTTTTGGAACTGTATCAGGTAGGAGATAATCAACCAAAGGAATGGTTGGTCAGGTTAGGCATAATATATGTGACCATGTGTATATGGGTCAGCATAGATATATAGATAGTGCTGCAAAAATATGCAGTTTTCACCCAATGCTTGCTACCCTTTAATGTACAATTTGCAATATATGGTGTTATAGTTAGCTAGGTTGTCTGCTTTATATTATTCTTGCTAAACATACACAAAATCACATCTATGAGATGTCTGTAGTGCTAGAAGGCCTATTTCTCACTGACCAAAATTCACATTTTTAGTTTAGTACTTTTACGTTATTCGAGCAGGGCTAAGAACAAAGGATTTGCTTATTAGCTGAGATAAATCTGCTGAGTGAAATTATCATGGTTCATCCTACTAATAGCTGGACAGGTCTTTTGAAGTTGTAAATTCTGTAATGGGTCGTTCTTTGCTCTCTTACAAAGCAAAATGCAATTTCATGAATATTCTATTTCTATTCAGTAAATCCAACACAAATTCTTTTGTATGTCAGTACAAGAAGAAAGTATCAGATGAAAGGTTCAGAAATTGAATTTACCAAAGCGTCCAGTTAAAGGCATTTAAATTGGATTTTTAATGAAGCTGAAGAGATGCAAACTTCCACTTCAGTTAACAACCTTCTATGTTTTTCACCTAACTGTAATGAAATCTTTCTCTGCAAATTAATTATAATCGTGTAAATTAGCCAAAATCTTAGTTACTGATGTTAATTTTAACTGGTTTCTAGAAGAATGGAAGAATATGATGAAAAGATGAGCTAAAACTTGCATAAAAGAAAGTTGAAGGAGGATCTACTTGTGTCAGCCATTCAAGCAGGTCTGTCTAGAACTGTCCAGACATTTGCATGAGTAAACCACTATGTTGGTATAGAAATTACAATAAATGAAATAAAGAACTAGAGAATAAGTCCAAATGTAAACTTGTGAAGCATAGAGGCTCCAATATATCATTTTGGTTGATTCATGTTCTTACAAGTATCACATGTGAATGTCCTTGAAATACATAATGGGACAAACATTTACTAATGCCAAACTAGTTCTTTATTCTATGGCTATATTCTGTAGTTGATATCTGAGAGTAGTGTTTCCAGAAGATAGTGTTTTCCCATCAGGTTGCTAAAATGCTTGTAAAAATCAGATTCAGTGTGTACGTGTTAAGAAAAAATATCTAATATCATTATTTTGCATGTCATGTAATTTGATCTATCTATGAGGCATTCCAATTGACCTGGCAGTCGGTTAGATTTCCAACAGTCAATCTTACTTTGGTTGGGTTGGGAGAATGGTTTAAAATTCTCAGCATCAATACTTATAGCAACCAATAGCTTTTAATATCAATATAATCAACATTGGTGGCCGATATTTGAAACCATGGTTGAGCCTTGGGAAGAAGATAAAAAGCACAAATCTTGGATAAATGTTAAAAGTAAGATCAAGGGAAGTTACTGAAATATCCATGCCTGATAATTAATGAAATCTTATAAGAAATAGTTTATTTTTTCCATTGCCTGGACAAATATGAGGCTTGAATCTGAAAGTGAAATTTCCCACTTTCTCCTAGATTAACTTGACAAGGAGCATGCATTGCCTTGCGGTGCTATAATAATACCATTATTTCTAAAGAAATCTTTAATGAGTCTAGAGAGATCTTCATGTATTCTTCGAATGGGTGTTAACTAGTATTCTTTGAGTTGATGAATCTTAAATTGTTAATTGATACCAAGGGAAAGTGGGAGTGTTGCATCTGCAACATTAGTTAACTGGTGGCGTGGTGGCTTCAGATGAATAGGGTCTTGAGGTTGCACTGTCAAGCTGTACCATATGGAAGATTTTAGAAAGGTCGTGTTTTCA
The DNA here is from genome assembly GCA_038442645.1 of Agave tequilana. Classification (NCBI taxonomy): domain Eukaryota; kingdom Viridiplantae; phylum Streptophyta; class Magnoliopsida; order Asparagales; family Asparagaceae; genus Agave; species Agave tequilana. The sequence continues at coordinate 223,194 of JAVJIF010001516.1, forward strand.
ACTGAAATTGTTAATGATTCTACCTTCTGTTCAAGGAAGGGACTGCTGTGTTTGGAATTATAGGTCTCATAGATGGTTCAGCTAAATCAGGATTAAATGCAAGTCCCTACGGGAAATCTATCATCTTTTGCCCCCTTCTGCTTCTTTTCCCAAATCTAGGAGAATCTGTATGATGCCAACTGGTATTTAAGGATTACGGAAAGCCCTTTGCTTGTCCATAGTTCCTTGGCCGAGAATTTGTGGCTAATTAAGAGAGGGTTGGCGTTAGCCCAACAACCTGTGGTAGAATTTTGTCAATCTCTTACGGAGCCTTGCTCCATAGCATATTCCATTTTGATGGGGAAATGCTTAGATGATGATGATGATGACAGATAGATAGATAGATAATTTTTTCTTTAAGCATCTGTTATTGACTTGCAGGCTGCTTTGGCTTGGTTAATTATACAATTCTTTAGTCAGTCTTATTGTCACATGAATTCCTGGCAAATTATGTAACTCTTCACGAAACATGTTTCTTTAGTTTCTGTATGATGATTAATGGGTTTAAGCGCCTAGGTGCCCCACACTATCAAGATAATATATAGTTGTGGAACGAGAGGAACTTAGATATATAACTAGCTACCTGCACACTCTAGATATATAGATGTTATCAAATATTTTCAGTGTGGACAAGTTTGACAAGGAGGGAGGGAGATCTTGTAGCTTGAATCTAGGTTCTTCTGTGCAATATACAGACCGTTATGCACAGGTACAATACTAGCATGTCTTGTAGCTTGATTTGTTGATCATTCTATGTTAATTGTTTGATATGCAGCTGGTATATTATATCCTCTCAATGCAAATTGATCTGTATTCGTAGTGTCATATGCAGATTGATTGATATCTTGTAGCTTGAATTTTAGGTTCTTCAGTGCAAATTGATTGATATACATACCATTATGCACAGGTACAATACTAGCAGGTCTTATAGCTTGATTTGTTGATCCTTCCATGTTAATTGCTTGACGTGCATCTTGTATTCTATATCCCCTCAATGCAAATTGATCTATTTTTGTAGTGTCATATGCAGATTTAATACTCTTAGATCCTTTTTCTGTGAGGCGATGAAATCAGAAAAAAAAGGTTTCATGAGAGGGTGGGGGTTCCTGTCCATAGTGGGATGAATGAGTGAGCATGCTTCATTTTTCGAGCTCCTGCTTCTTTTGATTGAACCTACCCGGACCTAACACACTCCGTCTCTTGGGGCCCTATTACTTTGATGTAGAATCCTTAGAGTTATAGTGATGTGGAACCAAATATCAAATTAGGGTTTTGGATATGATCACAAGTCGCAACCTGGATCTAAACTTCACTACCAGTTGAATCAATAAAAAATAGACTGAATCAAAAAAAAAAAAAAACTTAAGCAGAGCTTTATATCCAAATATTCAATACCTTTATTCATCAAACTGAGTCTTTTAAATAGACCCTTACAAAGTAGAGTTTCACCACATAACCGATGTGGTACTAAACATACCGGACTCAATAAAACAATATGAAATAAAAGAAGACTCGATCAACTAGACCTAATCAGGACTTCTCAAACTGACTCAAACGAAGTCCGATTGGACTCAAACAAAAAACAACAAACAGAATAAAATATGGACTACACGATCCTCCAATAATATCAACTGACTCATGAACAACTAGGGCCCAAAATCAGAGCCAAACTGGTGCTGATGTGACACGACAACGACGCTGATATGTACGTAGAGGAACCAGTGTGATACCCTATCAGTACCATCAGTACTCCCGGGGGAAAAGAACTCGATCCTGTCGAGTATAGCTCCAAATGACTCATAGAACTCCATTAAATTCGGGGTTAATCGTTGTAGGTCTCTCGGGTAATCCATGTATCATCAGATTCTGGATGATCTTTCCAATGTACTAGATATCGTCTGCAACCACCATCCTTAGTAGAGATGATCTGATCATCTTTTATGCTATTAATTTGTTCTGTTGTAAATGGGTCAATTATTGTTGGCAGTGGGGGAAGTGGGGTCCCTCAAATAAAGGCTCGGGATAGGCTCATTGTAACACCCTGCTCCCCGGTGTACGTATCACCGTATCTGTACGCGATACGACATACAAATTTGATTTGACCTCTGTAGTATTCCGATTGACCTGATTTCAGTTTCAAAAATCATTTCCTAATATTGTAGATTTTTCAGGATTTTCTGGAATTTTTCTGGATTATTTTGAAAAAATCTCCGTTGTCGGTGTCGACCGATACCGATAACCAGCCTTCCTATTTTTATTTCACAAACGGAGTACAATTTTGAGAATCCGCTTTCACCGTGTATCTTAGAATCGTATTTTCTACGTTCGGGTATTTTTGGGGATTTTTCTAAATTTATCGAAAATCCGGCCAAACCGGTGTCTCCCGTATCGGCGATACATTCCGGGATTTTTAATTTACAAACCGGATTGAGTTTCGATAAACCGTCTTCATATAAAGTCTCAGCGTAATATTGTCTATTTTTTGTAATTTTGGGTATCATTCGGAACTAGTCAATTTTCATCATATTAAAATAATATTAATTAATTAATATAAAACATTTATTTTATTCTTTTCTTTTCCCTCTTCTTCTCCAATCCTCTGGAGACATCCCCACCGCCTTAACCCATTCCACCGACCTCTCTCTCTCTTCCCTATCCTTTAAATTCCTCTCTCCCTCTCTCCTCTCTCTCCCCCAAAAACTCCCTCTTTTCTCTCTCTCTTAATTACATACACTCTCTCTCTCCTCTCTCTCTCTCTCTATTCTCTCTCTCTCTCCCTCTTTCTCTCCTCACTCCCCCCTCTCTGGTGGAGTCTTGGGGCTCGCCGGCGGTACGAGAGGCAGCCGGGCGCCGGCGGCACGGGGGGGCAGGCCGGGCGCCGGCGGCAAGAGAGGCCGGCCGGGCGCGGCCAGGTGCAGGTGGCGCTCCCCACCCTTTTCTCGTTCTCTCTCTCACTGTGTGGAACCCCCGGCGGCGCCGGGGTGGTGCCGGACCGGCGCCTGAGCGGCGGCCACGCCGGCGAGGTGGCCGCCGGTCGGCGGGCGCACGCGGCGGCGGCGCTCGCGGGCGGCGGGCGCGCTCAGCAGCAGCCCACGGCTGCTGCTGCCTTTGCTCTGTGGGTGATGAACCCAACGGGTTTTGGGTTTGGGGTTAAATCCAAACCCAACCTGTTTGCACTCCGGACCCGACCCGTTAAGGTAAAATTACCTTTTGACCCCTGTAAAATAATTAATTACTTTTAGGCCCCTGTAAATTGCAAATAGCCCCTGGATAATTTCTGTTATTACGTAACTAACCTTTTTTCTCGGTTTTGGGTATTCGGGCGATATCGGGAGCATCCGGACTCCGATTTGGACGATTCTGGATCCGTTGCGATCGTGGGAGCGAGAGCTACTGTCCTGTAGCCAGTTTGTGAGTGTTTTCTTTTTATAAATTATATTTTATCATGATTAATATCTTGGTTGGTTGCCTAATTAAGAATAAAACATGATTATCGGTAAAACTGGATTTAGTATACGAATTGATTGATTAGTTAATGAGATGCGGTAATCACAGTAACAAGACATACGTTGTAGATAACTCGGACACAGATATCATGCCTGTACCGTCACTGACCCACAGACCACTAGGTCCCCATATTAATGGATACCATTACTTCATGTAGTAGTTCACATTACTTTATACTGATTCACGATACCTTATGACACTACACTATCACTAGACATGACTACTAGACCTCGTTAGTACATGCACTGATAACCTCCTTACACGGATACTGTAGTTCACTGGATATACACCGACCACTATTATTACTACTATCACATATATATATGACGCGGATTCGTGCTACACATATATCTTCCACTAGTACACCGATATACCAATGCACGGCATGTCGCATTTCATATTATTGTTATTATCGTTACATGAATGCTCCATACACTGTTATCTCATGTTCACGCATCACTGTGACATACGTTCACCACACGGGTGTACATGCATTTCTTGTTCTTCACTTATTATCATATGACTCACCGTGCATATTACCTAGATTATTGTTCCATGTTACTGTATTCATGTTATGTGATTGTTTCCTGTTATTGATATGGATATTCCGGTTATTGGACATGTGAGCTGTTGATATGCGATGTGTGGGTTCCCGTTACTGATATGGATATTCCCGATACTGGACATGATATGGATATTCCCGTTACTGGACATGACTGCTGTTGATATGCGATGTGTGGAACTAAGTGCCACGTGGATCCAAGCCACGGGGGCCACCTCTAGAATCCCACATCTATTGTTCCCGTTTCCCGGTATATTGTTCATGATATCTTGTTCATGTTATATTGTTCCTGATTCTCGTGATATTGTTCTATGCTATCAACAGAGCTCAGGTCCAGTAATCATGTTACCCGTACCATGTACTGTAATTGTTCTTGTTACATTGTATACTTGACATATCACATATCAGATCATAAAGATAACTTGGGTATGGGGGAGACTTGACGGTTGACTAGATCTTATCAGGTGGATGTACTGGATCCATATTGAGGTCCCACTGTAGGGGACCGGGTAGTGCTGGCTACCATCTGTTACTCATGTTACATGTTACAGCTCTAGCGGGCTGGCCCTGGTCTCAGCAGCCAGGGATCTGTTTAAGGCCGTGATCCCGGGTATGCACGGGATACATCCACCCGATAAGAACTCCTCGACCATGAGTTTCCAATTAACATAATAAAATAGTATACACGATAGTGACATTGGGAACATTTGTTATTTGGTTACTCTCTCGTTTGGATAATGGTACCCGTAGGCCATGTCCGGATGGGTTCGACTGGAGTGCGGGCTTCAGTATGAACCGCCAGTGGTATGGGACACTGGAAGAGAGTAATTAAAATAGCAGGTGGTACTGATCGCTACTATTGTATAAATGACATGACTTTGACATGACCTGCCCGCTACATGTTTAGTTGTACTTGTTACTGTTCCTGATCATTTATCTGCTATCATGTGACATGTATACATTGCTACTGTTCCTGTTTCCTGTTACACTTTCTTTAGTGCCCTACCTATCATGTTCAAGTCTAGTACGTCACCACTAGACAACATTAGTTATTACATAAACTGGACACGACTATAGATATGACCTGATAATAACCGGCTAGGTAGTGATGGTATTAAAAGTTGACCTGTTTATATCTTTGCACTGCTTCCATGTTTAACTCTTTCTACTGTTTATATATATCCTTATTATATGGTATCACTATTACAACAGCATGTATTATCTATTACTATTGTGCATTGCCTCCTTCAGTTTTACCACTCACTAGGTCGCTTTCTGACGACCCTGGGTTTGCATGCCAGATTGGAGATCCGAGTTACCATAGCTTCAGAGAGTGCCTTGGAGTCACATGGGAGATTCCGCATCAGGACTATTCATAGGTATTTTAGTGCTTTATTTCTGTTATCTTATTTATCCATGTTTTCTTATCTGTTATGATCGCTGACCTCTTTCTGCAGGTATTCTTGTACTGCTTTCATGCTGGACCTCATATCTATATGGAGGTATTGTACTGTACTGAGGCTTAACGTACGCGTGAGGTTGTTTTTATCTCGCGTATGTACGTCGCCATAACGTCTCCGTATCCTTGGGATCGGGGCGTTACACTCATCAAGACCCACACGTGAATTATCATGGTTAAAAGGAGGACCTTTATAAGTTACCAAGTCTGATATATTAAATGTTAAACTAATCCCGAAGTCCGGAGGTAAATCAATTACATAGGTATTTGGATTAATTTTCTTAAGGATTTTAAAAGGTCCAACACTACAAGCAGTTAATTTCTTAACAGCTCCAGGTGGGAATCGCTTCGGACGAATTTGAAATATTACATAATCACCCCCATTAAATTCAAGGTGCCTATGGTGCAAATCAGCATAGGATTTATACTGAGCGTTACTTTCCTGAATTTTTTGCTGATTTCTTTATGCAAATCATGTATATGCGTTGCAAATGCAGATATTGACTCGGACACTCTAGGATGATGCATCATAGGAAAAAGATCTATAGGCTTTCTAGTTTTGTAATCGTGCACTATCTCAAATGGACTTATGCCTATTGACCTATTACATGAACTATAATATGCAAATTCGGCAGTGAGTAAGATGAGATCCTAATTCCACAATTGTTCAGTGACTAGACATCGCAAAAGATTTCCTAGACTTCTGTTAACACCTCAGTTTGACCGTCTGTTTGGGAAAGAAAAACAGTGAAAAATTTGAGCTTAGTTCCCATTTTGTGTCATAGAGTTTTTCAAAAGTAACTCATGAACTTGACATCTCTATCCGACACAATGGTTTTGGGTAAACTATGCAACTTAACTACTACATCGAAGTAAATCTGAGCAATTTTAGAAGCATTAGAAGTCTTGCTACATGGTAAAAAGTGGGCCATCTTTAAAAAACGGTCCACAATCACAAATATAGAATCATGCTTCCTGATAGTCTTTGGAAGTCCAAGCTCAATATTCATACTCACGTCTTGCCAGGGGCAATCTAGCACGGTAGAGGCATATACAAGCTAGTGTTCTGTTTTCGCTGTGTGGTCAATTGGCAGGTGCGACATTGCCCTATTAGCCTCACAACATCTCGTTTTAAGTTTGACCAGTAAAACAAACTCACTACCGCATCTATGGTCTTTTCTCATCCGAAGTGACCAGCAAGACCCCCCAACATGCAGTTCCCAAACAAGATAGTCTCATAGTGATGTACGGGGAATGCATAACGTGCGAAATCAAAATAGATAGTCATTCTGGAGTAGGAAATCATCTATCTCTTGTGCCACCCCTTACTTCAAAGCACCAAAAATCTCTCCAAAATCGGGGCATGGCATGACACGTACTCTTTCTTGATTTGCTCGAAACTCACTACCTCAACGTTCAGTTGTTTAAGCACACGTGCGACGACTGAGTGCATCTGCTACCTTATTCTCAACTCCAGATGTGTGCTTCAAGGTATAAGTGTAGTCTTACATAAACTTAATCCATCTACCGTGTCTAGCACTGAGTTTCTTTTGCGAGTTAAGGTACCGTAATACCTCGTGGTCTGAGTAAAGAACAAATTCTTACGGTAAGAGGTAATATCGTCGATGGTGTAACGATCGCACAACCGCATAGAATTCTTTATCGTAGGTGGAGTAGTTCAGTTTATCTCCATTCAACTGCTCACTGAAGAAGGCAATTGGGTGCTTTTCTTGACTGAGTACTCCGCCTATGCCAATGCTTTAGGCATCACACATAACTTCGAACACCTTGGAGAAATCAGAAAGTCTCATTACAGGTGCTTCGGTCATTCGTTGTTTAATTTCCTTAAATGCCCTAGCAGCAGTTACGGACTAGTGAAACTCTTCTTTCTTCAGGCAATCCGTAATTGGGGCCATGATAGTACTAAATCCCTTTATGAATCGCCTGTAGAATGTTGCCAACCCATGAAAACTTCTTCTCGAATATTTTAAGGTTCTGGCCATTCTACAATCGCCTTAATTTTCTGAGGATCAGCTGGAACTCCTTGCGTTGACACAACAAATCTCAAGAATATGACCTTGTCAGTCATGAACACGCACTTCTTAGGGTTGCGTATAGTTTTTTCCTCAACGCATGGCAAACTTGTCTGCGATAACCCACATGGTGCTCCAGTGTCTTACTGTAAATTAAAATATTATCAAAGTAAATGACCAAGAATTTACTCATAAATGGTCGTAATACCTGAGTCATCACTCGCATGAAAGTGCTGGGAGCATTTGTCAAGCCAAAAGGCATGACCATCCACTTATATAGACCATCTTTAGTTTTGAAAGCGGTCTTCTACTCATCACTTGGACGAATTTGAATTTGATGGTAGCCGCTTTTCAAATCAATTTTTGAGAAGATAGTGGCTTCAGACATCATGTCTAACATGTCATCCAGTCTGGAATGGGGAACCAATATTTGACGGTAATCTTGTTGATGGTGCGATATCTACACACATTCTCCACGAACCGTCTTTCTTAGAGGTTAGTAATGCCAGCACAGGCTCAGACTTTCTTTGATGGACCCCTTACTCAATAGTCAACTTGCATTTTGAGTTTGGTGTGTTCTGTCGGATTCATTTTGTAGTGAGGTAAGTTGGGGAGAGAAGACCCCGGAACCAAATCTATGGCGTGTTGGATGTCACGCATAGAAGGTAGACTATCTAGGAGTTCCTCTGAAAAAACATCAGCAAATTCCTTCATTATGAGGATTGATGCGAGAGAAATCTGCTAATGAGAATCATCATTGATCTCTCTAGCAATAAGTGCAACAACTTTGGACCTCTTGGCAATCTCCTTATCAATAAGTTTGGGACTGATCATCGTTAACGTCTTCTTGTTGCTAAATGCTTCAATTTGCTTAGTCTCAGGTGTAGACTGGGTTGGCCACAACGGGGTCAGCTTGATCTTCTTCCCCTCATAAATAAATAAGCATGAGTTTGGATGTCCGTAGATAATGACATTTCGGTCATATAACCAAGGTCGTCCTAAAATGATATGGCCCACGTCTATGGTGACTTCATCACACCAATTTTTTTCTGAATATGTGACAAATAGGATCAGGATAAGACATCTATCTTTCACATTAATGGACGCAAAATTTACCCATGACACTTTGTATAGTTGAGGGTGGAGAACAGTCTTTAACCCAAGTTTAGTTATCATACCTGAGACGACGACGTTTACGCAACTCCCACTATTAATGATAACCCGACAATTCTTACCACAAATTTGGGTGAGAGTTTGAAAATTTGAAGTTCTACACCAGTCGCCACTTTTTTTAGGTTTAGCCAGGACGCACCTTACCACATTCAAGTAACGGGTAACTCTATCTACATCGTCAGTCGCCGGTGGGGTTATGTTCAAAACGCATCTCAAGGTGGCGGCCTAATCAGCATCAAAATCGTCTTCCCAAGCATCGCCTTCAAGTCATTGACGATTTCGTCTAAGTCATCCTGGTCACCGTCCAAGTGGGATTCAATGATCAACGCCTTTGCCTTACTCAGACATTGTGCTGAAATGTGACTAAACCCTTGGCATTTGAATCATTGAGTTTGCTGAATTGGTCTAGACGATTCACCTGTGATTCCCTTGCCCTTGTCTTCACGCGTAGGAGTGGAGCTACTAGGTCCAAAACGAGACTGAGATTGGGATGGATTGGGTTGAAATTTAACAGTAGTCCTGTTGGGATTGTCCCTATAGTCTGTGCGTCTAGAAAATAAAGAAACTTGTGATTGAATTAAGTCCTAGACAATTGAATAGCTTGCTCTAGGGTTGAAACCTCTCTAACGATTAGTTCACGTCTAAGCTCATCCTCAAGTCCCGAACGAAATCTAGATAAGACTATGGCATCAGACTCATTCTCGCCACATCTTACCAAGAACTTGTCAAACTTTTTGATGTATTCCGATGCTGGTTGATTGCCTTGAGTCAAACGCTGTTATTGGTCAAGTAGACGTTTGAATGATAGACAGATATTTCTCTTGGAGTTTCAGCTTCATCTCATCCTAAGTTTGAATAGCTTCCTGATGTCTAAGTCTCATCAATTTCTCGACATTCGTCTAGATTGCCTTGCCTGACCTACCAATTTCATCTTGGCAAATCAGATTCTTCTCCCAGGCATATCATACCGGTCAAAGCAATGATCCATGTCTGAAATCCAATCGAGAAAGATTTGGGGATCCAATTGGCCATCGGAAGTGGGTGCCTCAAGTTTATGTTCTTGAAGTTCGCTCCCGCAAAATTGTTTTGGTCATTAATCCTAGGCTGGCGAGGTGCAGGGCGAGGTCCATTATCACTAATATTATCGGTAGTCTCTCGATTCTTAGTGCTTCTTATTTCTTGCTCAACATTGTTCATCCGAGTGGTTAAATTTTCTAGGAGCTTGGTGATATTGGCTAGTGAGGACTCCGTGTCGGAAGTTGGGTCGTGGGATGGTACTGTGTTCTACTACGGGTGGTCATGCAACACGGTTGTCTGGATGCAAGATTTAAGACATAATGCTAAATGAAGCCTAAACAATGATGAAAAAATATTAACTAATATGAAACCTAATGCATAATGATCAAATAAGAATTGAGCAAGTAATTCTGGTACGCAGCAAATTACTCATTTTCATCTAGGTAACAAAAATTTAATTAAGGCGATCAGGTAATAGAAATAGTGTGTAGTGTCGACCGTTTTAATTTCCGAAATGAATCAATCCAAGCCTAGAGTCAGAACTAGTTCTTGTTTAGTATTCAGATGTAGCAAATAAAGTCACCAGGTTCACTTGCTCACAAATTATTTATTGGACAGCGACAAATCGATAGGACAAAGGATGAATCAAATTGGTGCAAACTAGGTATCTAATATTATTAAAAAAGTAGTAGAACTGAGTGAGTTAAGAATTACCTCAAAATTACCTGCACCGAGAAGAAAGAATTCACCCATCACAACTCTGGACAGTAGTGCTATTAGTTGCGAACCCATTGCCTTGAGAACGGTGTGAATCGGACGCAAATCGAGTAAGAAGCGGCCTTCGAAAGATTGATGTTGAATTTGGACTCTGCTGACTCAGTGAGTTGGTCGAGTTAGTCCTGACTCAGTAGTCTGGACTCGGTGTGGCTCTAGGCTCGATCTGGCTCAAATCAGTGCATGGTTGACTAAACTGGCTTGTTGACTCAGTTGGACTGAGTTGAAGCTCAGGTCGGGTCGGATTAGGGTGAAGGAACCCGGTTAGCCAAACCCAATTCCGATTGGGTTTAAAAGATGGGTTTGAGGAACTAAATCCACCCGATACCCAAATCTCCCTCTCCTTTCACCCAATCAAGACCTAGGGTTTGAGAACCCTGGAGGTGACGTGCAGTTCTGGGATGGCGACGGTGGTGGATGTGGGGAGGAGGCGAAGGCGTTGTCGACGTCGGCGACGGTTGGACTTCTGGAGGCTTCGAAGACGACGACGGACAGGACGTGGAGCTTGAGATGGCGTCAAGGAATGTCGGCGAAGGCGTGGCGAGAGCTCTGGATGGCGAAGACGACGAAATAGTCGATCTCCGCGAAAGACGGTGGCGTGATCAACGACGAAAGAACTCGAAAAAGGAGCGAAATAGCTTCGATGATGTCGAAGTGACGACGAGGGTGATGATGGAGCTTCGACGAGGTTTCGTTGACGATGGTGATGGCAGATCGACCTCCGAGGAGCGTCAGGGAGGCGACGGCAGTCTGCTTTAGTTGGTGGAGGCAGAGGGCAATTGTGGTGGTCCGACGAGGTCACTGTTGAGTAGATCCGGAGGTGGAGATGAGCAAGATTGGGTTTGGAGGTGATGGCGATGAGGTTGAGGTGAGCCCTAGTTGGGTTTATTGAAGTTGTAGGTGAAGATTGGTGATGGGGCGAAGTTGGAGAAGATGAACAATAACCGCTGGGTTACTGTTCATGGAACAGTGTTTTTTTTTTTTTGGTTTTTTGTGGAAGGAAAAAAACAGGGAATTTGGCTCTGATACCAAAATGATGTGGAATCAAATACTAAATTAGGAATTGGATATGATCACCAGTCGCAACCTGAATTTAGGCTTCATCACTAGTTGAATCAATGAAAAATAGACCGAATTAAAAAAAAACTTAAGCAAAGCTTTATATCCAAATATTCAATACTTTTATTCATCAAACTAAGTCTATTAAATAGACCCTTGCAAAAAAGATTTTCACCACATAACCGATATAGTACTAAACGTGTTGGACTCAATAAAGCAATACGAAATAAAAGAAGACTCGATCAACTAGACTTAATCAGGACTCCTCAAACTTACTCAAATGAAGTCCGATTGGACTCAAACGAGAAACAACAAACAGAATAAAATGGACTACACGATCCTCCAATAATATCAACTGACTCATGAACAACTAGGGCTCAAAAAATCAGAGCCAAAGTGATGCCGATGTGACACGACGGCGATGGCGCTGATATGTACATAGAGGAACCGGTGTGATGTCCCCATCATATAGAAAATAAAAAGTGGAAAAAGATGAAAATCCAATGGTGAGGTTTCTGATCGAATAAAAAAAATACAATCGTCGATATAGTATGAATAAAAAGATCTGCATATAGTTGCAATGCCAAAACAGGGTGCAACGAACCAAAAGCCCTTCTCGAAATGAAAAAAGGATTTGGCGCCACGAAATGAATTGAGAAAATAAGGACGTTTCCAATACCGTTAGCACTCCCGCTGAAGCAATCATAGCTGTCCGACGCTTATTGATTTAGCACCTTCTAACATAAAGAGACGAGAGTTTGCTCGTTTCTCAAGAGTGAAGTGAGTGATATAGTCCCACGCACAAATAAAATAATATTAGACATTATAGCTTGAGCTTAAATGCATAGTATCATGCGCTTATATAACATCATTAGGTCGCCACCACCTCTCATAGTTGAGGTATGGAGGTAATTGAGTTCTAGATTCTTTCTGTTCTGAATATTTGACATGAGTCAGTATCTTGCACATACAAGTACTGTGAGGTCGCTGCAACCTCTTATATTAGAATGTTTTTTGTTTATATTTCCTTTATCACTTAAAAGTTTCTGCCATATATTGATTATTAACTGTATCTTTAGTTGTAAAATAATTGGAGAAGCAGGGTAATTCACTGAGTAGTATTCTAGACCCATCAAGTGAAAATTGATGATAACATAGTCTTGAATGGATATTGTGAGACATCATTTTAAGGATTCTGAAGTTTAAATTCCATCGACGGGACAGTTCTGATGTCACTTGATAATTCTTAAAGGTTGTCATTCCACACTTCACAAATCACAAAATCATGCACATAACTTAATCAGTGGGAAATCAAAAGGCAAAGGGAAGAAGTTCATTTATATGAACCAGTTGCAAAAATCCCGTAAATTTGATTTGCATTTTACTTGCCATGAGGACATCAATAGATTTATGCCGAGTTAACACTTGAAACTTGAGTTGTAGCCTTTTACATGATGATATCCCATGTAATCGGGATGTGTGGCACACACTTCAAAATCATAGCATTGCTCTGTCTGAGCTCTCCTCTTTTTAATGTTTGCCTCTTTCAAATTAAAATGGGCTCGTGTAAAAAGATAGATGGTCTTTCCCCATCATTTCAGACTTGTCTAAATCCTTGTCCTGATTGCATATAGAATTTGCCGCTGCTGGAAGTGAGTAGGCTAAATCCATATCTAACTGCTCTAGTGAAGTCGATTGCAAAGACCACTGTACTCAATGTGGGAGAACCAGCCTCCTGCAACAAAAATGGTCCTGCAAAAGAAAATGATCTTGAAAGTGATTCTGTGATTCCATTCATATTTTGGATTTTAGAGCAAAAGAGAGAGGTACATGTTTATTGGTCACGAAAGAAGCAAAGGACCGTGGCAAGATAGGATTGAGAAACAACAAATTTAGTCATTATTGTTAGCTTTTCTCTTGTCTTGAGAAGATCTTCCTAGCAAGAACTATGAGTTTAATCAACTACATCAATTCCAATGTTGTTCTTCATAACATGCATGATTTACCCATTTAGTTTTATGTCTGTCTAGATTTTACTCTCTCTCTCTCTCTCTCTCACACACACACACACACACACACACACACACACGCACGAGTTTTCAATCTTAATATCTAAGTTTGAGCTTCATTCAAGAGACTGTTGTTTGATAAGTCTAAATATTAATATAAGATTAGGATATAAGGAATTCGGCAAAGTCCTTTTCTTATTAGCCTTGTACTAGAGTTTGTTTTTTTTTTTTTTTTAACTTTTTTCCTCAAGAAGTTTACGCTACCAGTCAAATCTATACAGTATTTACTATGTGTAGTATTTAAGCAGGCACATACTCTTTTTCTTTTCTTTTTTCCTTTATCAAGGTTGCATTGTAATGGTTCACAAGCCTATACTATTCGGGTTGGCTGTACAATTGTTTAAGTTCCATTGTTTGTTTTGATGAATAATTTACTAAAATACTGTTAAACTTAATTGATCCTTGTTCTATTAAGGTGTGTTCAAAATCGTAGATCAAGGAATGTGGTGGCTGTTTTTTCATGTAACCTCGAGTATTCCTGAAGTTGTAACTGAAAGTCGTGACGTTAATCTTTGTTAATATAGACATGAAACCATATTTAGAGCATCCCATCATCTGAGAAATTCCCATCATAATTGGGGCTGGTTATAGAGCACAACACAAGGCTGTGAAGGCTAATGAATAGACCAAGTATTTACAAGTGATAATCAATCTAACACTAATCTGCCGGAGATTTGTACTTTTTATCCAAGATAACTATCAACCAGAGAGGTCTTGATTGCCAATTGGCTGGCAGATCGCTCCTGCTTCTGGTCAGTGGTCATGTTTAAGCTCATGCAAACAAGATTCCATATTAAGAATAGACCAAGTAATTCCAAAGTCCTTAGATCTTGAAAGAGCCTAGAAAAAGAGGTACAATGATATGATTTGCTGTTGCAAATCACATTTATTTCTGGGTCACAAAATAAGTGATGGGGATTAAGAAGCCACTAGAAGATATAAAAAGAGTTTCCTCATAGATCTTTGGGTTAAAAAATTGTTAGCTTTTGAGCTAAATGGTTAGCTAATGCCATTGGGTATTTTTATTTATTTTTAAAAAATTTCTATTATCTTTCTGAATGTTTACATCCTTTTCCAACTGAGGGATTTTAGCAACTCTTTTAATTGATTTTTGTAATTCCTTTTAATTCTGACCCTATAATGTTCATATTTGGGTTGCCGGCTGGAATTATTAGATGACTGACTTTGATTGATTGACAAATGCTCTGGAAAGTTCTGTCCATTGTTTATTTGTGTCTGGTGTGTGTAAATTCCATCTCTTGTGAGATGTCGCATCTTTGTGTCTAGTTGGTGTTGCGTCAATCGGCCAAAGAGCCAAACAATCACATCCCAATAAAGCATATCATGAATACATTATGTTTGATTGGATCTACATGACCACGTAGCCCACCACTGATGATTATCATTTCTTGCAAGTTCTATCCACCTTCCCCAAGATTAGTTTTTTCTTTCATTTTTCTTATTTTATGATGTATTAAATCTTATAATGTGAAATATATACCACCTAATAATAAAACCATACCTCTTGCTTTGCTAATTATATAGTTAGTATGCAATATTATATGAGGAAGTTTAAGCCATGTGTTATGAGGAAAATGCCTAAGTCGACAAGCATAAGGGAAGGGATCTTTTTTTCACTTAGATCCACTGTTTTAAATATCGGCCGAGTCAGCTGAGATATCGGGCCAATATCTTATTTTTTTTGTCTGCTGCCGATACGATATGGGAAAATCGTTCTCTTATATCATTTGCAGCAAAAAATGACCGACATTTTAAATATTGGCTGATAAATCGCCCGATATGAGTCGGCGCAAAATCGATCGATATGAATTTATTTTAATTGGGTTCATTTTTTTGAAGCCATCAGCATTGAACCCAAATCCGACCCGTCACCCGACTTTAAGTGTTGTTTGCATCGTCAGGGCTCGATAAAAATCGAGCCCTAAATTTTCTCCTCTGTGAATTGATGACGCTTGATTTTCAGGTGAGTAGATTATACAGCTTCTAATGTTTTATTTTTCAATTCCATGAAATAACTTATTTATTGCACGACTCACAATTGCTTACAAATGTACATTATTTTTTTACCGTCTTTGCATGCATATTACATCATTTTTATTTGGTAGATGAGATCTATAACACTAAACTAATTTTTAATTATCAATATTTCATTATATATAGTGTCCGATATGAACGCCTGATATGCGCGTGTATCCCCGATATCCGATATGAACCCCCCCCCCCCCCCGATACGATCCCGATATCCGATATTTAGAATCTTGCTCAGATCCAACTTCCTCCCAACCAATCTGCTTGGGATGTCGTAATTCGCCAATGTTTTTCTACCCTGGTCTAGGTTAACTAAGTTGAGCATTTTTCCCCCCTCCAAATTCTTGTTCAGTTATTTATTTCATTTTGTTTCTTCTCACCCTAGCCTGACACATGCCTTTTATACAGACCTTATTTACCCTGTGTAGAGTATAATTAAATTTGTTTTCTCTGTATATCTTAACATTACACGTGTATCAATGCATCATTTATAAGATACCTCTGATTCATCATCAAGGGCCTAATGCTTCTGGTTTTATACTACTTCCTTAATTCTCAGGATCTCATCTCTGCCATAATGTTCTTTGCCTTGCATGCTTAACAACTCTAAGTTTAGATCAACACAACATAATAGTTTTTGGTTGAGTTCTTGTCGAGCCATCTCCTGATTCAGCTCTAAAAAGTATTGGAAATTCATTTTCATGTTATAAGGTGATAGGACTTTGCTTTTGCACCTTTAGATCTCCCTCAATCCCTGTCTGTAAAGTTGGGTAACATTCCTCTGCTAAAGTTTCCTTGTGTTTCTGCACTAAATTATCTCCTTAATACTGGATACCTTTCTCAATCAATGACAGTATATAGCCATATGGGAGTTTATTCTCTCCTCTCTGTATCTCTTTCCAGCTGGCTAACAATCAAGTCGGCTTCTTGGGCCTGTAATCAAATTTGTTGCTGATGTGGTTATCATCTGTCTTAACCTTCCTTTTACCTCGATGGAGAACTAAGTTTTGTGCATAATCCTTGTGAACGAATATGATTTATATAAATATACCTATTTTATTGTGTAATATGGTACAGATTTGCCTTGAGTATTTATGGAATGCCTCTTGTCCATAGTTTACTTGGCCAAGAATCTGTAACCAATTTAGAGGGTCTTCAGGTTCATAGGGTCAATAAAACTTTGCCAAATCCGTCATGCATCCTTGTTCTCCATAATCAACTCCACTTTCATGTGTAAAGTTTAAATAATGATGATAATGTTGATGATGATCAATTTATTAACTTATATCTCAAATTTTAACTAAATACCTTTCACACATCCTTAGCTTGTTTATTGATTATGTTCATTGTTTCTAGGACACAACTTTTGGAATTGTTTTCTTACTTTTGATTTTGCTTCATCCAGGTACAAATTGGATGTGGTGAGTGCGGGTAAAAATTTCACAAAGATACGTAGGGCTATTACAGCAGGATACTTCTTCCATGCAGCCAGGAAGGATCCCCAGGAGGGCTACAGAACCCTAGTGGAGAACCAGCCAGTTTACATCCATCCCAGCAGTGCTCTCTTCCAGCGGCAGCCAGATTGGGTCATTTACCACGAGCTGGTGATGACTACAAAGGAGTACATGAGGGAAGTCACTGTTATTGATCCAAAGTGGCTAGTTGACTTAGCACCGAGATTCTACAAGTCTTCTGATCCAACAAAAATGAGCAAGCGTAAGCGTCAAGAGCGTATTGAACCCTTATATGATAGGTATCATGAGCCTAACTCATGGAGGTTGAGTAAGCGCCGAGCATGATTAGTTCTCATCTTCTCAGGTTCAAGATTCTCAATTATTTTTCTTGAAGATTGTTTATCTGTGGTGTTTAAATTCTACCCAATTTTACTGTTTGTACATATCTTCAATATCCTCCTGAGCTCATCAAGTGATTTGTTTTGAGATATCTTGATCATGTACATTATTATTTATACTTCGAGGGCTCTGAGAGTTCGGGAATGGCTTTCTTCTTACCTCCGGATGTGTTGTTATCTTTAAGCTAGGAATTGTTTCAGCGGTAGCAATTCCCAAAAAAAATTTTGTTATTATGTAACCTAGCTACTTCCTGAGCTGTAACGAACAGAAGACGAAAGAGTAATGTCTTTATTGAAAATATCGTCGTCTTGGCAAGATATTTTCAACCTGGAGTTAAAGGGAAAAGGTTTTATTCTGTGTTCTGAGCCTCACAGAAGTTTGGTGAATCATAAACCCATCTTCAGGATCTTTAAACCTTTGCCCTTACCAACAGCGATAAATGACGAACACCGAGAAGAAATGTATCAAACATGTATTTGCTGCTCATTCAGTACATACCCCCCCCATGTTCATTGTTGTCATCAATGTTGTGCATGCTGCAGTGCAGAGTTTGCTATAGGTTATCTTCATTCTTCATTAGCTTAGTTTATGTTCTTGCCAGCTTGGTAAATAACATATATAACTATGTTTTGAGCTTATTAGGAAGAAGAAAAACTCAGGTCCGTGATTCAGTGGTCTGTGCTTCTCTGTAATGTTCTTTTCTTTCCTATTTAATACCACACTATATTGCCCACTTTTGCCTGCAAATTGTGTGTGGTTCTGGATGGGGGAACACTGTTTTCTCTTCATTTTCTGTCTTTTTTTCCCTTCACCGAAGTAAGCCTCTACGATCAAGTAAGCTCATTTGTTCCTTTCCAGCTAAATATAAGCTGCATTCAACCAACCTCAGGTCCAGTGCTGGAATTGGTTTTGAGAGTTTTTGGTGATATTTCAGGTCAATTTGGGTTTTATGGATGAATAATGGTTTGTTGATTTATGGGAGCTTCCATGTGCGGAAGTTGGGGTGTCAAACGGGACGGGCCCAGCCCGGCACGACGGGCTGTACAGCCCCCGCCCCGCGGCCAAATAGAGGCCGACCCTGCTCGGGTCCCCTTTGGCGGACTCGAATCCGGCCCGTAACCCGTCAAGGGTTGGACATGTGCTAGCCCAGATATTTTAAAAAAATAATTTTATAAATATTAAATACATTTTAAACAATAATTTTAGTAACCTATTTGAGGCCTTAACTCTTCCAAATTAAAGTTCTGGAAACTTAACCTTGTTGTCGAACGAGACACGAATGGCCTAAATGAGGAGCAAGAAGACAAGAGAGTTTAATTTGTCTTATAAAGATGCTCGGACTCTGATGGAAGGCCACTTTTAGGGTGTGTTTGGTTGCTTCTATTTATAATTCAAAAAGACTTACTAGAATCATTTTTTAAGAATGACCTTTTGTATAGTTAAGATGTTTGGTTATTTTAATTTTTTAAGTGTTTATGAAAAAATATAAATATTTAAATAAATTTGATTGGAGAAAACTAGGATATAAATGAACTTATGAGAAAGAAAGCTTAGAGAATGTTCATATTCATAATCTATAGAACACATCCTTAGAATCCTCATTTGTTCTTCTTTTTTTCTTTTTTTTCTTTTTTCCCCTTTCTTTCTCACTTGAAAAATATTACTCTTGCTTTTTTCTTTATACTGAATTGAAATTTGGTAACAAGAACAACGAAACGGTTCAAAAGAAATAATAAGAATGATACTAATAAATAACAGACGGGGCATTGCTAGTGCAAGCAGGATTTGAGTCATATACCCTTTGCCCACTGCAAAGTGACTTTACCACTCTACTACAGTGCCACTTGCGGGCACTGCTTATTGAATAGAGTAAACAACAAGAGAGTGGGACAAGAGTAACAGACCACATAAAGGTTTCAATGTCATTAGGCATTCATAGTCATGGCTTGATCATAGTTACTAGATTGGAAATTAGGACATCAAAGATAGTAAAATGCGAATTAACTCATCTCTCTCTCTCTCTCTCTCTCTCTCTCTGCATCAGCGCCATCTCCAACTCTACTTTCTTCACCATCATTCCACAAGCTACACTATCAACTCTGCAAATTCCAAGTCTAATTTATTTTCTAAAAGAATTAATATAAAATAAAAGAGAAGATAATTTGAGATTTTTGATTTTTTTTTTTTTTTGATAACATATCCTAGTGGATAAAGAGTAGCTGGTGAAGGCGATCTTACATTCCTTCTCTCCATTCAGGGCATCACACAGCTCTGAGTATGTAGTACCAACGACAGACTCCAACACGAATTATACAAGATATTTATCAGGTCCATCTCAGAAAGATCGTACTCCGAGTTCCCACTCGTTGTGACCCACACACGGCATACAAGTGAGGTTGATTGCGCTCAGATGTACAAAATGTTGTAGTCGGTCGTAATTAGCCTCGAGGAGAAGACGTAGCGTGTGTAGGGGATGGACATGTTTCCTAAGAGTCATCATCTCTTAAACTCTCGGCTGATTCAGCAGGAGCCATTCTTTCAACTCGACCAAATATAATCCCCAGGAATGTAATTTATGACCAGTGACTCAGATGTTGGACCTTTACCCCAATTATTAAGGAAAAAAAACATTAGAGTATTCATCTATATGATGAGAAAATTTTAGGATATTTGTTTGTAATTTGGTACAGCATAATTTTATCTGTGGAGTGAGATAAACTTTAGAGTATTAAGTTGTAACTTATCCTAAATCATTTCTCAATCTTTCTTACTTTTAAAAGTCCCCAATCGTTATGCGATATACATTCATGAAGAGGAAGACGCTAAGTTAACTTCCCAACTTACATGCATTACATGAAGAAGGGATGACAAGCCCTAAATCACATAACGCATAATATGCAATGCATAAGAGGAGACGTGAAGCTCCCCCTACACACGTGTACCGCATAAAGAAGAGTTGTCAAGCTCCTCAATACAAATACACTCAACATGAATCTATATGTAGAAGAGATGTTAAGCTCCCCTTGCATATAGGCAATACAAATCAAAACATTTTAATTTTCCTTATTAAAACAAAATTTTGAATTGTTCTCAATAAAACAAATTTTGAGATATCTTAGAAAAATTATATTTTAAGATATCAATTAAACACAATTTTTAACGGTACCAATTGTAAAATAATCAAATTTTAAGATATCAATTGTAAATAAACATTACAAATTTTGAATTATGATACCAATTTTAAAACAATGATCAATTTACTTATAAGCTTATGCATTAAAATTATCAATTAAAAAATTCAATTGAAAAACAAGATTTGAATTAAGCTTAGCATAAACAAACTTTGTGCTTTTAAATATGTAAATCGATTTTAACTCAAGCACAAACAACTCATATATATGTATGTAAAGAGAATACCAATAAAAATTGATACTATGAAAATTATGAAGCATACATATATAGGAAACAAAATATGAGTATATACAAAAACTATCAATATTGATACCAATTGAAAAGATTCAATGATACCAATTGAAAAATAATAATGTAAATCATATATATAACTCATAAACTACCAATTGAAGAATAAATAACTAGTTAAAGATAATTTTTGAAAAATTAGTTAAAGATCCTTCAAAAACATCAAATCATATGTTTTTCATGAATCATACTAAATACACAAGATTCAACACTCGAAGTCTATAAAGCTAAAAAATAATCATGAAACAAAGTCATGAATAAATAAATGAAGTGTGAGTGTTCAAAAATCATGTAAATAGCATTTTCATGAAAATAAATAATGAAGCTCAAAAACAAATATCACTTATACAAGCAAGTGATAAACATGAAAAATTTATTTTTCATTTAAAACAAACTTCAAGGTATATGTATGATTTATCCAATCCTAACAATATGCATACATATCCCAAACATAAAAAGAGTCCACAATGTAAACTACATGAAGACAAATGACTCATGGGGTATACATGTATATTTATTAGATTTGAATAAAAATTGTATATACATGAAGTAAAACATGAAAATAGGCAAAACATGCATAAATGAGAGAATCATCAAAATTAGGCTATACATGTGCATATGTGAGTACAAATGAACAATGAAGTGCAAACATATATGACTCAATTTGATGCTCACTACTTGTACACGTATAAATACAAATTTTGACAAATACTACATCAATCATGTATTTACCACATGAAGCATAAAACTTGTAAAACAAGAACATGCTAAAATTTTCATATATGGACAAGCATGTAAATAAACTAGGAGTTTTAGAAATAGTTACCAAACTAAGGAACTATGTTCCAAATCTCTAAAACATGATGGTAGTCCCACCAAAACTCCTTGATAGTGATGCATCAAATATGTGTCCATCAAGTCCATACATCCACTACTAAGGCAACATCCCTCTCACGTCATGTGAGAGCCCTCACCTACATCAAAAATAAAAGGTGGGGATTTTGGTACCCATTTTCTTTTGAGTCCTTGGGGGTTAGCTTTGTAAGGAACCCAAATATTTTTATTAGCAAAATTTAAATGATGTATCTTATCAAAATAAAACTTAGCTAAATGGCCTTTGCGGCCACAATGTGTACATTTGTACACCTTAGAATGCATATGTGGGTGAGCGTGATCATGACGTGCAAATAGTGAATATGCATGTGGGTGATGTGCATGAACATGTGGAGTTTGTTTCTTTAAAAACATGGACTCCAATCTAGAATGGTTAAATGCACATGTGCTCAAGGTTGAGCTTAAACAATTTATTTTATTTTTCAAAAATTCTATCTCAATAGTAGTGGCATGTAAAGCATGATGAGAATGAGAATCATTTTTCTTATTCTTTTTAGAAATATTTTCTTTTTCTTTTTCAACTATTTTTCTTTTTAAAGAAGTGTTTTCTTGTAAAGCAACTTCCTTTTGTTTTTCTACCAAATAATTTCATTTTTCAAAAAAGTATTTCCTTCACTTAAATCATTCAATTTAGTCATTAAGGAAACATTCTCAATTTTCAATTTTTCATTTTCTTTTTCAATGCATGCAATTTTATTTTTAAAACAATCATTTTCATTTAACATGCAATCAAATTTCTTTTTCAAATTTTTATTATCTTTTCTAAGCATGTCATATTTTTCAAGTAATTGTTGACAAAAAGATGCAAGTTCATTATATGACATGTCTACATCCTCTTCTACCTCAAATTCGGTAGTTACCTCAAGGGGGTTATCCCCTTGGACCATGTAGCACACGTTGTAGGTGTCGTTTCCAACATCTGAATCGCTCCACGCATAGTATTGTTCATTTTCGCCAAGGGATCAACAAGTTCCAAACTATAAGAGCCGAATCAAGATTAGCAACCCTAGATAAATAAGCATCATTTAGGGTAGATCTTAAAGCATGTAGGGCTTTTGCATTAGCCTCAATATTTTTGCCATTTAAACAATATGAATCTTTAGTAGTGGCAAAATAAACATGAATGCCTAGGGCTTTGAGGCACAAAGACATCTTAACCTTCTAAATTTGGATGTTAAGAATGTCAAAAGTGGGAGGTGACATAAAATTCATGGTGCGCGTACAAATATTGTGATTAGCCTAAAATGAGGATCTTTAACTCTAAGTTGTAAGACCCAAATCAAGAGCACTTTGCTCTGATACCAATTATAAGATCACCTAGAGGGGGGTGAATAGGTGATGGCTAATCTAATGGTCACTAAATGCGGAATTAAAAACTTATTACACTAAACACCAAGTTTAACACAAGAGTGTAGCCGAATTTCCCGTGAAGGGCTCTGGCCTAACTCCTCAAGATTCCTCTAAATAAGAGTTGAGGTGCCGCGTTGGCTCTCTTGGTTAAAGACTAGTGTTAGCAAACAATCCCAAGCATATAACAATTAAGCACACAATGTATATCATGCATATAAAGATAAAGACAAGTATGCAAGATATAAACAAGAAGGAAATAGAGAGAAAGAGCAATCGCAAACACAAGGGATTTGTTTCGAGGTTCGAGCACACTTGCTCTACATCCCCGCCTTCAACACTATGAAGGATTTCCACTATAATCGATCCCACCGGATCACTTGGTGCCGCAACACCTACAAACTCTTGGACTCCCTAGTCCCGTACACACCGCAAGCTCTCTAGCTCGCCGAGGCCGCACCTCAAACAAAGAGTTCACACACGAACTCGAAACACCGCGAACGCACTCGTCCGCCTCCTCAAAGAACAAAATAGAACTTTGGTGATCACAACTCTTGATCACCTAAAATCCTCTCACAATAACACTCCTATAGGATGAATATGTCAATGGATAGCTCAAGTGTTTGTGAGAAAAACAAGGATGAAAGTGGTGGAGGAAAACTCAAGAAAATCACTTTTAAACACTCTTGATAAAAACTCCACTTTTTTATTTGGAAATGAAGCTCTAAAACTTGTGGATATAACTACTAAAATAAGTGAGAAAAACTAGCCCAAAACTCTTCTTGAAATCTTGTAGAAAATAGCCCCCAAATGCCCCAATTTATAGAGCTCTAAAAACTAGCCGTTGGGGCCAGAAATGAGCTGTCGGTCGACCGCCCGGTCGACCGCCAACGGTCATATTTCTGACCGTTGGGGCAGCGATCGACCAGCCCTATCGACCGAGCCTCTGAAACAGAGAGCAGGTCTCTCTGCCGGTCGATCGCCCGGTCGACCGGGGCATTTCCAGAGAGCAGACCTCTCTGGACGGTCGATCGGGTCGGTCGACCGGCCCTCCAGTACAAACTAGCGTGCACGTCTGTGCACGTCGGTCGACCGCCCGGTCGACCGACTTCAAGCTTCGGTCGACCGGTCGGTCGACCGGCTGAAGCCAGACAGGGTCAGTTAGGGCTTAAAATGTTCGTCATTTTGGCTCAAATAAAATCCCATAAAATCATGAAAAAATCTACAAAAATAGTTTTAACATTATATTTTAAAATCAAACATGCTTGAACAAAATCAAGACATGTTACAACTAATTTGAACTACTTTTGTAACTTGGAAATTTTGGCTCAAAACAAAAACTGTATTTTTCCAAAATTAATTTTTCTAAAACTTCACCAAATACAAAACATGATATTCTAAACACTTGTAAAGCATAGTGTGTATGGATATGATCCACTACACAAACATGATGAAATATCTATGTTTTTGACATTAAAGCACTAAACATGGTTTTGGTTTAAAACATATAACTTTGAATACCAAAAACCAAAACGGTATTTTCAAAAAGAAAAGTCTTTTCTAAAATGAAAAATTCTTTTATGAAAAGACAACTAAATCAAGAGTGTGTGTGTGTGTATATGGTATACTTGAACAATCCACCAACTATTCTATCCTTTACATTTTATCTAAAAATAAAATCTTCTAAAAATAAACCTAGACACAAGTCTTGATCTTGAAGTCTTCACTTGAAGTCTTCTCATCTTCTTGACTTGGTCCAAACCGTGCTAGCTCCAAAACTTGACTTTAAATCCTTTGTTGAAGCTACACACCTACTAAGATCTTGATCATGAATCTGTCACTAGTTAAACACAAGATCATTAATACTATAACTACATGAGTTGATCATCATCAAAACTAGAGTGATGGGCCTTTGGGCCAACACTAAGTTCTATGTGGTTTGAGGATGTTTCACTTTTTAGTTATGATCTCGATATCCTTTGATTTAGTTTGATCATGAGAATATTCAATAGACTTCATGTCATGACTTGATATTAATTATCTCAGTTAATCAATTATAAAATGTAGAGATAAATTATGATAGTAACATCATCGATATTAATAACTTTATATCTCCAAAGTTATACAACATTTATTGATTGACTTTACTGATTTGTGACACCATTGTTATTAGTGATTCTATATCTCCAGTTTCTATGATAGCTATAATTATCAGTTATTAGTGACATCAACATCAGTTGTAGATATACAATCACTGATATATTTTAATAATAATTTATATTACTGGTATGTTCATAAAGATACTACATCGGGGAAAAAAGGGTAATTGTTTGATAATGCATGTTGTGTATTTTGAAAGGACTTTGAGAAACTAACCGAGATTAGGTTCCACCATGGGGAACCAAGGTAGCACTGGCTATCTTGTTATCAGTTGTCAGTTATTCAGTTATCAATTTTCAGTATTTTGCGGTCTATTCTGGTTCAGCACCAGGAATGTTAGACCGTAGCACCGGGCATGCACGATATTCTTTTAAAACACATGCACTTCATTACCAAACAGTTACAACAACGATAAAATTTGATATATGAAAAAAATGATTATGGTATGAGGCGCAACTAAGGGGCTGTTTAGTTAGGGGTGAAAGTGAGAAAGTAGTAATAGTTCTCTTTAAAACTTGAGAGTTGGTTAGTAAGTTTTCTGGTGTTTGGATATTGTTGAAAAGTATGATTTGAAAACTGCTATGTCTTTTTTGATATTTAGATGATAATGTGAAAGTGAAAGTGAACAAGTTGATCACAAAGTTAACCACAAAATATTATTAAAATAAAAATTAATTATGAAAAAAATTATGCTGTAATTAAAATGCAAGTGAGATTTACATGATCACAAAATTAACTGTTTTGACTTACAACTTATTACAAATGAGATTTGCATGACCACAAAATTAATTGTAGAATCTTAGAAGTAGGGAAATGGTTGTGTAAAATAGAGGTGTAAAAGGAAAAGGGAAAAGGAAATGAGTTTTCTCATTTTTCTTTTCCGGTGTTTGGATTGACAATGGAAGTGAGAAATGAGGTCTCCCACTTCCTCACTTCCCTATGCATCCAAACAGCCCCTTAGGAAACATTTGACGTTCTAAAAGACAAGACTCAAATGAATTGTTTATTCATTTGGCCGGCAGCCAGAGAGTCGAAGAAGAGCCGGCTGCTACATCACTGATTATGTCACATCCATCACAATAAGTCTCTGATTATGTCACCTTTCTTTCTTAAATATAATAAAAAAATAGCAGCCAGCAATTATTTTAAATATAATAAAAAATATAGCAGCCAGCAATTATTTTTAAATATAATAAAAAAAAATAGCAGCCAACAACTCTTTTGTGTGCGTATAAATATGCATCATCTCCTTCTTCAGTACTTGCAATTACCAACAACAGGAATCAAGAAGAAGAAGAAGAAGACAGAGAGAATAGATGGCATCCTTGGCGAAATCTCCGGAGCAGGAACATCCTAACAAGTCCTTCGGCTGGGCAGCTCGCGACACCTACAGCGAGCTCTCCCCCTTCAACTTCTCCAGAAGAAATATAGGTCCGAAGGATGTCAATATAAAGATAATGTATTGCGGGGTTTGTCACTCGGATATTCATTTTATAAAGAACGAGTGGGGATTTTCAGAATATCCTATTGTTCCGGGTAATTCTTCTTCTCATCTCAGCAACAACACTCTCTTCTATTATGAATGTTTTACTTAATTTTATGATTTATTACCTTCTGAGATATATGCTAGTTTTTCGTGTGATTATAAGAGATTTTATCATTGTGGCTCCTGACATAGTTATGTTTTACTTATTTTCTTGCGTAGGCATGAGATCGTTGGCATTGTCACCGAAGTAGGCACTGAAGTTGAAAACTTCAGAATCGGAGACAAGGCCGCGGTGGGATGCATGGTTGGCGGTTGCGACAAGTGCGACGATTGTACCAACGATCTGGAGAGCTACTGCCGCGACACCATACTCACCTACAACTCTCTGTATCATGACGGTACGAGGACCTATGGCGGCTACTCTGACAAGATTGTCGTGGAGGAGCACTATGTGATCAAGTTTCCCGACACCTTGCCTATGGATTCCGGCGCTCCGCTCCTGTGTGCCGGGATCACAGTGTACAGCCCATTAAAGTACTATGGGCTCGCGGAGCCAGGCTTGCACTTGGGTGTAGTTGGCCTTGGTGGGCTGGGCCATTTGGCCGTCAAGTTTGCCAAGGCCTTTGGCGTGAAGGTCACGGTGATCAGCACGTCCCCAAGGAAGGAGATGGAAGCACTGGAGAAGCTCGGCGCTGACGCGTTCTTGGTCAGCCGTGATCCTGAACAAATGAAGGTAAAAATTCTTAGAAAAAAATTAGGACCAATGGGCCAGAGGCTCTTCTTCTTCTTCTTCTGATCAAATCAATGTACTGTGCTTGCTTGTAGGCTGCCTTTGGTACATTGGATGGCATTATCGACACGGTCTCCGCCGTTCATCCCCTTCAGCCATTGCTCGATCTCTTGAAGAATCACGGGAAGCTGGTGATGGTTGCAGCACCGGAGAAGCCACTGGAGTTGCTAATATTTCCTCAACTTGTTGGTAATTACATCAATCCTCCCCGAATTAGTTTCTTCTTCTTTCTTCCCCCGCCCCACCCACACCCCCCCCCCCCAAACCTAAATCGATTTATGAGAAATAGGATGTCACACATTTTGAATTAAACAGTTTTAATGAGATTTTGAATGTTGAATTTTTCAGGAAGGAAGCTGGTGGGTGGAAGTGCCACGGGAGGCATGAAAGAGACGCAGGAAATGATGGATTTTGCAGCGAAGCACCACATAACAGCAGATATCGAGCTAATTCCAATGAATTATATCAACACAGCCATGGAGAGACTCATCAAAGGAGACGTGAAATATCGGTTTGTTATAGACGTGGCCAACACACTGGAGGCATAAACTATTAAATGCCTACATTTAACAGCTACTACTCAAGGGCTTTGTGTTTTTTTTTTCGGTTTGATGGAAGACTACGTTTGCCATTATCTATTTTGAAATAAAGGCCTCGTGTGATTTTGTTGGCTTGGATCAAAACATAATTATAAATGTGAGTTTGTGTTCTCTAAAAAGATTTGAGTTATGACTATTATCTCAAATGCACCATTAGTTTATGACGCCACAGTTACATACAGACGGGTGGATCCTGTAAGTAAAAGGGGAAAAAATAGGGAGAAAGCCTATTGTAACTAGAGAAAAAATATAGTGAATTTTTCCTATCCTTCCTCGTGATTTTTCCTCATCTTGAGTTTTCATGGAAAATCTTTGTCTACGTCTGTTTACTGGTTGAAATCTTAAGTTCCTCCTCGATTTAGATAGACACTCCTCAATCGTGCTACGAGATTGACCGTTCAATTAATCATATTGGAAAATCTCCTCCCCTAATTAGTGCTTTCATTAAGATCTGAGTCGTTACACTTAAAATCTATGCCCAAAACCCAAAAAACCTTCTACTTCATCAATGGCCCAGAGAAGACAAGTCATCAAAGTGCAACGTCCAAGGGCAAGGCAATCGAAGCTGCAGGGGGCACAATCCCTCCACCAACTGGCGATCAACCACACACCATCGAAGACACGAGCCCCTAATCGCGAAAAGAACCAGTCGCCAGTATCCAGTCCTCACAACAGCATGTGCACCAACTCCTTCAGACACTCTACGAGATGAAAAAGTAGATGAATGAGCAACAGACGAAATCAAACCGCGAACGGGAACGGATGGCTCTACATCGCGAGAACATCCTCCAAGAGCAAGAGAAGTTGAGACTGCTCAACTAACAACACTTGGCCCAAGTCGCAACCCCTTAGAACAACCCAATACAAACAGAAGGTGACCCCGAGGACAGCAGGTCTCCCAATCTCCGCGTCATCGACGAACTGATCCAGAAAAAAAATCAGAGAAGCCAGCCTATTATAACCCTACTCCAACCGCCAAGATCCACGAGTGTCCTCTCTCCAAAGAGATCCACGAATACGAGTTCCCGAAGAAATTCTCCACTCTGACATTCACTATTACTCTGGGTAAGTCCAGTACAACACATCTGCCACTTTCGGGACAAGATGGTGATCTATTCCCGCAATAACCTGATCATGTGCCTCATCTTTCCTACCAGATTGAAAGGTGTGATTTCAAACTGGTTCTACTCGCTGCCACCGCACCTACTCTATAACTTCGATGAGGTGACCGAGGCATCCCTCACCCAGTGTGCCTCCCGCTAAGAGGCTAAGAAGAATAGCCACCATTTCCTCTGTCACAATGAGGCAAAGAGACAGCCTCAAGTCATATATCTTCTTCCAGAACCAACTCACTAAAGTATCCATCTGTGGGAAGTTGCCGCCCTTGCCTTCATCAGCGGGCTACAAGTTGCTCACTCCCTGTATAAACACCTTCTGAAGCACAATATCGCCAAGATGAGTGAGATTCTTACCCGAGCTCAGCCTTACATCCAACTTGAAGAGGCGATGAAAGCTTCCTCCAACCACTCCGCCAGATCGGATGATGGTGAAGGAAAGTCGAAGTTTCCTCACAAAGCTCCCGACCGCAATCAAGATCAGCACCAGGGGCAGCTCGCTCACAAGAAGCAAGCACTCCCAATCCTCTCCCTAAGTTCGCTCCGTGGCAATAGGTCGATGGAAGGCTTCACTCCTTTGAAGCTCCCGATCAGTGAAATCTTCAACTCTATCAAAGATCAACCATGGGCCAGACATCCGAAACCACCCCAACACAATTCGTCGCTCCCCGGGTTGGAGGAATACAACCCCTACCACGAAGGAAAGGGACACCAAACCCACTGTTGGGCCCTTCGGAGGTACCTGGAGGAGCTTGTAAAACAAAGCTTCCTTAAAGAGCATATCCTCACTCCTGAAGCAATATCTAGGCACCCAACAACCAATCTTCCCAGGAACAATATATGATCACCCAGTACAAGGCGATTTACTGACTCCACGAATCACGAACACGGGGGATGTACCCCTTCCAAGTTCAAATCTATGTACTCCACTTCTGAATAAAGTATTACTTCATTCTCTTAATCATGTCAATACTTCCCTCCAGTACTTTCATCCATCAAGGTACATCCACCCAGTCGTTCCGTAGATGGAGACTCTCCCACTTGGAGACAATGACAAGATTACTCTACAAAGTTACCACCCATTTGCCCTGTAGATGGAGACTCCCTCACTCAAAGGCATCGGCAAGATTACTCTACAACAGTACATCCATCCACACGCCTCATAGATGAGATATCCCCCACTCGGAGGTAACAACAAGATTAGTCCAACATTCATCCATTAACATGCCCCGTAGATGGGATATCCCCCACTCGGAGGCAACGATAAGGTTTCTATGCTGCTGGGATATTCCCCTTCGGAAAAATGTCTGTATGTTCCGCTGATGGGATTTCTCCCACTCGGAGACATCAATGCAGACATGTCAATGGGCTTTTCCTTGATTGTCTACAGGAGTTGAAACCCTTCGCTGTGGATTTCCCCCACATTGTAGGAATTTCACTCTCTCAAAGCCTCTGTTTGATGCTCCCCTGATGGGATGCCTCCCACTCGGAACATAAACACTAGCCTGCGGCTCCCCTCATCTGAACTTACAGGCAGATGAATGCATCTATCCATCCATATTTAGCAAATGGGATTTCCCACACTAAAAAGACAGCTCCAATGTGGGATGTCCCCTACACGGAGGAGAACTTCGACGCTGGTTTACTCACTTGGAGGTTCCGTATCATCACTCTGAATAGGGGCCCCTATGCAGAGGATGCATCCAATTTGTCTTTAGGTTGTACCTCCACTTCAGACCATTTTTGTACAGGTCCAAATGAGGATGCGACCACATGTGCCTAGGCATATTTATGAGTGTTTCCTTAATTGAATTATCCCCTCTACGTACCAGCCCCGTGCGGTCGTACTCCAATAGCTAACCTGAGGACAGAAGTGACAGGTATCATGTTTTCAATTTGTCTGTGCCTGACAATTAAATGTTACATTTGTCATTTTCATTTAAATGTCTTATCGCACGCTCATGTTTGCATCTTAACTAACACACGCAATCCCCGATCTATACACCCCGAGATGGGATTAACCCCACTCAGAGGCGGCGATAGGTCATAAAAATACATTCCAGTCACCCTACAATGTGATTTCCCTCACTCGGAATCCGAGCTCTGCTGCAGGGATTTCTCCCTCTCAGAACCCCGACAGCGCAGCTCCACAGATGGGATATCTCCCACTCGAAAGCAAATGCGAGTCTAACTCCGTAGCAGAGATTTCTCCCTTTCGAAGGCTCAACTTAGTAGCATGGACTTCCCCCTTTCAGAGGCTCAACTCCGTAGCTGAGACTTCCTACACGCGGAGGTGAAACTTGCAGGTACCGCCGTGGGACAAACACCCAATCGAGAACCACCAACCGAGCTTGCTCCAAACATATCAAAGTCAAAGCAAGCTCTCTGGACAGACAAACAATTCTTCTATTTCAAAAATTTTTACTTTTATTGCAAGTTTTCCGATTACATCCGTCCAAATATAAATTTGGTTACATCTCACAAGAGTAATACAAGATCTATCACAAGTTTTTGTTTTTTGAAAAGAAAAACAGATACACTTTTCGTCACAACGTCCACGACAACATTCAGGAGATGATTCCCAAACAAGCAACATATCACTCCCAAGAGGGCGATGATACTGAGAAGTCTCAAGAAAATGCAAGAACCAAAGATCACGTCTCAGACCGTAGACTGAATCCTGCAAGACAGTGATGATGTCATCGTCGAACCTTTGGACTTTGAAGATGAACTCGGAGCAGAGGAAGACGAGACGATTCTTCAACAGAGATCTTGGGGAATACCCCACACCTCTCTCCAGTTGCTTGCCACAAGAAAAGAACTTTCACGGACAAAGCAACAACATTCAACGAGTGAAGACGGCCGGACGTGTGCCTCGGCGACGAGAATGGAACCATCATCAAACACGCCCCGTACAAACCCACTCCTGCCTCATACACGCTATCAGGAAAGAGACTAGGTTGAACCCATTTGATCGAAAGACCAAACGAATATACCAGGCTGAAGCAAGAACCTTGCCTATCCTTCCTGACAGTCGGGCCTCTCGTCACAAAACTGATGTTTTCCCGATGAACCCATCACAAAGATTGACGTTTCCCGACAATTGAACTCCTGAACATTAAGGGCACAACAACCGCCTTCACCCTTTCTTTCTTTCCTTCATCGCACGAAGAAGACATCGCACCCACCAAAATAAGAATTTTGAAAGCAAAAGGTCTTCAAATGATGAGCAAATGTCTCCTCAAAGATCTACCCTATTTATAAATGGGAAGAAAGCCAAAGTATCTCCCGTTCAAAATTCCAATCCCAAGACGTTCACATCTTGAATTTTACGACATGTCGAATCATCCAGATCCATCTTTGTCACACGATCTTATTCATCATGAAGTCAAGATCCTGATTACTAGTGCCAGCTCACCCGCTCCAGTTTCCAAAAAGCTCAAGATATGAAGAGATATCTTGACCACTTCCCTCCAAAGTACTAACAACGCCTCGACTTCTCGAGCCAGAAGATAAATCAGTCCTCTCCACTACTTCCCACCAAGACTCAGAGGAGGAGGAAGCGGAGGAAGCTAGGGGTGACAGACGGGTCGCGACTCGCCAGACCCGACCCGACCCGAAGTTAGCGGGTCTGGGTTTGGGCTAATCGGGTTTGGGCCGTAATCGGGCCAACCCGTCTGACCCGATTATTAAATGGGTCGGGTCGACCCGAACCCGCCAGACTCGCTTGACCCGCCAGACCCGATTATTCTCTTTCCTCCTCAGCCTCCTCCCCTTGATCTCCTCCTCTGCCGCCCCCGCCTTATCCCCTTCGCCTAAATCAAATTGTCAAAAAATATGTGTAATACCAGTTCTGAACCCGTGGACTCTAGCGTGTGGAGTTTAGTGTGATGACTAACTACACCACCTAACAATTTGGTAATAAAGTGTAAAAAAATTGTATTTAAAATTTAATAATCGGGTTAAATGGGTCGGGTCGGGTTGACCCGACTAAGAGGTCGGGTCTGAGTCTGAATTTTTGACCCGTATAATAATCGGGTTGGGTCGACCCGACCCGATTATTATATGGGTCGAGCAGTAATCTGGACGGGTCGACCCGACCCGACCCAATTGCCACCCCTAGAGGGAGCATCTCTAATGATCATATTTCGATTTGCAACAGGATTACGACACGTGTCCAAACACATTCAGAGTATCACAAGTAGACAACGAACCATACCAGATGGTTCATAGTCAACCCCGAGGAGAGAGTCTCGGGCCTCCAGAGGACCTCGATCTCCTTTCCCGACAGCCGCGACTACCAGACCTCTCCCAGACTCACACTGTATACAAGCTCAGCAGCAAGATTTCCAGATCGCATAGGCATGCCATGATATTCTCACGTTCTAAATACTCCTCTATTTCAATGAGGACGGTTATAGATAGTGACGGATGTCTCAACATGCCGATCCCAACGATAAAGCACATAAATCTGAACGGTTATAAAAAGAATCCAGTGCACAAATCGTGAATCGCAAAGAGAAATTCACACCATTAGTTACAGCACCACCTTTTGCTTATAAACTGGGGATCTTGTAAGTAAAAAGGAAAAAAAAGGGGGGAAATATGGTGAATTCTCTCTCTCCTCCCGTGATTTTTCTCATGTTGGATTTCCACGTAAACTCTTTGTCTACGTCTGTTTACTGGTTAAAATTTTAAATTCCTCCTCGATTTAGATAGACACTCATTTGTGATGCGAAATTGACCGTTCTCAATCGCATTGGAAAAATCTCCTCAACACCAATACGAACAAATTACTCACAAACCGTACCAGGTAAATATAAAATCAATATGCTGTCAGACAGGTTGGATCTTGTATTCAAGACTCAATCCCTGGATCCATACATGCTATGGATCTAAATTTACACAAAATTCTAAACATTCAGAGGAGACAGCAGGCACAGTTTAGATATCATCTTCCACATAAAGAAATCTACACAGTTTAGATATCATCTTCCATATAAAAAAAAAATCTACACAGCATATTAAACACGGTCGAGTTTCATTTTCTTTTTCCAGCACTCTTATACCAAATTTTACTAAAAAGAATCTGTAGGAACCACTTCAATCATGGTTGGAGTAGATAAAACATTGGAGTCAAACCATCAACTATCAAGCTGTGTGAAGAACAATGAATATAGAACATCAGACACTATTTTATGAATGAAAGAATAAGGACAATACATGATATATTACTACAATTATGCTGCACGTGATGTTAGTTTTAGGTGTGGGTTGCAGATTCCATTCAGCGAAGCTAAATGGAGTAATCTGCCTTGACTGAAGCATCAAACTATAAAAACAAACCCACTAAACAGTACACGACGAAAACAATTTTCTGAAATTGAGCTTTTGTATGAACCAAGTCACACACTTAGCTCATAACATTACAGCTTATGGTTTATATCTCTTGTCCTTAACAGAATGTTCCACTTTCCAGTGATTTGGTTTATTCTTTTATCAAACACATCATGTTTAACTAAATCATTTAGATCTTGACACACTAAAACAGACAAAAACAATGGATACTCTACATGCTCATACACTTCTAGTCCTCAAGGCCTCCAAATTGTTAGCAGGCATTTTGTTAGGCGAATTTTTTTTGTCTCAGTGAACATATCTTCACTACATCAAAAATTCATTGATGTTCTTTAGAACATCTCAATGGTTGTAATGTCACAGTATATGCATTTAACCCATAAAGATTTATCATGATTTTCCAATTTCCATAGATATGTCTTGTTCTTCGTCTGTATTTTCTCCAGAATCCATTCTAAGGTTGTTATTTCCTCTGCTCTGAATTAAACTATACCATTAAAATGGAATAAAACATCAAAAGATTTCAGCCAGATCATGGGAAAATCATCTTTATCAAAGATTACCCTTTGCAGCAAGACAAATGAACGACACACAAAAGTTAACCGGTAAACATGCAAGAATTGTGGGAAGCTTCTTCAGAGAAGCTGAAATAATTACACAAGGCTTACACATGATAGTTTGACGCTAAATAAGCTAAGGCCACCATCATCACATTAATAATATCCTAGTAAACTTGCACATAAAGTATCGTTTCTCTCTCTGACTTCCCCTGCTTTTCCATTCATCGTGTGCACGTGTAGATAAGAATCACAATATAGGGAATACCAATCAACCATGGTTAGAATGTCCTACAGATACCGTCAGCTTTTCACTCTTGCACTTTTTCCCTCCTTCCTCTTTGCTGTCCCCCCCCCCCCCCCCCCTTTCTGTGGAAAAGCATCATAGTACAAAGGCAATACCAATCAACCATCACTAAAATGTCATATATGTACCATCAGCTTTTGCACTTTGCATTTATTGCATGTTTCCATCTTTTGCTTATAGACTTCCATACTCTTATAAGTATATTTTACTAGTGGTGATTTTGTGTCAAGCAGCAGTTACCTGGATTACGGGTATAGGTAGGCTTAATCAGGTACAAGTAACAAATTGGTTGACTGGCATAACCATTTAATAAGCGGATCAGGTTTCAGGTCTAAACTGCCCGGCCCATTGATGTAGACGTGAAACCTATTTCAGTTTCAAAGGCGCACTTTCTATGTTACTCGTGTACGCGCCGGAAAAAAGAGAAAGAAGTCTTTACTGTAAAATTTTCCTTGAATCAGATGAAAAATTACAACAAAACTGCTTTTTCCTTCCAGTTACAAGGGAGGGAGGATGTTGAGTCTTGAATCCTCCCTTTGTTTAGTGCTGGGTTCTTCGTGTGGCGGTGGAGAATGAATCTTGTTCTCCGTTGACCGGATGACGTCGGGATCGTCAGGGAATCTTTTCTTTGGCTGGTAGAGGGAGTAGCACAGCTCTGTCTACCAAAACTCTCAAAGAGAAGGTAGGCAAAGAATAACTCGTACGCAGCTAGCTTGTTGAAGAGTTTAGCTCTCTCCTGTCTCGGTCTGTCTCTCTCTGTGATCTTCTGATCCTCTTGATGCCAGATGCCTTTCTGATCGCCCTTGTGTCTATCCCCTCTCTTCTGATTGCCTCGACCTCATAGCAAACGAGCCTATTTATAGAGGTCCTAGGGGGTGAACGTGCCCCCTAAAAACGCTCCACAACGACGAGCTGACCTCCCCGCTATGTGGGCGGCGACTGGCCCCATAACCAGGGCGGTTATAACCGAGACGCGGGTGTCGAGCCCACGCGCCTTGAGGTTAAGACGCGGGTGTCGAGCCCACGCGCCTTGATGTTGAGACGCGGGTGTCGAGCCTACGCGCCTTGATGTTGAGACGCGCCTTGATGTTGAGACGCGGGTGTCGAGCCTACGCGCCTTGATGTTGAGACGCGGGTGTCGAGCCTACGCGCCTTGAGGTTGAGACGCGGGTGTCGAGCCCACGCGTCTTGATGTTGAGACGCGGGTGTTGGACCCTCGCGTCTAGAACTTGAAACTCTGCTTTTTAATGGCTTGTCTTTTAGTAATTTTTAGGCAGCCTACACTCGGGTCTCAATTCTAATTTTGTTCCTATGAGGGTTCCTTGCAAAATTGTAGATGGATTAAGATTAGAGAAGTTAGCTTGTTAAGATTTTATATTGTTTCGATTAAGGTTCAAGAGATAACTTTTAGGAGTTAAAATCTGATCCAAATAAAAGGAGTTAAAAGATAAGGGAGGTTAGTTGGCAATTGGTAAAAAAAAATTGTGACTCAATATCTTTGTCAGTTAGTTAGACATTTTTGCTATGGACTGATTATATTTGTCTGCAAGTGAGATATTTTAGGTTACAATCAGGTATTATTTATTATTTTCCTATAAAAGGGCTAAGGCACGAGTTGTACTTAGTTTTTGGTGAATGTGGAATGGAAGTTTATATCCCTGGAAACTGAGGTTTCTAAGTTTATCATCCTCTTCTCTACAGTATTCCTGTTTCTCCCATCAGCCTAAATAAAAGTGGTACCAGAAACCCTCCACTGGGTTATCTTCTCCATATTTACCCCACTTTTCATGCCAATATGTCTTTTGCACCCGCAACCACTCGTTCCCTTAAAGAATGAACCTATGGAGCACGGATACGGGTGTCGGACACGACACAGACACGGTAAAATCCAAAAAAACAGAATGCAAATACACGGCAAGAAATATTTTATTATTATTATCATATATAAATAAATTTATAAAATCCTAAGCAATTCTTCTCTATGCTCTGTCCGCTCTATGCTCTGGACCTCTCTCGTTTTGCACTCTCTCGCTGCCATCTCACTGGATCTGCTCTCAGAGAGAGAGAGAGAGAGAGACACCGGGATAAAGATATCCATAGCAGAGAAAGCAAAAAGAAGATACACAGAGCAGAAAAAGAGTCTTATCTGTGCTCCTTTTTTTTTGCTCTTTTCTCTGTCTCTCCCTCTCTGTTCTCTAACTCTGTCTCTGCTCTCCCTCTCCCAAAGAGAGAGCAGAGACAGATAGTTAGAAAGCAGAGAGAGCAGCGAGAGAGAGAGAGAAAGGAGACATTGGGAAAAGAGATCGAGAGAGAGAGAGAAAGAGAGAGAGAGATGGAGACAGAGGGTAAAATTACCAACGAGGACGATGACAACGACTTCGAATGAGGATTGACGACGGCGACGGCGACTGAGGATTACCTGACGACGACGTAATCAGATCTAGAAAGATAGATCGAGAGAGAGAGAGCTTACTTCTCTGGATCGAGGACGACGAGATCACCGCCAACAGCGACAATCCATAGCCAAACAACGACGATCCATAGCCGACTGAGAGAGCGGATCGACCACGAAAATGTCGATCCATCGCCAGGAAAACGTCGATCCACCACCACGAGGTCGACGACGAGATTGATTTGGGATTTGAGAGAGAGAGATCGATTTGGGATCAGGATTTAGGGATTTAGTATGGTAACGGGTCAGGTTGAACTCCCTCCATCTCTTCCTACCCGATATCGGGTAGGGAGAGATGGAGGACAAAATTACCAACGAGGACGATGACAGCTACTTCGAATGAGGATTGACGACGGCGACTTGAGGATTACCTGACGACGACGTAATCAGATCGAGAAAGATAGATCGAGAGAGGAGAGAGCTTACCTCTTTGGATCGAGGATGACGAGACACCGCTTATAGCGACGATCCACAGCCAAACAACGACGATCCATAGCCGACCGAGAGAGCAGATCGACCACGAAAACGTTGATCCACCGCTGCGAAAACGTCGATCCACCACCACGAGATCGACGACGAGATCGATTTGGGATCTGAGCGAGAGATCGATTTGGGATTGGGATTTGGAGATTTAGGGTATATAGGTAACGGGTCGGGTCAGACTCCCTCCAGCTCTCCCTACCCGATAACTGAGTCATCGTGTCAGAGACGTGTCTGGACTGAGTTTGACCGTGTCCAGTGAGTCAACCAAGTTGACTCGTGTCAGAACAGTCAAACCATGTTCGACATGTATCAGGCACATGTCAGGCACATGTTCGTGTCTGACACATGCCCGACACGTATACGGTGACGATTGAGGCGTGTTCGTGCTTTGTAGAAATGAACCCTTAAGCATCAGATTGAGGATCTTGTTAGGCTCATTAAAGAGAGGTTTCTCATCTAAGTTGCATTTGCCACATCTATTGTACTGCTTGTTATCACCGTCTAATCACCAAATTCTGACACCCCTGAAGACATGCAAATTAATTCAATACATGTCAACTTAGTGTTAGTTGAAGCTGATCCAAAACTAACTGACCTCAAGCCACACAGAGCAGATCTGCACCATGGAAAGCTGAGTTTGAGCCATTTCCACCTATTCTTCAAAAGCATTACATGTGATCAAAATCAATGAAGTTTGTCATTCTAAATCCACTTATGCCTAATTGCCTTCCAGCCTAGCATGTCCTTGTAAGTCGTATCCGTTAAGGTGATGCATTTTTCCCATTGTTGTTGGAGCCACTTCCTAATCTGTTGCTTTTTTGGAAAATTGTTGGTTAGTCCCCAATGCTAACTTGTGAAGACCAACAAAGCAAGAAAGAGGTTATGCGACATGAAGACCTCATGGAAGCCTCGGGAAACAACAGAAGTGAAATTGATGTAGGTGTGAAACCTTTCTCAGTTTCAGCTGTTCAGCTTGCATACTTTTAGTCTTTACTTTAATTTTTAATTTTAGGGGAGTTCGCAGCAGAAGTGTAAGGTGGATCAGGGTAAGAAAAGTTTAGTTAGTAAGTATTTTTAATTAGGCTTAGGTTAGGACTCAAGAAAATATTTCTAGAATTTGAAACTGATCCTAATAAAAGCGAACAAAAAGACAAGGTTAGTTCGTTAGCAAATGATAAATTAGTTTTACAATTACTTTATTTGTCTGTTAGTTAAATCTCTTTGTTATAACCTGAATAAATTTATTTATCAGTCGGTTCTTTTAGATTAGGATCGGCTTGTCTATCATTTCCTATAAAAAAGGTTAAAGGTATCATTGTAATTTTTTTTTTTGGGATGAATATGGAATGTGACTTTGTTTCATTGTAGATTCAGGTCTCAAGTTTATCTGCACACCCCCCAACCCCCCCACCCCCCCCCCCCCAAAAAAAAAAAAAACCCTCCTCCCCCCCCACCCCCACCCACCCCCCAAAAAAAAAAAAAAAAAAAAAAAAATCTCCTCTCTTTAAGGGGGAAAAAAAACTCTCTCTACTATGTTTCTCTTTCAACTACCAGCTTACAACAACACTTTGGGTCAAATGACCCAACTTAACCTGCTTAGAACCGAAAAACTATTTACCCAACTTTAAAATTAATACTGGGACTACAATCCGAGAGAGTTTGGCTCTTTCGGACATGATTTGGAAGCTAATACTTCTAGTTCAAAGTCAATAATTGACTCTGAAAATGAGAAAATGCACTCCATCAGCGTTGAGCTGGATCATTTAGAGCAAAGATAATGAAATTTCCTGTCTTATACGTCAGGTACATCCACAAATAGACATCTCAAAGTAGCAAGTTGATTAGAACTATGGCTTAGGGCATACAAATTGAAAACCTAAACCTTTGATCATGATCTTAGCAACTTAAAACCAATGCACACCAATTGAACATCCTAATTCGACCAGTCCATTTATGGCTACTTGATGAATAAGCAAGAAAAGTCAAAATCTTTTGAATTTTGAACTTTTATGCACTTGATATAATGTAGATCAAGTTGAATGGTGGAGTAAATTTTCAATTTTCATGGCATATTATTCATGATAAATCATTAAAGTTGAGTGTAATGATTGCTTCAAAAATCCTCCCTAAGAAAGAGAAGAATTAGAGCTTATACAAGGTATCAAACACAACAATCCAATGAACTATGTTGAAGCAAAAATGGGTCGAGGCAATCATCATTATACTTCAACCCATTTTTTAGCGGGCAAAAGTGGAATAAAGGTGTAATTTCCATTTATTACCTCTCCATCACCTCTTTATAGTCTTACCCATAGCCCACCATTGACAAGTAAAGTATCATGAAATGAAAATAAGTTCCTGCAAGTCTTCAAAACGGTATTTCTTAATATAGTAGTTCTGGTGTAAAACTCTCTTATTAATTTGCAAACTTTCATAACTCTTTATATTATGTGTTTTTTAAATTCTTATCCTGATATTCATTGTCATCTTTACTCTTCAAAATAGTAAAATGATGAATTCTTTGTTATTTATTGCATATAACTAATACAAATCACATAAAATATTTATTAATCTCCCCCTTTTTTTGTATTATCTCTTGTTACCACTTTTTTTATTTTTTGAGAAAAAATTCCCCCAATTTTGACTCCTTTGCCGGTCATCATTTTTTTATATTTATGTATTATATTTTGCATAGCACATGTTTTGCGTCTTTTTGACATTTACATTTATCTTCATGATTGTTCTAGTGTTCATTATTGTAGTGCAATTCTCGATCCTACAGGAGATCACGACATGTGTCCTACCTGGGATATCGCTTACCATCAGCAAGCCTAGCTCAATCGCAAGCATGACATGGCCCCAATAAGAAGACCTCGAGCCTCTGCCCAAACTCACAACTGGTCAGGCATCGACTACCCAAGTCTCACGTTAAAGCAAAGCTGCACCACTTTCTGAACATTCAACCACCAGTGCAAGTCCACCACCACGGAGTTGCTCAAAACTCCGACACGAAGACCTCCTAGAGTTTCAAGACTCCGACACTAAGACTGTCCAAAGCTCATTACCCCCACGTTGCTTACAGCTAGATAGCACTATCTCCAAAATTTATGGATTCAACTACACTGCCAGATCATCCCCACGTTTTAAACATCGCAACGCTCTTATATCAATGCGAGCGGTTGTGAATGGTGGCGGATATCACGACATAACGAACCCAACAATCAAGCGACACGATCTGGGCAATTGCAAGGAAATCATAATATGCAAGTCGTGTAGTTAAGCAGATCCGAAATATCCGCACCCATGAAAGCAGCTCAGGCACATATAAATACCTTACCCTCTCTAACGAAAGGGGGTCCAAAAAATAAAAACCCTAGCACACCTGTAATCATACAGAGTATTTGATTTCTGCTTGTAATTTCTTCAAATTAAAGTAGAACATCTATCCTTTCATGGTTTTTTTCCTTTCAAGTTTTTACGTTAAACCTTTTGCGTTTGTTGTGATCTACTGCTTTGTGCGCGATTTGCAAATTTTGTGCAAGTGAGGAAGTCCCTGGAAAATTTTCCGCCACAATTGGTGCTTTCATTGAGATCTTTGAGTCCTCACTCAAGATCTCCCCTTTTCAAACCTTTCTCAAAAAAGCCTCGTCAGACAGAGATGGCCCCACCTAAAAAAAGCTCCTCTCAAGTCGTTACCGATGCCTCTTCGAAGGGCAAATCGATTACCGCTGGAGGCACGGGGTCCTCCTCACCCCGACATCCTCATCGAAGAAGTCGGGGAAGCGCACTCATTCTCGACTAATTCACCGGCGAGGGGGGCAACGAACTCGAGGCTAAGCTTCCCCTTGAGAGCCAACTCCTACAAATGCTCACCAGTCTCCAGAAGCAGTTGGACGAGCAGCGACCAGAGGCGACCCGCGAGCGAACGAGCAGCCCGTGAGCGCGTGGCGTGAGCGCCCAGTAAGCCGCACTGGAGAGAGATGCTTCGAACCACATCCAGAACCAGCTGCTCGCCCAACTCGAGGTCCTGTGAAGGCCCCAGTCTTCCCGCGGCCATAAGACCGGAGGGTCTCGGGATGACAAGTCATCACCTAATCCCAACGACTTCGCCCAGGCTAAAATCAGTCAAAGCACGACCGGACCTACGTTCCCAGCAACGGTGAATGTTCCGAATCTTCTGAATCATACAAGACTTCAAAAATTCCTCGCATTGAGGACGTCGCCAACTTGGTTCAGAAGTACATCAAGGGATCAAACTGACATCCTCGTCATGAGATGGATTCGTACGACTTGAAGTTCTCCAGCTCACCATTTTCAGAGCATATCACGGCCCACCGTTTTTCGAGAAAATTCGTGATGTCGAGCTTCGACCTCTACTCCGGAGCAATAGACCCCATCCAACATCTTTAGCACTACCAGGATAAGGTGGTGGTCTACTCCCACGATGAACTCATGAGCAGGGTGT
This sequence comes from Agave tequilana, assembly GCA_038442645.1. Taxonomy (NCBI): domain Eukaryota; kingdom Viridiplantae; phylum Streptophyta; class Magnoliopsida; order Asparagales; family Asparagaceae; genus Agave; species Agave tequilana. The sequence goes on from JAVJIF010001516.1 coordinate 266,281, forward strand.
TCCCCTCCAGCCTCAAGAGAGCCGCCTCCGACTGGTTCTACTCTCTTCCGAGCCATTCACTCCGAGACTTCGAGAAGGTGAGGCAAGTCTTCTACAGCCAATTCGCCTCACGCGAATTCAAGAAGAACAAAAACCACCTCACCGTCAAGATAAAGCTCGAAGAGAATCTGAAGCACTACGTCAGTAAGATGGCTTAGGTTTATAATTGCAATGAAGACATTGTGGCAGCAACATTCATCAGTGGGCAGCATGTCACTCTTTCTACAAGCACTTGGTGAAGCATGAAATCACCAAGATGAGATACATCCTCTTTCAAGTCCAGAAGTACATTCAGATTGAAGATGCGACCCGAAGTGCAGACAATCGCTCTCCTAAGAAGGGGCGATGAGGGGGAAAGTCGAAGCCGCCTCCTGCCGCTCTCAAGAAGAGCTAGAATCGGGCTTTCGACAATATCAACAAGAAGCCCCCCTTAAAATCAGACGAAAACCAACGGAGAAGAAAAGTTCACGCCCTTCAAAATCTCCGTTGATCACGTCTTCACAGCAATCAAGGATCAAGAGTGGTGCCTCAGCCAATCCCACCAAACTCAAAAGGCTCAGGAGCCGGCAAGTACTGCGCCTTTCACGATGGGATGGGCTACCAAACCGTTAATTGCCTGTACCTCCGAAAGTAGCCCCAAGAGCTAGTGAATCAGAGATACCTCAAGGAATTCATCCTTGACCCCGGGCAGCCCTCAGAGGTCAGGGTGCACAAAGAAAATCCCGAGACATCACAGCCAGAGGGACATGCAACACAAGCCCTCATCCACTATCATGAGGTCAACGCCATCTTTAGTGCTTCTTCGATAGAGGGTACTATCAAGGAGAGGGCCATTTATGTCAACATGGCTCGTCGCATGGTCTAAACGGGTCCACCCTCGGCCCCAGGTAGGCCCATCACTTTCTCAGACGCGGACGTCCACGCTGCCCTCTTCCCGCACAACGACGCTCTGATCATCACCTTACTCATCAAGAATTGCCAGGTGTCCAAAATCCTCATCGATGCCGGCAGTTGTAATATCCCTAATCTAAAATACTGTATTTTTATTTTTCTAAAGTATTTATTTTATTTTACTAGTGATATTATTATTATTGTAATTATTATTGTTAATTATTATTATGATATTATTAATCACTATTAGTAGTATTATTATTTTCATTCAAGCCCAATAAGCTCAAGCCCATTATCCTTTTCATTTCATTTTATTTTCTTTTTATTCTAAGCCCACATGCCCAATATCTATTTTCTTATTTCTCCATATTTCTTATTTCTTTTAATTAAAGCCCAAAACCCATTATCATGAGACCCTTACCCATTAACCCTAAATCCAATCTTAATCCTAATTCAAATCTATAATTTCAAATCTAAACCAAATCTCTTTGAGATTTTTAACAACCTTCAATTCTTATCCAATCTTACTAAATTAAGCCATTTAAATCTAATTAGAATTCATATTTCTAAAATATCTTATATCCTATATAAACACCCAAACCCCTTTTTCTCTTCTTCCTCAAGAGAAACCCTAATCCAACTCTCCCCACTTTCATCTTTCTCTTCTCTTTCAAACTCTTTTTTCTCTTCTACCTCCAAAAGAAAATCCTGGCGCAATTATACTCATCTCCTTCCTTCTTTTCTCCTCATGAACAAAAGATCTTGAAGTACAAATTGAGGAGCATGTTAGGGGATCACAAATCAAGTAAGTAATTTATTTTATCAAAATTTATTTTATTAAAATTTATTTGATATAAATTGTTTATTAAAATCATGTCCTACTATAATCTCCATGAATATGTTTATACATCAAAACTCAACATTAAAATCCAATCTAAAATCCCACTAAAAATTTGATGAAGATCAAATAATTTATATTGACATACTTTTAAAGTTTTTATAAAGGATTTAAAGGAAAATTAAATAAAGAAAAAAACAAAAAAAAGAAGAAAGAATTGCTGCACTGCTCTCGGCTTGGCCGAGAGCAGGCGTGCCTGGCCTTAGCCCGGGCTTGGCAGGCCCGGGTTGGGCCTATTATAAATTTAAAAAAAAAACAAACTTTAAACAGGCTGACCAGACCCGGCCTGGCCTGCGTCGGCCTGGCCCGGGTCTAGCCAGGCTGGGCTGCACCAGACAAGCCCAGTACAAAAAAAAAATTGAAAACACAGAAATCCCGGACCAGGCCTGGGCCTGGCCTGGTCCGGCCTGAGACTGGCCGGGCCTGGGCCTGGCAGTACAGGGCCAGGCCTGTGTTTATAAAAAAAAAAAAAAAAAAAATCTGAACTGGGCCTGGGCCTGAGGGCAAAATAAAAGGAAAAGAAAAGAAGAAAGAAAGAGAAAGAATTTGTGTATTTAATTAATTGATTAAAAATATCAAAATAAAATAGAGAAAAATATAAATAATATTTTACAACACTTTTACTTTCTATGATAAAGTTTTAGACATATAGCAACATGAAATTAAATTCAAATCCCCCACTTTAAAATCATTTCTCCTTAATGATAAATCTAGAACCGTTAAGTACTTTAATAATTTAAAGCCTATTAAAAATCAAATAAAAATTAGAAATTGGTTTAAATTAAACCTACTAAATTCACTAAACCTAAAGCATCATATCTCCAACTCCCAAACTAATTAATCAAGATTTGAAGTCCTTAAAATATCTTTTTAAAAATCTAACAATTCCTATTGAATAATTCATGTAGATTTATCAAGGCCTTGTAATCTCAGTGCTTCGGACTTGGGATGGATCTCAGGTGAGTGTATCACTTATTTTTTTTGTAAGTATTTTACTTCATTATTTTGTGAGTGTCTTGCTTCTTTGATTAAATTTTATTGTGAGTGTCTCTCTCCTTCTCTCTTTATTCATTAAGTGATTATAGATATGTTGTGCTTGTGATATGATTTGATGTGTTACATGTTTATGTGTGGAGATCACCGAGCATGAAGAGGGACGATCATCTTCCGTTTATTTTACATGTTGGATGCATAGGAATATGATATGCATGATTCTTGATACATGTTAGAACCCCCATGTTTGTCCTATGAATATCTAGATGATTATTGTAGACATATCAGGATGTAGCATGAGAGTAATTGAGAGGATAGGGAGATTGAGCATATTGTGCAGGTTTTATTCAGTATCAGGTTGCAGGGTAGGTTAGTCGACTTGCCCATGATTACAGTCGACTAACACCTCTGTTAGTCGACTAACCCCAGATCCCTAGTCGACTAGTATAGCTTCTAGGAGATATTGGACTCTCTGTATTTCCACTGTTAGCCGACTTGATACATATAGTAGTCGACTAATAGTTAGTGTAGTCGACTTATACCTTGCCCCTAGTCGACTAATAGGCTGACCTGGAAGTTGTATAGCTCTTTGTATCTCGGTTAGTCGATTAGTCTTACCTGTCAGTCGACTTGGCCTAGGTGTAGTCGACTTGGCCCACTTGATTAGTCGACTATACCTTTTTCTAGTCGACTTGTATATAGCCCTAGTCGACTAATACCTGTCTGTCAGCTGTGCATGGTTCCTTGATGGATTGTGGACTTCACCCATGGATTATGTATTGGTTATTGATAGATGTATATGATATCGAGGGATAGATATTAGATGGAATGACTTGACTTATCATGATAGATCTTATATGCATGGATTGGATATGTTGTCAAGTGTTGGGATCTGATGTTGACCTTAATAGAAATGTGAACCCTTGAGAACTTGGGAATCCGATTAGATTGTTAGAGTGAGAGAACTAAACTTGATGATTGATATATGTTGGAACAGCAGTTTATGTATCAAATTACTCGATGTGTATTGATACTCGATTGTTATGGAACTATTGGAAATCATGAGTTGGTTTTAATGACTTGGATTCATAGTTAGGTATTTGAGGACATATTAGACATGATTGAATTAGTTGAGTTGTGACTTAGATTGATTTTGAGTTAGTAGTTATCCAGAATCTATATTCTTTATGTTGGAGTCTGACTTGTATTGAGATGAGATTGACGTAGTTAGTTTATTGTTGTGACCAATTGGGATTTGTTTAGATGATATATTTTTGATGTTGAGTACCAAGAATAGATATTCTAGACCACATGTTGTTGGAGGATATTTCATCTGTAGTTATGATTATGGAGTATGTTGACTTGTTGATATTGAGGACATACCGTGTGCTTCATGTATAGTGACTGATCAATTTAGTTAGGGAGATAGAGTTATGAGAGTGATCTCATTGATATTGGTGATTATAATATATGTTCAGAGTTTCATGATAGCTATTGATCGACTTTACTTATTGGTGACTTTAAGAGTGATGTATGGATGGTCTTGAGAATCTGAGTTATAGTATACTTTGACTGGATTGTTCTATTCTTGACAGTAGATCATTACTCAGCCTGGATATCTTGTCTTACCTGTGAAACCTGACTGGTTATTCTTTATATATATACCTGACAACTATCATGTTCATGTTACTGAAATTTGCTGGGAAAATATTATTACACGGTAACAACACCCGCCTGTTCACTTGTTATATATATTCCTGTTATGCCGGTATCATGTTCCTTGATATTATATACTCCTGTTATACCGGTGCCCTGACTTTCACATGTTGATATTGTTACCGTGACCACCACTGAGTCATCCCAGAGATTTAAGTAACATGTATACTAAATAATCTTGATAAACTAAAACATGATAACAAACAACTTGCACTGGGATTGGGGAGATTGATGGAGGAGACAGCATCCGTATTTTGGGTGGACCTAGGATTTAGGTTGCGCAGCCGAAAGAGGGTTCCACTGCAGGGTTCCCGTGGGGTGACTGGCACCCCGTCATGTTTCCTGTTATACATGTTATACATGTACCTGTTCCTATTTACATGTTCCTGACTACCTTGCGGTAGGTCCTGGTTCAGCGCCAGGAGTCTGGGCCGTGGTCCCGGGTATGCACGGGACCCACCTAAAGCATGGACAATGTCTCCAACCGATCAGTTTCAATAACTTAAGGGCATCGATTGGCATGTGTGGTAGGCGTAGTATGGGATGCGTCTATTTCATGTGACAATTGGTGTTCGCTGACATAATTAATAATAAACTGTTGATACTTTGTGACTGACTGTAATCACCTGGTTGAATATCTATATATCATTATGATAGACCCATGATTGTAATCAGGACCAGATTTATGACCAGACTTGGATATCAACCTAGTGACATGTGATAGGTTGCACATCTAGACATTTGTTGTTTACTACAGTTACTTTACTTGTCTTGTACATGTACTCTTATTCTTGCTATCTTTATTCGTGTTGCTTTCATGAATATTATTGTTCAGTTATTCATCTTGTTATTTAGTCTCTTATATTTGCAGTTGTTCTTATTACTATTTATGCACATTGTTTCTGCACGAGCTTTTTCCCCTTTACACACACACTCACCATGGTCGCGTTCTGACGACCCTGGATTTGCACGTCCAGATATTGGACGATTGTTCTAATGTGCAGGTGTTCGACGAGACTGTACCTCTTGCGAGGAACTGGACGCTCATTCTTTCGTTTCTGGTATCCTCATCTCTTTTATATTTCTGCCATCTTTGATTCTACCTTTATCGCTTTCAGCTGTCATCTTCTTGTCATTATTCATCTGCTATCATTGTGTAGTCTTATATGTATTATTGCAGTGACCATTGATTATTATGCTTCTGATTTATAGCTTGATCAGGTTACATTTAGGCTTAGCGTGTATACGTGGGGTATTTTCCTTACGTATATACGTCGCCGACTCTCGTCGCGCCTCCTTTTCCGCGTATTTTGGGAAGTGGGGCGTGACAGCAGTAGAGTCAATATCTTGTATAGGAGTGCTCTAGACAATATGGAGGACACCCCAGAGATGGCCTAGGCCATGATCAATTGCTCATGCAGTACCCTACTCCGATACAAACCGCAGAGATACGGGGAGACCAGGTGATGTCCTGCACCATCAGCGCCATCGCCAGGAAAAAATCGGGTTAGGTGCCGAAGGTTGCCGAGACAGCCTCAACCTCCGACAGTGATTCCCCCGCGAGAAAGAAGCAAAAACGGATTGCTAACCAATAGCAATCACAGAGCGACAAAAACCAAGACTCCGAATCAGCCAATGAGTCAGAGGATCCAGACACAAGTCAGAGGAAGCCGAATAATTTCACCCAGATCCCCTACATTCAGAACGAGCTCTCCAGATCAGAACGAGGCTCCCCCTCGACGAGAGGGTCATACTCGAGCAATTCCTCTCCGATAAAATGGATGTATTCGCGTGGACTTCCACCGACATGCCAGGCATCAACCCCGACATCATCTGTCAGAGGCTAGCCATCGACCCCGAAGTCAGGCCAGTGAAACAAAAATCGAGAGATGAATGAGGAGAGGAGCAAGCACTCAGCGATGAGGTTGACTAACTACTTCAGGCCAGCTTCATTCGAGAGACATTTTACCCGGACTGGCTCGCCAATCCGGTCCTCGTGAAGAAAAAGAGCAACAAGTAGAGAATGTGCAGTGATTTCACCAACCTCAATGAAGCTAGCCTAAAAACAGCTATCCACTTTCGAAGATGACCTGCTCGTTAAGGCGAAGGCGGTGCACAAGAATGCGGATTCAGGCTACATCCAGATGAAGATGTACCTGCCTGACAAGGACAAGACTGCATTCACCACCAGTCGAGGAATCTTCGCTACAAGGTCATGCCCTTCGGATTGAAGAATGTCTGAGCCACCTTCCAACGGATAGTCATCTGAGTACTCAAGGACCTCATCAAGCATATCATGGAGAAATACATCAACGACATATGCTTGTGAAGAGTGTCTGACGCTCTGACCACCACCACTTGGGCAAAGCATTCGACCACCTCCGAAAGTAGTGAAGCTAAACCCGAACAAGTGCACCTTCAGGGTGGCCTTCAAAAAATTCCTCGGGTATCTGATCACTCTGCGAGGTATTGAAGCCAACCCCAACCAGATATCCGTGATCCTAATATAAAGTCACTGACATGCATCAAGAAGGTATAGATACTGAAAGGGCGCCTCGCAGCTTTGAACTGGTTCCTCAGTCTATCCACTGATAAATGAAAACAATTCTTTCAAGCATTAAAGAAAAACAGAGCAGACTTCCGTTGGGATGAAAAATGCGAGGCCGCATTCTAAGGACTGAAGAAATATCTGACTTCCCCGCCACTCCTATCCAAGCTACTCACCCGGACCTCGTCATGTCGAAGTCTGCCGTGAGTAGAGCTCTGGTTCATGATGACGATGGCATCCAGAAACCGGTGTACTATATCAGCAAGTCTTTAACCGGAGCCCAGACCAAGTATCAAAGGATGGAGAAACTAGCTCTAGCTTTTTTCGTTTCTTTGAGAAAGCTGAGACAATATTTTCAAGCCTTTCTGATTATCATGTTGACGGAATATCATCGAAAACCCGAAAACCACTGGGCGGATAGAGCAGTGGAGCTCAATCCCTAAGACATTAATTATGAACTCAGGACAGTGATGAAGAGACAAGTTCTGGCGGACTTCATTGATGAGTTCACCCATGGTGCTCTAACACACAGCAACGCTCTGGAAGGGTGATTCTCAACGTCGATGGAGCCTCAAACAGCAAGAGGGCAGACGTCGGGCTTGTTCTCACCACCCTCTGAGGGCTCCATCATCGACAGCGTTCTAAATATCCCCGATATTGCGCCGATATTGCATTTACGGCACCTAACCGCAATGATTTGGCACATCCAAACCGACATAGCGATTTTCACCTAAAATCGCCGATAAATCGGCATGGACCCGATATATCAGCCGCAATTTCGGAAATTTTGGACCCGATATAGCATTTTACAGTCAATTTCTAGGTTAGGTATTTGGGTAATTCGAGCGATGGGGCAATGTGGCATTTGTGAAGATTCTACACTTGAATAGTGATTATGCATTTATAAGCTTAATGTAAGTTATCGAGTTAAGTATATCTTAAACATATAAGTATGATGTTTTATGTAGCTTTATATAATTTATGCATATATTGTCTTATTGAGATGCAATTTAAGACAAGAAGATATGTATATTTACAGTCCGATTTTGACATCCGATTTTTGAAAATATCCCCGATATCTCCCCGATATATCCCCATCCCCGATAAATTTTTCCAGCCGATGTAGCCGCTGTGGCCGTCATTTAGAACACTGATCATCGAGCAGACATAAACACTCGGTTTCTCTGCCACGAACAACGAGGCCAAGTACGAAGTTGTTATCGTCGGGCTGAGAATGGTGGCCACCCTCGAAATCACCGGGCTCGAGGTCCACTACGACTCAGCGTTGGTGGTCTGCGAAGTCAACAGGGAGTATGCAGCCAAAGACGAACAGATGGAGGCATACTTGTAACCCGTCCTCAGCTTAAAGGCCAAGATTCCCCGATGCGACTTCAAACGGGTTCTGAGATCTGAGAACAGTCACGCCGACTCCTTGGCCAACTTAGCCTCAGCAACAGAGTTCCACTTTCGGCAGAAGATTCCTGTCGCGCACATCGCGAGTCCAGCATCCAGCGTCCCGACAAGGAGATCCTTCGCCTAGACACCTCGCTGGGATGGAAGGGCCCGATCATCACCTATCTCAAGGATGAGACCCTGCCAGAGGCAAAAATGAAGTGCAGAAGCTGTAGATGTGGCCACAAGGTACACTCATTGGGGAGCTCCTATACAAGTAGCTCTACTCCAAATTACACTCCGACCAATACCTGAGGTGCCTCAGACCCGAGGAAGTGAAGAGCGTAATGCAGGAGATTTACGACGGCAACTGTGAAAACAAGCCAGGGGACAATCTGTCGCCAACGAGGTCGTCAACCAGGGTATTACTGGCCCAAGATGTTCGACGACGCCAAGGAATATGTGAGGAAGGGCCCACAATGTCAACGGTTCGCTCCCTCCAACCGACCGAGCCAAGACCTCCATACTCTTCGAAGCCCCTAGCCCTTCATGCAGTGGGGGCTCGATTTAGTGGGCCCTTTCCAATTCAAATTCTTCTTGATAGCCACCGACTACTTCACCAAATGGATAGAGATGATGCCGTTCTCCGAAATCACAGGACAATAAGTGGTGAAATTTCTCTGGCAAAACGTCATCTGTCGCTTTGTGCTTCCTCATACCATCATCTTCGACTATGGAATCAACTTTGCGAGCCAGGATCTAACCAACTTCTGCCCAGGTATAAGATCACTAATCGCTTCTCCACTCCCTACTACTCTTAGGGTAACAGCCAAATCAGCAACCGCATAATCCTCGACAGTATGTGCACGAGCCTAGGCAAGGCGAAAAGCAAGTGGGTGGAAAGGCTACCCGAAGTGCTCTAAGCATACTGAACCACATCGCATTCCGACAGGCAAAACTCCGTTCTCCCTAGCATATAAGACAGAGGCCATCATCCCCTTCGATGTATGTATGCCAACGCTCCAGACAGAAAGGGTCGAGTGAGACCAAAATGTTGTGCAGCTACGCCTGACCTAAGATCAATCGAAAGAACGACGACAGCAAGCGCAAATCTGTATCACCGTCTACCAACAATAGATCCAGGCTCCATACCATAAGGTGAAGGCCCGCGAGTTTCAAGTCGGCAACCTGGTTCTCAAGCGCGTCATTCAGAATACTCAAGAGAACATGCTAGGAAGCTCGGACCCCATTGGCAGGGTTCGCACACGGAGGTCGCCAAAGGGAGCAAAGGTTCATGCACTTAGATCAAGACGGGAGGACGCTCGACAAGCAATAAAATCCTTCACTTGAAAAGGTACTATGCATGGACTCAAATGCATTCAATCAAAAGATTTTATGTGGCCTTGCTTTTACCAACAAGCACATTAACACATCCGAAGTCTTTCCTTCAAACAATTCCAATGGCCCATCTCAGGCTCTCGCCCAGACAGCTCCTCCGACGACTCAACTCCGGTTCGAACCCAAACATTCTCTGACGGCATGTCTCGGGTCTTCTCCTCGGTACTTGACCTACTATGGACGATCTCCTAAAAGATGGAGCCGCTCCTACGATCACCTTTGACCTACAACGGTCACCCTTAACCTATTATGGACGCTCTCTTGAAAGATGAAACGCTCATATGGTCACCCCCGACTTGCTATGGACGCTCTCCTGAAAGACCGAGACGCCCCTACGGTCACCTTTGACCTACTATGGACGCTCTCCCGAAAGACGGAAACGCTCCTACGATCATACTTGCCCTATTAAGAACGTTCTCCTGAAATATGAAAATGCTCCTACGGTCACCCTTAACCTACTATGGACGCTCTCCTGAAAGATGAAAACGCTTATACGGTCACCCCCAACCTACGATGGATGCTTTACTGAAAGACAAAGACGTTCCTACAGTCACCCCCGACGTACTATGAACGCTTTTCTGAAAGACGAAAACGCTTCTACATCACCCTTGACCTACTACGGACGCTCTCCTGAAAGACAAAGACAAAGACGTTCCTACAGTCACCCCCGACGTACTATGAACGCTTTTCTGAAAGACGAAAACGCTTCTACATCACCCTTGACCTACTACGGACGCTCTCCTGAAAGACAAAGACGCTCATACGGTCACCCTTGATCTACAACAGAGACACTCCTAACAGTCGAACACAACTTACCAAAGATGCTCTTGAAACATAAAAGCGCTCCTAATGGCCAACGTGTAGCCTATGCGGGGTCTTGGTTCTGACAATTCAGCCCACTCGGAAGGCTCTCTTGGAAGATGGAAACATTCCTTATGGCTAATTATAACTACTATAACTCACTTCAGGGCCCTAACTAATAGGCACCACGGAGACATCGGAAGGTACAATCCAGGGCAACAACTGCTTCCTCCTGCTCGCTTGAGTCAAACGCGATCGGACACTCGTGCAACAAAAGTTCCAGATGCTCTCCAGGGGCATCGCCTCACAGAAGACTTCAACGTCAGAGACATCCTACAAGGCCATCACCACTCCGAGGACTTCAATCTCAGGGATCGGCTCACGAAACTCTGGCAATCTCAGAGACTCGCACACCGAGTCCAACACTTAACAAATCTTGAGATGGGTTTGATAAGTCAACAGTCTTACCGACTCTCCAACACATAACCCTAGTACAACGCTTCACAACTAACGAGAAGGATGCAAGCCATCACAGGAAAGCATCTTATTGACTGATAAAGGATACAAAGGATTCTGTAACAGTAATACACAATTTACAAAAGGGGCTGGATCGCACCAATGTCGACGCCTTGAGCTCCATGTGCCACCTAGGGTGTACCTCCACCCCAACTCAGAGCACATTTTTTGGTTCTCCCAATGTACCTGGATGCGTTTGTTCAGATCCTCCACTTCAGCTTTTAACTCATCAACCACACGCTCGTGATCTCAGACACCCACCTCCAGCTCCCAAACTTTGCCACGAAGCTCGAGCTTCTCCTCGACCTCCAGAATCAGCTTCGACCAGACTGAGTCAATCTCCGCCAGCTCGCGGACAGACTCGCATTAGCAAGAGATGTCCCCTTGCGCATTCTGCAGCCCCTCCACCCTAGCTAAGTGCTTTTTGGCCTGCTCGATCTTCTCCTTCCTCATCTGCCTCAGAGCTTCGGTCATCTCCTCCACTTATCAGTTTAGCTCCTCCCACCTCCTAATCCGTATGGATAGTTGGTTGTTGAGCTCCCCGGCTCGACACTAGTGGCTCGACAACTCTTGATCCAGCTGGAAGGTCAGGAGATCATGTAGCCCAAGCTCCATGCGCAAAGGCAGCCTAGGCATTGAACGGTGCCACCTCTTGCAACCCTCTCTCGCTGCGCGCGCAAACACATCAGCAGCGAACCAAGGTCCTCCCCTGAGGCCCAGGTGGGACACGCCTTCGTGCTCATTCCCAAGACCGCCCTGGAAGTCGTCAGGGTCGGAGCCCTCTCTTCAGGCTCGTAGACGCCAGGCTCCCTGACAACCTGAGCAGATCTGACGAATGCCAAGGAAACCATTAGAACTAAGGCACTTCCCGGAGAGGAAGACATCGCACCCTCAACTGCTACACTTGGCTACAATCAACAATAAGACATCAATATGAAAAATAAACTGAAGAAATCAACAGACACAAAGATACACAAGAAGGTTTTCATTGATGAAAAGAAATGATACAAATACGGGGCTATTAAAGCCGAGGACACTCAAGCACTCATGGCGTATTGGGGCTCCTCAGTCGCTCCGCTTCACTTTCTTGGGGAGGTGCCATGGAGTTCTACTCGACGAGGGAGCTCACATCAAAAGATACCTCGGCCTTTTGCCTTGTCTCCCATCGTTGTACCCGGCCCGATACTTCATGAGCTTAAAGGCCTCCACCTACTCTCTACAGTCTATCAGCATCTTCATCTGCCTACCTCTCGGCCTCATCCCTCTTGAAAATCGCCTACTACAGTTCAAGCCAAGGCTAGTCTTCTCATGGAAAGAAGACTTCACCTGCTCCAGCTCTGCCTTCCTCTTCTCAGCGAGCTGGTTGGCGCCTCTAACACCTTGGAAACAACCTGAAGCTCAAAATTCTTCTTCTCCGACTTTGCCTTCTTCTCCAACTCCCCCCCGAGCCGGTCCAGCTCGCCCTTGTTCTCATCGGGCCGCTGGCTCACGATCCAGATCAACCCAGAGACCGATAAGTTCATCAGTCGCATGCCTCCTCTTGGAGGCATCAACCCTCCCTCGCAGCCTCGCGATGACTCTCCCTCTCTGCCAAGGACTCCTGCTGGACCTTCAAGAGCTCAATGGCGAACACGATATTCTGCAGATAGGCAAGCCAGACACAGTTAAACTTGTACAAGAACGGATCGTCATCCAAATCAGACAAAACTCACCTAGAAGAACTCTTCCTCCCATGCCTTCACTCGATCTGCCAGCTAGAGCCTCCTAAATTCTTACATCCCTCGGAGAAAATCGCCTTGCGCCAAGGGCACTTCACCACCTATCTGCAGGAACAAGTTGGGCTCACTACCTAAAGGGAAGCATTCCTGAGCTGGTCTCCAGGGCAGAGATTAGGGACGACAACGGCACCCTCAGAATCGGCATTCACCACTCCAGGCCCAGATGATGAGTCCGAGCGGGTTGGAGTCGGGGTAGGCCTCGTCACCTGAAACTCGACCTCGCGATCAACATCCGGGGGCACCATCCCCCTTTTGCCCTCAGAGTCCGATGACGAGATAGGAAGCAGCACCCCCGGCTCTGAATCGAAGCCCTCAAAATTGAGGGGTCCAGCTCAACCTCAGCATTTTGGTCACCCCCACTGGGCTGGAAGCCCTAATGTTAGCGGTATAAACCAGCTTGGTCGCCACTAACTCCATCTCCTCCTCGGAGTTAAAGTTCACACTATGTCTCTTCTGCAAAACTAAGGCTAGTGTCAAGCAGAGTCCAACATTTGATGAAACTCAAGCATACAAAATCATAGTCATTACTTACCCGCTTGCGAGCCAGAGCACGAGGAGACTTGGACGCTCCCTGATGACAAAAACAGAAAAAAGTTAAGGTTAGAAAGATGTTATCTGATTGTTGGTGGTGTCTCTGCCTTTCGCAATTTATCCGCGGTAGCAAGGGCTAAGCGAGTCGAACCCACAGGGAGGAATGCCATAGAAGCTTTTTATTATCTCCTTAAACACTAAATCGGTTAAGTATTCTTCTAAGAAAAATAATTGTATGCTAAGTGTTAGAAGTATAAAAAAGAATATGAAATTTAGGGTTTAGAAAAGAATTAAAGAAATATGACCTACTAATCTACCACCACTGACTTACTAACATATGCAAGAATTTGCTTCACTTTAGATCATAAAAGTTAGACCTTAGAGTTGCCTTCAATTCAAGCAAAGATACATAAGATAAAAACTAAATCCTATTTGAAATAATCACTAACCAAGACCTAACATTTAACTATCAAAGCCTTATAAGCATAGAATAAGAATAACCAAAATTCAACATTAAACTATCAAAGCTATCTAAGTATAAAATAAGAAAAACCATTGAAAAGTATTAACAAATATGGATTTAAACAGTCATCGTTATGTGCCTTCAAGAACTTTAACTATTCTTAGGGTTAAGCATGCATGTGATGCAATCAATTTATTCTAACCAAAATTGTAAATACTGGTGGAAAGTTTAGTAAGTCATGAAGAAGATTAGCTACTCGGGATGAAAACTAAAGAACATGGTAAATGAGAAAGCAAGCAAAGATAGCAAGTAAATAAAGATAAATTGGAAATAAAAACCTTGTTATTGATGTTGTCACCTTCAATTACAAGAGCCTTCTTCTTTACAAAACTTGAACTAGAACTAAATTCTAAAAATTACAAAAAAAAATTTGAAAAAGAAACTAAAAAAATCCTAAGTTATGATCTCTAATGTGGAGATACTTGAGTATGAGAGATTTCAGCTCTTTAAATAGGCCTCAGAGCCAATCACAATAAGATACAAATTAGGAGTTTTAATTCAATCTCAATTCAATATAAGAATTCAATTTTAAACTGATTTGCAGCAAGTCAGCGTGTTGGTTGCTGAATATGACTCATCATAAGACTGAATTGGACACAGTGATCAACATAAAAATTGTAACCCTTTAACTCCTCTTTATGTAGCATCTTGAATCATCAGATTTGAATATCTGTAGCGAAAATTATGATCAAAATACTAAGAGGTGTTCAATCTAAATCTGAATCTGAATTGATTTTAAACTCCGAATTTAATTTGGAGTATCCTCCTTATCTCCAATTAAGATTAGCTTTATCCTATCCATCCTTTAAATATATTTCTGATTTTGAATTTGAATTGTGAAGATGATGATTTATCCTTTCTTTCTCTTAATTTCAAATTGATTTAAATTGAAGCACAAATTTAGATAGCATTAGGGATAAAAAGAAGCTTCCTCTATTCTTATATTCCCATTTAAGTAACTACACATCATAATCAAAAAGTGGGTTAAATAGCAAAGTTAAATAAAAAATACTCATCTTCCAATAGGATTTCCCCTCCTCTTCAACCAGAGGATCTGTTGCCACTTCCTCTCCAGCCGACATCGCTGATCTCGAGACAGCGGAGACACTTTATGCCTGGCCAGATCCAACCCAGCTCCAATTTTGGCAGTTGTAGTCCACGTCAAAAAGCTTTAGGACCTCTCTTGGACTAGTCGGGACATCGATTCGCTTTCTTGCCGGACCGGTCTGGTGTTCCAAGACATCAGAACTCTCCCATGGTTCTCCGCGAGAGCCTCCCAAGGACCAGTAATCCTTACAACAAAGTCACGCCATCCATGATCGCTATCGGGTATATTGACAACTTGTCACAACCCCTCTGGGGAGGCGAAGGAACGAGCGTCACCATACCCTTCCTCATCATGGATACGACACAAAACTCCTCACGCCTGCATGCCTTCGGGAGGAATCGATTGCACAACACTTCAAAAGTTAGAAGCACTCGCCAAGCCCCTACCGTCAATTGTGACAGAGCAACCCTGAAGTATACCAGGACGTCGCGAACGAGATCGGTTAAGGGAAGCTTCATCTCCAACGCCAAGATCTGGGGATGGATGAACACACCACCATGGGGATATGCCACCATCACATCAGTCTTCAGAGGGCACCACTCCACTGTGATCTCTTCCACCAGATTGACATTGTACCTCGCCAGGTACTCAAAGACGTCTTTTTGGCTATGAAGGGGCGTCGGCTTTGGGTCAAAGTTCATCGCCTCCCTCGAGCACCAGGCCCGCATTTTTCCCTTGTCATCCGAAACGCCTTTACCCCTGGGCTCATCGACGACAACAATAGATTTACCCTTGTCATTTCTCGAAAATTGATGAGGACTGCAGAGGATTGCAGAAGTTTGGGGAAGAAAACTGAAAGCAGTAATTTAGGGTATGAAAAAACTCTAAATCTAGTTTTCCCCAATTTAATGGCCAATCCTAACATCATCGCAATGATGGCAACAACTGGAACGACTCTTCGAGTACCCATCTGCCTCACATCTCAGTCGTTGCTCGAATCGCGACGCAACCAGCTTACTTTCCAAATGATAGCTAACTGCAAGCATGGATGCAAGATTCGACACGCCACCTACAATCTCTATCTCTTCAAACGCAGCATTAAATGCACCAGTACAAAAGCAAAACGAGCGCCCCAACTTCTTCCACTAGAATACAAAGAGTCGACATGCCCCCCCTAAGAGGACACGTCAGACTGATTGACGCCTCTGACTGCTTCAACGGTACACGACTAGAGCTATGGATCAGTCCGCTCCCCTCCTCTGTCGGAAACTTCGAGGAAGCGGAGGAGACATCAGTAGTGGTCAATTTTCAACCTCACAGGAGATCACGACACGTGTCCTACCTGGGGCGTCGCTTACCATCAGCAGGCCTAGCTCACCCGCAAGCATGACATGGGCCCAACAAGAAGAGCTCGAACCTCTGCCCAAACTCACAACTGGTCAGGCATCAACTACCATGGTCTAACGCTTAACCAGAGCTGCACCACTTCCAGGAAATTCAACCACCAGTACAGGGTCCACCACGGAGTTTCTCAGAACTCTACACGAAGACCTCCCGGAGTTGCACAAAACTCTGGCGCTAAGACTCTTCGGAGCTCGTTAGCCCCGCGCTACTTACAGCTAAATAGCATTATCTCAAAGATTCACGGATCCAACTACACTGTCATATCATCTCCACGTTTTAAACATTGCAATGCATCTATATCAATGCGAGCGGTTGTGAATGGTGACAGATATCACGACATGGCGATCCCAACAATCAAGTGGCACGATCTGGGCGGTTACAAGGAAAACGTAACGTGCAAGTCATGAGGTTACGCAGATCCAAAATATCCTCACCAATGAAAGCAGATCAGGCGGATAAAAATACCTCATCCTCTCTAACGAGAAAGGGGTTCTAAAAACAAAAATCCTAGCACACCTATAATCACAAAGAGTACTTGATTTCTACTTGTAATTCCTTCAAATTAAAGTAGAATATCTCTCTTTCTGTAGTTTTTTCCTTTCGGGTTTTCACGTTAAACTTTTTGCATTTGCTGTGATCTATTGTTCTGTGCGTGATTTGCAAATTTTGTGCATGTGGGAAAGTCCCTGGAGAATTTCCCACCGCAATTATTAATTCTTGTATACCTTGTAAATTATTGTATTTAATGATAGAGTGAAACAATTTAGTTTTTCAGATTGTCTTCCTACACATAATATCAAGTTTATATTTATTTTATTTATCTTTAATATGCTTCATTTTATTTTTGTATTTGCATGAAATTTGAATCATCAAAAAGTCTCTTTTGCTTTTTGATGTTTTGTTTTCACTTTTTTCATTTCTATTTACTTTTGATTTTGTTATTTTTTTTTACTTTTCAAGCTTATTTAAAAAAAATGTTGGCAACCGCTTAAGCGTTGCTGAAGCCATCGCCACCAAAGCCTAAGCTAAGCCCTACTCTCCCACTTCGCTCCACTTTCCACTTTCCACAACATTGTTCTCTTCTAACAAATAGGTTCTTCGAGGTGGGGGTGTGGTTGTCAAGTGTTGTGGTGGGTGGGTGTTTTTGTGGGTTGGGGGGGATGGGGTATTGCATGATGAAGGAGAAGAGGGTTACATGGTGTGCTAGCACACATCTCATGCTTGGTAATGACGGCCTTGGACATTTGAACTTCTTAAAGACTAGTATCATGATCTAGCATATTTGATTTCATATTCTAGACGATCAATACATTGAGGAACGTTCAAAATTGATGAAAGTGGTTGATTTCCCAATGGAAATTGTTTGATTTCCCTCAAACCACACCTAACAGCTTGCTTTTGATATCAACATGCTTCGATGAATTATTGAATCGTATCAGAGGTAATTAATTGGTAATTAATTGATATCAGTGAAATCGGCAAAGAATTAGCCCAAAAATAATAGAAAAGGTTCGATATAGAGTGATTTATTTTGATTTTGGTTGATTCAAACACAACTCTTCCCAAAATATAGTAAATTCAGCAATATCTTCCCAATGATGCAGTGTAAAGATATGTTAGGATTTTTAATTAGACTTAAACTAGGATTTAAGAGGATATTTCTAGAATTAGAAACCTGATCCTAATAAAAAGAAAAGGTTAGTCCATTAGCAAATGGTAAACTAGGTTGTCAATTAGTTAGTTTGTTTGCTAGTTAATTTCTTTGTTATCACCTGAATAGATTTGTTTATCAGTTGGTTCTTTAGGATCAGCTTATATATCATTAAGAAAGGCTTACGTATCATTGTAATTACTTTTTGATGAATATGGAATGAGATTTTGTTTCTTTGGAGAATGAGGTCTGAAGTTTATCCTTTCCCCTCCCCTCTCTCTACTCTGTTTCTCTTTCTCCTACCAGCTTACACTACCCTTTGGGTTCAATGACCCGAGTTGACCTAATTATTTAACGATCATGGTTCAACCTGTTTAAGACCTAAAAACTATTTTCCCAACTTTAAAATTAATATTGGATGCAATGAATTCAATCAGAGAGAATTTGGCTCTTTCAAAAATGATTTGAAAGCTAATATTTTCGGTTCAAATTCAATAATTAATTGTGCAAATGAAAAATCCCATCCAAGTTGAGCAGTGAACTGCATTATTTAGAGCGACAATCATGAAATTTCTTCCTTATGTGTCAAGTAGCCACAAATGGACAAGCACAGTAACAACCAATTAGAACTATGGCCTAGGGCATACAAATTGAGAACTTAAACCTTTGATCATGATCGAAGCATCTTAAAACCAACGCACACCAATTGAAGCATCCTAAGTCGTGGATATAATAATTTGGTGGCCACTGTGGCTACTTGCTACATTAGCAAGAAAAGCAAAAAATCATTTGTTTTCATGCACTCTAAATAAGGTACATCAAATTGAGTGGAGTAATATTTCAATTTTCATGGCATATCATTAACGATATTTTATTAGGTTTGAGGGTAAATTATTTGCTTTGAAATCCATCCTAACAAAGACAAGAACTAATACTTATATAAGATATATAGAACATAACAACCCACTGAAGTATGTTCCCCTAACTTCTTTTCCACAAGTGCCCAAGTCAATATTGCCCCATGCTCTACTTCTTAGCCCCGGTTCCGGAGCCGGTGGTTCCCAGTTCCTCAAACTGAGGAAACAAACCGAAACCACGCCGGTGGGGGGCCGGTTCCGATTCTGGAACCGATGGGGATTATTTCTGTTGACTCCCCCCCCCCATCATGGCGACGAATTCGAGGATCGACCGCCACCGTTGATCTCACCTAACCAACAACCGGGATTGCCGACCAATCGCAGAAAAAATGAATAGAACGGCGACAACCAATCACAATGACATTCCGCCACGCCCTCAGTGGAAGTTCACGCAGGTCCTCGGTGAGTAGCGAGCGGAGAAATCCAAGAAGGTACAATTTCACTAAATCTGTCTCATTTCATGGGTTTTGTCATCAAGTTACTAGGAATTGGATTGCAATTGTAGCGTTTAATGGAGTTGGGAATGTAAAGATGCGTATGGCGAACGATGCGGAGAGTCTATCTCTTTCTTCCTGAGTCACATTAAGAAAAAAAATTAAAATGTTGGTTCGAACCAGAACCGAAACGATGCAGTTCCGAAAATTAGAAACCGAACCGGTTCTGGTTCGGTTCCAGTTCGAACAACCCGGTTACCGGTTCGGTTCGCCGATTCGAACTGAACCGTGGTCGGGTCTATGTGGCATCTAGGGGTGGGTTGGAATGGGGTTTTTCGTTTGGGGGAGAGGAGAATTAGGTCAGAGAGAGAT
This sequence comes from Agave tequilana, assembly GCA_038442645.1. Taxonomy (NCBI): domain Eukaryota; kingdom Viridiplantae; phylum Streptophyta; class Magnoliopsida; order Asparagales; family Asparagaceae; genus Agave; species Agave tequilana. Next base: position 286,131 of record JAVJIF010001516.1, read on the forward strand.
ATTGGGTAATCATGTAGATTAGTTGAATGGAGTTAATTTTCAATTTTCATGACCCGTGTTTGAAAAGATGGATGCGGGAGTCAAAGCGTTTTACCCCCTTCTTAGGCAAGGCGTAAGCCTCATGAATTTTTTATATTTTTATTTTTTAAAAAAGTTATAAATATTATAGAACATATATAGAACAGTATAATAATATTCTACAAAGAGAAAATCAAGTCAGGAAATTAATTAATAATGAACTAGGCTTGATATAAAAACATGATATACAATAAAATAAGTCGAATAGAGAAGAGTCAAAGGACTATGAGTCCTACTTATAGTCACATGGTCTTTAGACCATTGCTAAGGAGTTTACATAAAAACACAAATATGAAAACACATTACAAAAAAGATGAAAGAAAGTGATTGTTTAAAAATGGATGTAACACTTAGTTTTCAAGAGAGAATTCAATTGAAAATAAAAATGAAACGAAATAAGAAAACAACTGTAAATTCAAAATCACTACAATACAAGTTGAATACATCAGAATAGTAGAGGTTGAAATATTTACCGAAAAACACAAGATAGATGATCACTTGAGACATGAAAGAAAACCTAGTTAATTGTAACATTGTTGTAAATGTGAAAGGAGTGACTGGTGGTAGTATCTTCAAATGGGTAGAGAAAAAGGATAGGTGTGGATATAATCTTTTTCATTTTAATTTAAACTTATATTTTTTAGCCTTTTTCCCTTAAAGGGTGTGCTGCAACAGAGAAGCAGGCGAAGCGCAAAACTTGAATATGCTTCACGTGATGCGGCTTATGCTCTGATGTGAAATGAAATGTGTACATTTGTAAATGTATATTTGACTGTTGGTATATTGATTACAAAGATAAATATTGCATTTATATACATATATTTATGATTTTTTGAAGACTTGATACAAAGAAACAAATCCGAGCAAATTATGCAAGCTATCCATACAAATCTGTCCAAAAAAAAGCATGTAATCAAATAATTCCAAGAACACAATTCCGAGCAAATCAGGCAAGATATCCATGCAAATTTGTACAGAAAAGAAAAACATGCAATCAAATAATTTCAACAAGACAAATCCAAGCAAATCAGCCAAGCCACCCATGCAAATTTGTCTAGAAAAGAAAAGCATGCAAATCAAATAATCTCAGTCAAATAAATCCAAGCAAACCAGACAATTCTTCAAATACCAACAAATCCAAGCAAGTCAAGCCATGCTTGGCGAAGAAATGAACCTTCAAAATAATAGAAATAGAGGGTCTCCTCCAAGAAGAAAAAGCAAGCAAGGAGTGTGAGTTGAGCCCTAAATTTGTGAAGGATTAGATGCCCAGCATCGTCCACGTCTTCATTCTTCCTCGAAGCTCTGGCCACGACTGGTTTAGTTCAATAAGCATTTCTTTTTTTTTTGTTATTTTAATTGTAGTTAACTCTCTCCATCTTTGTAAACTCCAATTAGAATGATCTTTTTAATAAAAAGCTATTCTTCTATCCTCCTTTCTCTTGATTTCTTAGTTTAGTTTTATTACTTTCATAATTTAGATCTACTGTTTTTCTAAATTAGATTATTATTTTTTAGAGTAATCGCTTTCTTTCTCTAGTTATAGATAAAAATAACTCTCTTAAATTGGTTTTAAAAGAAAAGATAAAAAATATAACTCGCATAAAAATTAGAACGTAGCTTGGAGATTCAGATTAAGGTATTGTACTTTTTCTAATTTTCAAATTGTGATTTGATGCTTATCTTGCCTTTTACTAGGATTGTCTCAATGATTTACAAGATAGTTTTACTTTGATATCGACATCTTGCAATATTCTTACTTATATTCATCTAATTGCAGGATAAAAATGTTCATGCACACAAAATAAGAGATATCAAATGGCGTCGTTGCCGGTTTGAAGCCAAAGAACTAACCACATCTTTGTCCTCCAAAATTTCTCAACAGACATGCTTCTCTTCATTTTTTTTCTAATTTTTTCCCCTCTTGACCCGAACTTTAGGTTAGTTGCCATTAATTCAGAAAAGATAAATAAAAAAATTGTTGCTTTTCTTTCCACACCATTAACATCACCATTAGGATGTCAAAAAAATGAGAAAAAAAGAAATTAAAAAACAATGAAATACTTTGCTTGTGACATTTGCTTTGAATTGATTGGTGCATTAGTGTAAATCATACTTTTGCATACAAATATTTTAAGCCACAAACCCCAACAAAATTCGATCAGGATTTCGTCACATGTTCGTGGCCTACAAACAACTAAATTCCTTGCATTTGTAGATCTCTGACCATCCCTAACCTTAAAACATTTAATCATAAATATCATTTTTTAGAACCACCTAGGGTTTACAGCCTCATAGGATCTCTGAACGGACATAGGGCTTTGGTAAGTCTGGTGAGTGTATTCAGACTTGTCATGTCTAAGATCTTTTCCTAGTTGTAACGGCTACGGTGAACTGGTAGTTGAGCAGGCCTAGAGCTACACTACTCACTGCGGGATCAACTGACCACATTTTTGGGTTCCTTATACTGGTAAATCTATACTCTGTTATCCCAAAGGAGTTGACAGCAGACCAGCGGTCTAGTATAGGGAGGTTTTTCCTTTTAATCACTAGAAACAAATTGCAAGTCTTGAATTTAAAAAAATAAATCTCAAACCAATTTTAGTGTGTTTGTTGTTTGATTGTTTTTTTAACCCAGCGTATGCCCGATTGGATACGTTTGGGTATTCAATTAGTCTATTATCCTAACGAATCAGATCTTCCCATTGAGTCCAACAATCATTTAGACATCATTGGGTAATAATACTGATAATAGGATTTAGGAGCGATCATTCAGAGATTATTTCACCCATATCACTGTCAATCCTCCGAATTGTATAGTTCTCCCAACCGTTGTGGCTACCCAATTCGAGATCCGTCCAGCCATATATTCTATGCTCCCTAGCTTTCATGGTTTGGACCGAGAAAATGCCTACACCCATATAGGAAAATTCCTTGTTGTATGTAATATCTTCAAGAATCAGAATATCAGTGCTGATGGAATTCGTCTCCGTTTTTTTTTTCTCCTCTTCATGATTCTGCCACCGATTGCTCGATTCTCTTCCTCCAATTCTATCACTTCCTAGGATGAACTGGTCAAAATTCACGACCAAGTAATACCATGTCAGTCTCATAAATTCAATGTGAAAAGTCATTCAAGAGTTTAAGCAAAAACCTACTGAACAAATCCCTGAAACATGGGACAGAATCCAAGTTCTCCTTCGATGTCCCCACCATGACATCAATAAGAGTCAGCTTGTCCAATATTTTTATAATGGCTTAACATCCACCTCTCGTACTTTGGTGCAATTCCTGCACAAAGGAAAATTCATGGCATTGACTTCGACTGAAGCTATCACGTTTCTAATGAAATAAGGAGAAGATATGCAAACATGGGATTCTAGATTAAATACATATGATCAAGTAGCTAACTGAAAAGGCACGTATGAGATTAAATTGGACCCTGAACTTAAGTCTATCCTACAGAGCTTGACCAAGACGGTTGAGGGTCTAGGTTGTAGTATCAAAGAATCCAAGTGGTTGAGGTTAAACCAGAACACAAAATAATATTTTGAAATCAGGGATCGTGCTTTAGCTTTTATCAATACTTCTGTGATAGCATAATGTCTATGTGGGTCGTATCCACAAGGTGAGAGGCGATAGAAGCTTATCGCTAAATCACGAAATCGGTAAAAAGTTCTTTTCAAAAGAAAGAAAAGATAAAGAAAAGAAAAGAAGAGAAGATGAAAATATAGTGATGTGGGAGAAAGCGTTTGAAAACAAAATCAAATAAAAGGAAACCTTGTGGCTAACTTACTACTAGATCCGTCAACTTGCTTACTCTTAGTGGATTGATTGCCTCAACGTGATCATTGGGCCTAAAGGGTAGTGGCTGCAAATAGAGAGAATTTAAGGCATAACCCATCAGATTGTTTTTCTCCCTCAATCTTGCTTTACAAGGCAATTTGAACATCAACCTACCAAGATCCATTAGAAGGTGGGCATGGGATGAGAAGTGCACAAATTATACGAGCCAAAGGTGAGTGGATAAAATCCAAACTTGCATCACAAGCAAACTAAATGAAATATTAAATCATCAAGACCATTAGAAGTACGAAATAAGAGAGTGAGTTGCAAGTTAGCAAGCTAGAAATTAAAACCCATCATCATGAGCCATCCAAGGCTCTTACAAGAGCAAGGCACAATCTTTGGAGCATCAATTTTGACCCATTGGTCAATTTCACACCAACAGTTAGCAAGTTAGTGGTTAGTAGATAAAAGTTAACCATGAGGGTTAGAAATTAGTTGCACATAATGAAAGAAAGCATGTCAAATCAAAGCGAGAAGAAAAAATAACAAAATGAAAACAAGTAGATAAGATCAAGAAATTATGAAGATAAAGGAGGAATCTTGCATTAGATTGTAACTCTATACAATCTCTCTCTTTTTCTCATGAATCTCTCTCTAATCTAATCCTAAATCTACAAAGAAAGAAAAATACAAGAAAAAGAAAAAAGAAAGAGAAAATCCTAAACTAAATCTAGAAGGAGAAACCCTAGCCTCTGGTCTTCTCTCTCAATCCCTTGGTGTGTTTATATAGGCATCAGTGACTTGAGCCCCAAGAAATGAAGCCACGAGTCAAAAATCAGGGCATTTAGTCCTGCTATTGCAGCGGATTCGTGGCAAAATCTGAGCATTTGGCTCAGATTTTTGGGCCACGTGCTCCTTTGGATAAGAATCTTTCAGTATTTATAAGTAATTTTTATTTGCCACGTAGCACTCGCAGATTTGATCTTCAATTTCGGCTTCAAATGGGTTGTTATTTTGGGCTTTTAGAACAAAGGGCTTTTTAACTTGGGTTTCAAGAAATATTTAAATAATTCACATAAATGGGTCTTAACGCATTTTCTCCATTTTGCCTTTATTCAGTGTAACTTGTACATATTGAACAAAAACTATTAATAGCAGTGATTTATTGTAAAACAGATGGGAAAATGTGATATAAAATATGCAGCGATGAATAATCACACTCCACACTTATTTTTTGCTCATCCTCGAGCAAAACAAGAAAAACTAAACTAAGAATTTATTAAGCCACTATCGCAGGTCTCGCGACTGTACTGAACATGTGCAGCAGACATTTAAACCTCTAGCCCCTAAGGAAGAGTTATAGTCTCCTGAGAATTTTCAGTGAATTACACTCACAAAATCCAAAAAGAAAGAAAACAAGGTGCTAATATTTTTGAAAACTCACTTTGAAAAAAAGAGAAATCTTTGAAAATTTCTTGCAAAAATTTAAGTGATCAAAGATCATCAGCAAACCAAACTATTTATTCAAAGACTTAATCTCTTTGCAAGAACTTGTCATCAATCAAGACAAGGAATCAAATTGAATCAATCACTTGATCTCTAATAAAACCCAAGCTTATATGCACTTTGTGATAGTGTAAGTCTTAATGATTTCAATTTTAACTATCAAATCATTTATTTGTTTAATTATATGATTTTTCCTTAGTTTTATTAGGCTTTCTAGTTTACCCAGGTAGCGAGCTTTTAACCGATGACTCCCAAACCAGACGGTTTTAGGGCATCAGATGAGAAAACATTCTTCGGGCTTAAACACTCGAGTAAATAAGGCCACAAAACTAAGGGGTTTATTTGTTTTCATCATTTTTTGACGTGAATAATCATGCTTCCTGGGTCACAATTACCCAGCTTAATTAGTGGCCATGTTTTAGTATTTTATAGCATTCAAGTCTTTGTTTCACTTCCAAAATGTGTAAGTGTAAGCGTGAAGTGCAAAAGTTAAGTGATCAAAGATCATCAGCAAACCAAACTATTTATTCAAAGACTTAGTCTTTTTGCAAGAACTTGTCATCAATCAAGACAAGGAATCAAATTGAATCAATCACTTGATCTCTTATAAAACCCTAGATAATATGCACTTTGTGATAGTGTCAATCTTAATGATTTCAATTTTAACTATCAAATCATTTATTTGTTTAATTATATGATTTTTTCTTAGTTTTATTAGGCTTTCTAATTTACCCAGGTAGCGAGCTTTTAACCGATGACTCCCAAACCAGACGGTTTTAGGATATCAGATGAGAAAACATCCCTCGGGCTTAAAGACTCGAGTAAATAAGGTCACAAAACTAAGGAGTTTATTTATTTTGACCACTTTTAGACGTGAATAACCATGCTTCCTGAGGCACAATTACCCATCTTAATTAGTGGCCAAATTTTAGTATTTTTATAGCATTCAAATCTTTGTTTCACTCCCAAAATGTGTACGTGAAGTGCAAAATTTAAGTGATCAAAGATCATCAGCAAACCAAACTATTTATTCAAAGACTTAGTCTTTTTGCAAGAACTTGTCATCAATCAAGACAAGGAATCAAATTGAATCAATCACTTGATCTCTTATAAAACCCTAGATAATATGCACTTTGTGACAGTATCAATCTTAATGATTTCAATTTTAACTATCAAATCATTTATTTGTTTAATTATATGATTTTTTCTTAGTTTTATTAGGCTTTCTAATTTACCCAGGTAGCGAGCTTTTAACCGATGACTCCCAAACCAGACGGTTTTAGGGCATCAGATGAGAAAACATCCCTCGGGTTTAAAGACTCGAGTAAATAAGGCCACAAAACTAAGGAGTTTATTTATTTTGACCATTTTTAGACGTGAATAATCATGCTTCCTGAGGCACAATTACCCAGCTTAATTAGTGGCCAAATTTTAGTATTTTTATAGCATTCAAATCTTTGTTTCACTCCCAAAATGTGTAAGTGTAAGCGTGAAGTGCAAAATTTAAGTGATCAAAGATCATCAGCAAACCAAACTATTTATTCAAAGACTTAGTCTTTTTGCAAGAACTTGTCATCAATCAAGACAAGGAATCAAATTGAATCAATCACTTGATCTCTTATAAAATCCTAGATAATATGCACTTTGTGACAGTATCAATCTTAATGATTTCAATTTTAACTATCAAATCATTTATTTGTTTAATTATAAGATTTTTCCTTAGTTTTATTAGGCTTTCTAATTTACCAGGTAGCGAGCTTTTAACCGATGACTCCCAAACCAGACGGTTTTAGGGCATCAGATGAGAAAACATCCCTCGGTCTTAAAGACTCGAGTAAATAAGGCCACAAAACTAAGGAGTTTATTTATTTTGACCATTTTTAGACGTGAATAATCATGCTTCCTGAGGCACAATTACCCAGCTTAATTAGTGGCCAAATTTTAGTATTTTTATAGCATTCAAATCTTTGTTTCACTCCCAAAATGTGTACGTGAAGTGCAAAATTTAAGTGATCAAAGATCATCAGCAAACCAAACTATTTATTCAAAGACTGTCTTTTTGCAAGAACTTGTCATCAATCAAGACAAGGAATCAAATTGAATCAATCACTTGATCTCTTATAAAATCCTAGATAATATGCACTTTGTGATAGTGTCAATCTTAATGATTTCAATTTTAACTATCAAATCATTTATTTGTTTAATTATATGATTTTTTCTTAGTTTTATTAGGCTTTCTAGTTTACCCAGGTAGCGAGCTTTTAACCGATGACTCCCATACCAGACGGTTTTAGGGCATCAGATGAGAAAACATCCTTCGGGCTTAAACACTCGAGTAAATAAGGCCACAAAACTAAGGGGTTTATTTGTTTTCATCATTTTTTGACGTGAATAATCATGCTTCCTGGGTCACAATTACCAAGCTTAATTAGTGGCCAAGTTTTAGTATTTTATAGCATTCAAGTCTTTGTTTCACTCCCAAAATGTGTAAGTGTAAGCGTGAAGTGAAAAATTTAAGTGATCAAATATCATCAGCAAACCAAACTATTTATTCAAAGACTTAGTCTTTTTGCAAGAACTTGTCATCAATCAAGACAAGGAATCAAATTGAATCAATCACTTGATCTCTTATAAAACCCTAGATAATATGCACTTTGTGATAGTGTCAATCTTAATGATTTCAATTTTAACTATCAAATCATTTATTTGTTTAATTATATGATTTTTCCTTAGTTTTATTAGGCTTTCTAATTTACCCAGGTAGCGAGCTTTAAACCGATGACTCCCAAACCAGACGGTTTTAGGGCATCAGATGAGAAAACATCCCTCGGGCTTAAAGACTTGAGTAAATAAGGCCACAAAACTAAGGAGTTTATTTATTTTGACCACTTTTAGACGTGAATAATCATGCTTCCTGAGGCACAATTACCCATCTTAATTAGTGGCCAAATTTTAGTATTTATATAGCATTCAAATCTTTGTTTCACTCCCAAAATGTGTACGTGAAGTGCAAAATTTAAGTGATCAAAGATCATCAGCAAACCAAACTATTTATTCGAAAACTTGTCTTTTTGCAAGAACTTGTCATCAATCAAAACAAGGAATCAAATTGAATCAATCACTTGATCTCTTATAAAACCCTAGATAATATGCACTTTGTGACAGTATCAATCTTAATGATTTCAATTTTAACAATCAAATCATTTATTTGTTTAATTATATGATTTTTTTCTTAGTTTTATTAGGCTTTCTAATTTACCCAGGTAGCGAGCTTTTAACCGATGACTCCCAAACCAGATGGTTTTAGGGCATCAGATGAGAAAATATCCATCGGGCTTAAAGACTCGAGTAAATAAGGCCACAAAACTAAGGAGTTTATTTATTTTGACCATTTTTAGACGTGAATAATCATGCTTCCTGAGGCACAATTACCCAGCTTAATTAGTGGCCAAATTTTAGTATTTTTATAGCATTCAAATCTTTGTTTCACTCCCAAAATGTGTACGGGAAGTGCAAAATTTAAGTGATCAAAGATCATCAGCAAACCAAACTATTTATTCAAAGACTTAGTCTTTTTGTAAGAACTTGTCATCAATCAAGATAAGGAATCAAATTGAATCAATCACTTGATCTCTTATAAAACCCTAGATAATATGCACTTTGTGACAGTATCAATCTTAATGATTTCAATTTTAACTATCAAATCATTTATTTGTTTAATTATATGATTTTTCCTTAGTTTTATTAGGCTTTCTAATTTACCCAGGTAGCGAGCTTTTAACCGATGACTCCCAAACCAGACGGTTTTAGGGCATCAGATGAGAAAACATCCCTCGGGCTTAAAGACTCGAGTAAATAAGGCCACAAAACTAAGGAGTTTATTTATTTTGACCATTTTTAGACGTGAATAATCATGCTTCCTGAGGCACAATTAGCCAGCTTAATTAGTGGCCAAATTTTAGTATTTTTATAGCATTCAAATCTTTGTTTCACTCCCAAAATGTGTACGTGAAGTGCAAAATTTAAGTGATCAAAGGTCATCAGCAAACCAAACTATTTATTCAAAGACTTAGTCTTTTTGCAAGAACTTGTCATCAATCAAGACAAGGAATCAAATTGAATCAATCACTTGATCTCTTATAAAATCCTAGATAATATGCACTTTGTGATAGTATAAATCTTAATGATTTCAATTTTAACTATGAAACCATTTATTTGTTTAATTATATGATTTTTCCTCAGTTTTATTAGGCTTTCTAATTTACCCAGGTAGCGAGTTTTTAACCGATGACTCCCAAACCAGACGGTTTTAGGGCATCAGATGAGAAAACATCCCTCAGGCTTAAAGACTCGAGTAAATAAGGCCACAAAACTAAGGGGTTTATTTATTTTGACCACTTTTAAACGTGAATAATTATGCTTCCTGAGGCACAATTACCCAGCTTAATTAGTGGCCAAATTTTAGTATTTTTATAGCATTCAAGTCTTTGTTTCACTCCCAAAATGTGTACATGAAGTGCAAAATTTAAGTGATCAAAGATCATCAGCAAACCAAACTATTTATTCGAAAACTTGTCTTTTTGCAAGAACTTGTCATCAATCAAAACAAGGAATCAAATTGAATCAATCACTTGATCTCTTATAAAACCCTACATAATATGCACTTTGTGACAGTATCAATCTTAATGATTTCAATTTTAACTATCAAATCATTTATTTGTTTAATTATATGATTTTTCCTTAGTTTTATTAGGCTTTCTAATTTACCCAGGTAGCGAGCTTTTAACCGATGACTCCCAAACCAGACGGTTTTAGGGCATCAGATGAGAAAACATCCCTCGGGCTTAAAGACTCGAGTAAATAAGGCCACAAAACTAAGGAGTTTATTTATTTTGACCATTTTTAGACGTGAATAATCATGCTTCCTGAGGCACAATTACCCAGCTTAATTAATGGCCAAATTTTAGTATTTTTATAGCATTCAAATCATTATTTCACTCCCAAAATGTGTACGGGAAGTGCAAAATTTAGTGATCAAAGATCATCAGCAAACCAAACTATTTATTCAAAGACTTGGTCTTTTTGCAAGAACTTGTCATCAATCAAGACAAGGAATCAAATTGAATCAATCACTTGATCTCTTATAAAATCCTAGATAATATGCACTTTGTGATAGTGCAAATCTTAATGATTTCAATTTTAACTACCATTTATTTGTTTAATTATATGATTTTTCCTTAGTTTTATTAGGCTTTCTAATTTACCCAGGTAGCGAGCTTTTAACCGATGACTCCCAAACCAGACGGTTTTAGGGCATCAGATGAGAAAACATCCGTCGGGCTTAAAGACTCGAGTAAATAAGGCCACAAAACTAAGGGGTTTATTTATTTTGACCATTTTTAAACATGAATAATTATGCTTCCTGAGGCACAATTACCCAGCTTAATTAGTGGCCAAATTTTAGTATTTTTATAGCATTCAAGTCTTTGTTTCACTCCCAAAATGTATAAGTGTAAGTGTGAAGTGCAAAATTTAAGTGATCAAAGATCATCAGCAAACCAAACTATTTATTCAAAGACTTAATCTTTTTGCAAGAACTTGTCATCAATCAAGACAAGGAATCAAATTGAATCAATCACTTGATCTCTTATAAAACCCTAGATAATATGCACTTTGTGATAGTGTAAATCCTAATGATTTCAATTTTAACTATCAAACCATTTATTTGTTTAATTATATGATTTTTTCTTAGTTTTATTAGTCTTTCTAGTTTACCCAGGTAGCGAGATTTTAACCGATGACTCCCAAACCAGACGGCTTTAGGGCATTAGATGAGAAAACATCCCTCGGGCTTAAAGACTCGAGTAAATAAGGCCACAAAACTAAGGGGTGTTTTGACCATTTTTAAACGCGAATAATCATGCTTCCTGAGGCAAATTACCCAGCTTAATTAGTGGCCAAGTTTTAGTATTTTTATAGCATTCAAGTCTTTCCAAAATGTGTAAGTGTAAGTGTGAAGTGCAAAATTTAAGTGATCAAAGATCAACAAACCAAACTACTTATTCAAAGACAGTCTTTTTGCAAGAACTTGTCATAATTCAAGACAAGGAATCAAATTGAATCAATCATTTGATCTCTTATAAAATCCTAGATAATATGCACTTTGTGATAGTGTATATCTTAATGATTTCAATTTTAACTTTCAAATCATTTATTTGTTTAATTATATGATTTTTCCTTAGTTTTATTAGGCTTTCTAGTTTACCAAGTAGCGAGCTTTTAACCGATAACTCCCAAACCAAACGGCTTTAGGGCATCAGATGAGAAAATATCCCTCGGGCTTAAAGACTCGAGTAAATAAGGCCACAAAACTAAGGAGTTTATTTGTTTTGACCATTTTTAGACACGAATAATCATGCTTCCTGAGGCACAATTACCCAGATTAATTAGTGGCCAAATTTTAGTATTTTTATAGCATGCATTCAAGTTTTTGTTTCACTTCCAAAATGTGCAAGTGTGAAGTGTAAAATTTAAGTGATCAAAGATCATCAGCAAACCAAACTATTTATTCAAAGACTTAGTCTTTTTGCAAGAACTTGTCATCCATTAAGACAAGAAATCAAATTGAATCAATCACTTGATCTCTTATAAAACCCTAGATAATATGCACTTCGTGATAGTGTAAATCTTAATGATTTCAATTTTAACTATCAAATAATATATTTGTTTAATTATATGATTTTTTCTTAGTTTTACTAGGCTTTCTAGATTACCCAGGTAGCGAGCGTTTAACCGATGACTCCCAAACCAGACGGTTTTAGGGCATCAGATGAGAAAACATCCCTCGGGCTTAAAGGCTCGAGTAAATAAGGCCACAAAACTAAGGGGTGTTTTGACCATTTTTAGACGTGAATAATCATGCTTTCTGAGGCACAATTACCCAGCTTAATTAGTGGCCAAGTTTTAGCATTTTTATAACATTCAATTCTTTCTTTTATGCACTTTGTGATAGTGTAAATCTTAATGATTTCAATTTTAACTATCAAATCATTTATTTGTTTAATTATATGATTTTTCCTTAGTTTTATTAGGCTTTCTAGTTTATTCAGGCAGCGAGCTTTTAACCGATGACTCCCAAACCAGACGATTTTAGGGCATCAGATGAGAAAACATCCCTCGGGCTTAAAGACTTGAGTAAATAAGGCCACAAAACTAAGGGGTTTATTTGTTTTGACAATTTTTAGACGCGAATAATCATGCTTCCTGAGGCACAATTACTCAGCTTAATTAGTGCCAAGTTTTAGTATTTTTATAGCATTCAAGTCTTTGTTTCACTCCCAAATGTGTCAGTGTAAGTGTGAAGTGCAAAATTTAAGTGATCAAAGATCATCAGCAAACCAAACTATTTATTCAAAGACTTACTCTTTTTTCAAGAACTTGTCATCAATCAAGACAAGGAATCAAATTGAATCAATCACTTGATCTCTTATAAAACCCTAGATAATATGCACTTTGTGATAGTGTAAATCTTAATGATTTCAATTTTAACTATCAAATCATTTATTTGTTTAATTATATGATTTTTTCTTAGTTTTATTAGGCTTTCTAGCTTACCCAGGTAGCGAGCTTTTAACCGATGACTCCCAAACCAGAAGGTTTTAGGGCATCAGATGAGAAAACATCTCTCGGGCTTAAAGACTCGAGTAAATAAGGCCACAAAAGTAATGTGTTTATTTGTTTTGACCATTTTTAGAAATGAATGATCATGCTTCCTGAGGCACAATTGCCCAGCTTAATTAGTGGCCAAGTTTTAGTATTTTTATAGCATTAAAGTCTTTTTGTTTCACTCTCAAAATGTGTAAGTGTAAAGCGCATATTTCTCTAAGGTAAAAAAATCAAGATCAAATCATCTTTCCAATCTTTTCCTAATCCTAAAATTTTAAACAACATTTATTATTTTGAGAATTTAAGAAATCCTAATTATGGTTTTCTAATTCCTGAGATCAACTTATTTTTCACAAAAGAATTCAAAAATCCTCTTTATCAATTCAAAAACTTTATAAAAAAAGAAAAGAAATAGTACTAATATGAAAGTCTTCAAATTAAAAATAAAAATAAGAAAGAGAAAATCCTAAAAGAAAAACGTACAAAAGAAAAAAACTATACAAAAAAGAATAACCTATGTTAATAAAACCCTCCCCCACACCTATCTCATGCATTGCCCTTAATGCATCGTGAATATGTGTATACATGAAAATAGAGAGAAAAGAAAAAATATCACCTTAGTTGTCCTCAATAGCTATAGATTCTCCTACCCCCCCAAATAGTTAGCAAAGAATTTAGACCAATATAGTTTTGACATCAGATTGACAACCGGTTACTTGTCTACACATTCATGCCATTTACGATGAGAAAGGGTTTCCTGATGGAAAATACCATTCATGCCACAAACATCTTTATGGCTACTTGTCTACACATTCATCCTAGGGTTTTCATGAATAGGTTGCGAGCGAGAAAAGATACATGGTAGTCAAGATGGAAGTTGAGTGCAATATGTTAGCAAATAGTGTTCCATGGCAGAGAGGATCAAAGTTGCGCACATGATAGTAGGAAACTTGCTCGGTTTTGAAAGTAATGTGTGTACATGTAAGAGTAAAAAAATCACAAAGCCAACCTAAATTAGTTGACACATAATAATAGGTTATAAAACTATAAAGAACTATGTAAAAAAATCACAAATGCAAAGTATTATAAGTGAGGTGTCCTATAAGATCTACAATGCAATACCATACTCGTTTATAAATTCCTTAACTCCTCACCTTCTACATTAATGTTCAATTCCTTAACTCAATTTGCCACATTTGTATCATCTTTTTGTTTATCACTTAATATGTGTACAGTTTATAATGAAAAGATTAAATTAAAAACTTGCGATATCAAAATGTACAACAGTTATTCTACTCATTTAACTCCTAACACTAGTAAGAAAAGATTCACGTGTAACAAGTTAGCTTTGAGTTTCAATTGAGGGTACGCGCAAATTTCATAAATGGACTAACATAAGGCTGTAGAACAATTTTGCCAAGGTCCTCTCCCATAACAAATTTAAAGGAATTAACACGCATTGCTTTTATAATTCATTAGGTTATAGAACTTAACAAATAGTTGATACATTCATAATCCATACTCCACTATGTTTGTTTGAATTGCTGAATGGTTATGACCTAGGACAAATGGTTTGTACTTTGTATATGAGATTGCCATGTGTCACAATGCACGACAAAAATATAACATAATTCCAGAAAATGTTGCTCTACACATGTTCATGAATCTTAAATACAATTGAAACTACTCAAAATCATCATTGCAGGTCAATTTATAAGAGTTCTTCTACCAAACCTTAACTATGCTTCAAACATGTCTCTTTCTCATTCAATCTATGCCTAGTTTAACATTAACTTCCCTTTAAAAACCTAAATATGCACCTGTATAGCATATCACAATATAGTATACATTTACAATATTACTACCAACCCATCAAGAGATACAACCCACGCACAATCTCTCACTAACAGTTCATGGTTGCCTAATTCAACAAATATAAATGTGCTAAAACCCTAACAGTACTGCTCCTTTTAAAATTTGGGCACAAGACTTTCTAGATACCACCATGTTTCTTTGAATCCTCCTGTTTCTAGCTCTAAAAAATGCAAAAGACTAAACCCTAGTACGAACAATTGGGGCATCGTAAAGATCAAAAATTGTAAACGATAGGAAGAACTTAAACCCTAGTAGAGATTTTAGAACCCAATAAAGATTTGTGAAGAGAAGAACTGTGACATTGATGGAGCGAGAAGAGTCGTACCTTGAGGTTTCTTCACCGAAAAAAGCCCCTCGAGTCGAGAGAGAAAAACCCTAGAAATCAAGCGAATTTGTTTTTGAGTTTTCTTCGGGCCTCGAAGGCAAGAAGGCAATCAGCGTTTGGGAAAAATAGCTGTACTGAAGAATTTATATAAGAGGAATTCGAAATGACCAAAATACCCTGCCATTGTCCAAATTAATAAAGTTAGTCTTCAAGCCCAGTAGTTCGGCTAAGCAATTTTGATGGGCCAAGTGGCTCAACTACCCAGAGGTCAACCCAAATTTGGCCCAATAAATTTATAGCCTAATACATCAGCCCACCACTCCAAAAGGCATATGAGAAAATATTAGATTGGAATTGTTTGCTTGGTTGTAATTGGAATTCACTTCAAAATTTAAAAATCTACACATTTGGCGTTCCGAAGCATTGAGACATGTGATGCGTATGATTTGACCCATTGTCACACTCGCAACGAGGTTGCTAGTTCGATTTATGGTTATTTTGGTTGCAATTGCAAATGAATAAAAAATGAAGTTTTTTTTTCTGAAAAATAATGTAAACATAATTGGAATGTATAGTTACAACGAACCAAACCGCCACTCACGATAGCATCATCCCTGTCAACCAAAAAGCGGTGGGGGGAGGGGATCATATTCATCACAGTTTTTTATTATTATTTTTAAATTAAACGGTGAACCGGAGGTCTCTCGCGTTTCATTAAAAAAAATTTAATAAAAATAATCTTGTAGATACAAAAATATATGAGTACGAACAAACTCCTCGAAACTCCAGACTCTACCGTTTTAAAGCGCACATAGATGCACGAGAGAAACTACAAACGTAAAAGACAAAAAAAACTCTGAACTTAGAGGCAGGTCGTCGGAGAACATCGGATAGTCCTGAAAGACAAAATACATGTTGACTTTAAAATCAAAGTCCGTTTTTTACGGTCAACCGGCCAAACAAAAGCCAGGTGTCCGGAAATATACTGATCATGTCTTGTCTGCGTCAGTATCGTCACCCTCATCCCCTCTCCTCTGACTGATTGTCAAAGCTGTTGATCTTTGTTGTGATATTCTTGCCTGAAATAAAATTGAGCCAATAAAAATAAAAGAAAGATATGTATGAAAAGATTGGTCAGAAGATCACCTTGAAATAATAAAGATGAAAAGACTCGACAGAGTGGTGGAGAAAAGAAGGGTGGACAATGGTGGCGGCCTGGCTGAATCTTTGCTACCGACAAAAAGTGAGACTAAAAGGATAGCTCATAGGGAGAAGAAATAGTGATTTAGAGAGCCAAGTTTCAAGTGGACAGAGTATCCACTCCTTTGTGTCCGGTAATGGACGACACATAGGGGCTTCTTTCAAATGCTAGTGATCGACTATAATTTTGCTATGAGCAGGGTTGGGGTATAAGGAGACGGAGGGAGTTCGGGGAAAGCCAATCAAAATTCTCTCTCATCTCTCTCCCCCCCCCCACCCCTCCCTCTCACATCTCATGAGATCTGAGACTGTGTGTGTGTGTGAATTGGCAGAGAGATTTTAATTATATAATAGATAAAGTTATCCAATTAAAAAGGAAAAGATTAGCAAGCAATTCAAATGTCTACTTCTCATGCTCAAGTGCCAAATAATCACTTGGGATTTTTTTCTGTTTCTTTCTAAAGATAAAACAGCCTTAATTGGGATTACAATGTTCTCTATAAACTTAAACCCCTTACTTAGTTGCAATCTAGCAATTTCATGCATGTCACTGATGAAAGTACAAATTTCTCTCAAACAATCCTAACCCTAATGACTTGTCCAAGTTTGTGCACTGAGATGATGCGCATGGTTCCCCACCAGCTCACATCACTGTAATTGGACTTCACTCTCACTCTCTCACCCTCAGTGATGATGATGGGTACTAGTGTGAACTTCCACAAGAGAGAGCACTTTTGATCCTTGATGGTGGGCATCATTAAAGGGCAAATGTCTACATGTCTTGGCTTGGGGAAATTGCTTCCGTCAGATTTCATAAGTGAAATTGGTTGGGAAATTGCTTCTCTAAGGTATTTCACAGGTGAGCCATAGCTGAGGTGTAGTATAAAAAGAAAATAATACAAATAGTATTACTCTTGTGGTTTGTGCTCTTGTGGTTTGTGCTGCTTTATAGTTGTAAAGCTGAGTCATGGCCGAGGTGGACACCGACGTGGAGGTTATGGGCTTTTGTGATGGCCTCTTTTGGGAAGCCCAATGCGAGCCTGGTTATATAGCCTCCGAAACAACTTAAGGATATGTTTGGCAAGTGGAGTTCTTTTTCGAGGATAAAAACAGTTGTAATCTTGTAATCCCTTGTTGTTATGATTTATCAGCAGTTAATAATACCCCGTCATGGTGTCAGGAATTCTGACCCTCAAACACCAAATGCACTTTATTATTTTTCAGAATGAAGAAAAAGGAAAAAAATTGAGGAAAAGAGAGAGTTTCGTTTTGTGTATCCAGAGCTTTTGCATCAATGTTAAAGGAAGAATAATAAAGGGAAAACTCATGGATCAATCTTCACACAGAGTACAAGATCTATGGCTACAGTCGAACTCTATTGAGCCGGTTTTGGCCCAAAACATGAACTTAACCTTTCCCATTAGAAGGGGAAAAAACAAACACACACACAAAATAATTGAATCGATTTATGGGCTAAAACCCTGCAAAATCGGTATTTTGTCTATTTTCTCCATCTTTATTCCAAAATTTAAAATGGCTGCAATTTAGGGTCTGTTTGGTTAAGGGTGAAAGTGAAGAAGTGAGGAAGTGATAATAGTTCCCTTTGGGACTTGAGAATTGGTTAGTAAGTTTTCTGGTGTTTGGATGTTTTTGGGAAGTGTGGTTTGAAAAATGTTATGTCTTTTCTAGTGTTTGGATGGTAATGTGAAAGTGGAAGTGAAAAAGTTGACCACAAAGTTGACCGCAAAATAATATTAAAATAAAAATTAATTAAGAAAAATAAAAAATGAACTATAATTAGAATGCAAGTGAGATTTACATGATCAAAAAATTAACTGTTTTGTGCTATAACTTATTACAAATGAGATTTACAAGACCATAAAATTAACTGTAGCACTCTGGAAGTGAGGAAATGATTGTGTAAAAGAGAAAAGAGAAAAGGAAAAGGGGTTTTCTTTTTTCTTTTTCGGTGTTTGGATAGATAGGGAAGTGAGCAATTATACTTCCTTTTTTACTTTCGCTCACTTCCTTACAACCAAACACCTTTGTGATTCATGATTTGTGCACTGAGATCTTTTTATAACCGTTCAGACTGATGCGCTTTATCGTTGGGATCGGCATGCTGAGACATCCATCACTATCTATAACCGTTCTCATTGAAATAGGGGAGTATTTGGAACGTGAGGATATCATGGCATGCCTATGCGATCCGAAAATCTTGTTGCTGAGCTGTATCCAGTGTGAGTTTGGGAGAGGTCTGGTAGTCGCGGCTGTCGGGGAAAGAAGGAGATCGAGGTCCTCGGGAGGCCCGAGACTCTCTCCTCGGGGTTGACTATGAACCATCGGGTATCTCGGGTTCGTTGTCTACTTGCGATACTCTGAATGTGTTTGGACACGTGTGGTAATCCTGTTGCAAATCGAAATATGATCATTAGAGATGCTCCCTCCGCTCATCCTCGTCTTGGTGGGAAGTAGTGGAGAGGACTGATTTATCTTCTGGCTCGAGAAGTCGAGGCGTTGTTAGTACTTTGGAGGGAAGTGGTCAAGATATCTCTTCACATCTTGAGCTTTTTGGAAACTGGAGCGGGTGAGCTGACACTAGTAATCAGGTTCTTGACTTCATGATGAATGAGATCGTGTGGCAGAGATGGATATAGATTTCAAGATGTGAACTGACTCTTGGGGATTGGAATTTTGAATGGGAGATGCTTTGACTTTCTTCCCATTTATAAATAGGGTAGATCTTTGAGGAGACATTTGCTCATCATTTGAAGACCTTTTGCTTTCAAAATTCTTATTTTAATGGGCTGCGATGTCTTTTTCGTGCGATAAATGAAGGAAAGGAAGGGTGAAGGCGGTTGTTGTGCCCTTAATGTTCAGGAGTCCAGTTGTCGGGAAACGTCAGTCTTTGTGATGGGTTCATTGGGAAAACATCAGTTTTGCGACGAGAGGCCCGGCTATCAGGAAGGATAGGCAAGGTTCTTCCTTTAGCCTGGTCTATTTGTCTGGTCTTCGATCAAATGGGTTCAGCCTAGAGTCTCTTTCCTGATAGCGTGTATGAGGCAGGAGTGGGATTTGTGCGGGGCGTGTTTGATGATGGTTCCATTCTCGTCGCCGTGGCACACGTCCAGCCGTCTTCACTTGTTGAATGTTGTTGCTTTGCCCGTGAAAGTTCTTTCCTTGTGGCAAGCAACTGGAGAGAGGTGTAAGGTATCCCCGGGATCTCTGTTGAAGAAACGTCTTGTCTTCCTCCGCTCCGAGTTCATCTTCAAAGTCCAAAGGTTCAACGATGACATCATCACTGTCTTGCAGGCTTCAGTCTGCGGTCTGAGATGTGATCTTTGGTTCTTGATTTTCCTGGGAGTTCTCAGTATCATCGCTCTCTTGGGAGTGATATGTTGCTTGTTTGGGAATCATCTCTTGAATGTTGTGTGGACGTTGTGGCGAAAAGTGTATCTGTTTTTCTTTTCAAAAAGCACAAACATGTGATAGATCTTGTATTACTCTTGTGAGATGTACCAAATTTATATTTGGACGGATGTAATCGGAAAACTTGCAATAAAAGTAAAAATTATCTTGCCTAGTTCGTTTTATCATCACTCTTATTGTTGGATGTCTGTCCAGGGAGCTTGCTTTGACTCCGATATGTTTGGAGCAAGCTCGGTTGGTAGTTCTCGATTGGGTGTTTGTCCCACGGCGGTACCTGCAAGTTTCACCTCCGCGTGTAGGAAGTCTCAGCTACGGAGTTGAGCCTCCGAAAGGGGGAAGTCCATGCTACAGAGTTGAGCCTTCAAAAGGGGGAAATCCGTGCTACGGAGTTAGACTCGCGGAGTTAGACTCGCATTTGCTTCCGAGTGGGAGATATCCCATCTGCGGAGCTGCGCTGTCGGGGCTCTGAGAGGGAGAAATCCCTGCAGCAGAGCTTGGATCCCGAGTGAGGGAAATCACATTATAGGGTGGCTGGAATGTATTTTTATGACTTATCGCCGCCTCTGAGTGGGGTTAATCACATCTCGGGGTGTATAGATCGGGGATTGCATGTGTTAGTTAAGATGCAAACATGAGCGTGCGATGAGACATTTAAATAAAAATGACAAATGCAACATTTAATTGTCAGGCACAGACAAATTGAAAACATGATACCTGTTACTTTTGTCCTCAGGTTAGCTATTGGAGTACGACCACACGGGGCTGGTACGTAGAGGGGATAATCCAATTAAGGAAATCCTCATAAATATGCCTAGGCACATGTGGTCGCATCCTCATTTGGACCTGCACAAAAATGGCCTGAAGTGGAGGTATAACCTAAAGACAAATTGGATGCATCCTCTGCATAAGGGCCCTATCCAGAGTGACGATACGGAACCTCCAAGTGAGAGTAATCCAGTGTCGAAGTTATCCTCCGTGTGGGGGACATCCCGCATTGGAGCCGTCTTTTTAGTGTGGGAAATCCCATCTGCGAAATATGGATGGATAAATGCATTCATCTGCCTGTAATTTCAGATGAGGGGAGTCGTAGGCTAGTATTTATGTTCCGAGTGGGAGGCATCCCATCAGGGGAGCATCAAACAGAGGCTTTGAGAGAGTGAAATTCCTGCAACATAGCGAGGGACTCTAAGTGGGGGAAATCTCACAGCGAAGGGTTTCAACTCCTGTCGACGATCAAGGAAAAGCGCATTGGCATGTCTGCATTGACGTCTCCGAGTAGGAGAAATCTCATCAGCGGAACATACAAACATTTATCCGAAGGGAAAAATCCCAGCAGCGTAGAAACCTTATCGTCGCCTCCGAGTGGGGGATATCCCATCTACGGGGCATGTTGATGGATGTATGTTGGAGTAATCTTGTTGTCGCCTCCGAGTGGGATATCTCATCTATGAGGCGTGTGGATGGATGTTGTGTTGTAGGGTAATCTTGTCGCTGCCTTCGAGTGAGGGAGTCCCCATCTACAGGGCAAATGGGTGGTACCTTTGTAGAGTAATCTTGTCATTGTCTCCAAGTGGGAGGGTCTCCATCTACGGAGCGACTGGGTGGATGTACCTTGATGGATGGAAGTACTGCAGTGGAGGGAAGTATTGACATGATTAGGAGAATGAAGTAATACTTTATTCAGAAGTGGAGTGTATAGATTTGATATTGGAAGGGGTACATCCCCTGTGTTCGTGATTCGTGGAGTCAGTAAATCGCCTTGTACTGGGTGATCATATATTGTTCCCGGGGAGATTGGTTGTTTGGATGCCTAGATATGGCTTCAGGAGTGAGGACATGCTCTTTTAGGAAGCTTTGTTTTTACAAGCTCTTTCAGGTACTTCTGAAGGGCCCAACAGTGGTTTGGTGTCCCTTTCCTTCGTGGTAGGAGTTGTATTCCTCCAACCCGGGAAGCGACGAATTGTGCTGGGGTGGTCTCGGATGTCTGGCCTGTAATGCTCCGATCCGGCGGGATACGGGGACGCTACTGCGACGTATATACGCAGGTCAGAAATATCCTCACGTATATACGCTAAGCATCAGTACAAATAAGAATCAGAGTACGGAAGCACGTGGCAATATATATTCCAACATAAGGATTATAAAGTTATTACAGAGCGTGATATACTGGTACATGTACATTATATCAGAGCCAGGTACAAAAGTGAAATTTACAATTTGTACAGCAAAAGGTGCTCACGGACTGAGAAGAAAATCCCCGAGCTAGCAGGAAGGTTCAGGAACAGAAGGAGCTAGGACAAGTCACCCTGCTCCGAGAGATAGGCTTGGTCTTCGGTGGAGGGCTCCGCTTCAATCCAGGCTTCAGAACCTGAACATGCAAGTTCAGGGGAGTCAGAAACTCCCTAACAAATAGACAGGTGAATGCCAAGTGTCGTACAGAGATAAGTATATGCGTGTTGATATAATCAAAACAATATTAAGCATCAAGAACTGTGTCGAGAGTACATGTACAGTAAGCAAGGAATGGAATCATAAGATGAAAGTGATGAGGGCTGAATAAATCTATTGCTGCCATTTTAATATTTATACTTATTACTCGTTCTACCCATATGTCTAGGTATGTGTAATAGCGTCCCAGCACACATACATCCACATATGAGTAAATCGAGGCTGTTATTGGAAACCAACGGGGGTATCAACGAACAATGTTTACAGTGGGTCCCGTACATGCCCGGGACCACGGTCCAGGACGTTCCATCGCTGGTGTATGGAACCGTCCGCAAGGCCTACAGAAGGGTCTTATAGAATGCCCTTATCAAGATGGTACCAAGAAGGAGGGAGCCAGCACTCCCCTCGGTCACCTGGAGGCCCACAGGTCAAACCGGAGTTTTAGTTGCACAACATACCTAGTACCACTGTAAACACGAACATATATTGATAGCCGTAAGTTTCCCCCGACCCGATTCAAGTAGTTTCTTTTTATGATTTATTATGTAATTGTCAATTTACGAGAAAGCAAGAGCATAACCAGATCAGGAGTTCAAGAGTACATGAGTATTGTCATTTCAAGTCGCTGTATATAATACAGGATAGCAAGTACAAGATTCCCGTAAATGTGACAATCTAAAGTCAGGTATCAATATGTTATTGTGGGTAAGTATCAAGTAGTAATATGATGCATGCAAGTGTGCCAGGGAAATAATATAATATTAGTCAATCATGACCAGTAGGAAAATCTGAAGGAAGGCGAGAACACTCGCCTAAAACTTTAAGAAATACACCGAGAAATTTCAAGCTTTGGAGTCCAAGTAACCAATATTATATATATAAAAAGAGAGGAGGAGAAGGACGAATCAGAAAAGTGAGAATGAAGACGCAGGGGTCGTAGACGCGGGGATTTCGCCGCGTTGATGCCACAAACGCGGGGTCTGAGACCCGCGTTTTATAACACAGGAAGAACGCAGACGCGAGTACGAGCTCCGCGTCGCGTTAATATATGAACGCGAGAATCGCGTTAAAGATGTGCTTGGACGCGGGAGTAAGCTCCGCGTCTAGTACAAAACAGGAGAGAAAGAGAGACAGAGAAATGTGGGAGACGCAGGAATGAGGGAGTATGTGACGAGGGAAAGAAAAGAGAAGGAGAAAAAGAAAGAAAGAAAGAAAGAAAGGAAGAAAGAAAGAAGCAATGAAAGAAAAGGGAAGGAAGGAAAGAAAAGAAGGGAAAGGGAAGGTTGGTCGGCTGGACCTCGCCGGCGACGGCCGGAGTTGGCCGGAGTTGGCCGGAAATGGGTGGCCAAGTCCCCAAAAGAGAGGGTTGTTGTTGGTGCAAGTGTAGTTCAAATGAAAAGAATGGAGTTTTGCAAACGATGTTTCGGAGGACGAACCTATAGCTCGTTGGAAAGAGTATGATGAGGAGAAGAAGATGGTACGGTTGGTGGTGGTTAAGGTGTGTAGGTGGTGGTGAACATGGTGGTGAAGTGGTGAAGAAGATGGGTTTCCTTAGAGTTTCTTGGTGGAAAAGAGGAAGAAAAAGGTGGTGTGAAGGTGTTGTTGTTGTTGGAAATGGAGGAGGAGATGGAGGGGAGAATGGTGGAGGAATTGGTGGAGGAGATGGTGGTGGAAATGGAGGGGATGGCCGGCCAAATGAAGGGCACGTTGGCTTTGTTGGCTGCTGTTTTTGGTGGCTGTGCTTGCTGGAAAAGGAAGAAGGAAGGAAGATAATGATAGAGAGAGAAGGGAGTGGGGGTATATATATATATATATATATATATATATATATATATATATATATATATATATATATATATATATATATATATATATATAGGAGGGAAGTGGTTATATTATAATATAGTCTCTCCATTTTGAAACATGCGTTTCAAAAGTGCGTCCATCACAAAAGGGTGCGTCCCATGTAGGAATTCTGCGTCTAGCAGCTGCTAGACGCAGTAAAAAAACTTGCGTCCAAGAAATACAAAAGTTACGTTGGTAGAATAGGACAAAAAAACATGAGTGATTTGATCTGAGTTGATTTCTTTGAAGAACAAAGCATTAAATGCGGAATTGAGAGAGTCTCCGCATTAATTGATGAACCCAGAGTTGGTAGATCTCGCGTCAGGTAAGGAGAGAGAAAAGGTAAAATATCCGGATAGAATTCCGGTATCTGGAAAACACCGGAAACTCAGGAAAAGCCCAAAAATGAAGTATCTCGAAAAGTTTCCCAAAAATTCTCAAAAATAATAAATATTATTTTAAGATTTTTAGTGAAATCGGTTTTCAGAAATTCAATTTCATTTTCAAAATAAAAATCCTGAAATCCACAGTGAACGGTGTCTACACCGGGTAGGCCAGATTTTTTGATAAAATCTGAAAAATCCCAGAAAATGCCTGAAAGAAGAAAATATAATTTAAGAAGTAATATGAAAGCGAAATCCAAAAATTTGATTCTAATTGTAAACTAAAATTCCTGGAATCAACCAGTGATATTGGCCGACACCAAATTCAGTGAAATTTTGATAAATTCTAAAAATTCTCAAAAAAATCATTTAGATAGAAAACATGATTTTAAGAAATACTGTGAAAGCTGTTTCTACATTTTCAACTCCGTTGTAAATTAAAAATCTGAAATTCGGTCAGCGACACTAGTCGATACCGGTTTTGAAGATTCATAATTTAATTCCGAAAAATTTCAGAAAATCATGAAAAATCTAGAATATTAAAAATAATATTTGAAACTTAAATCGGTCAAATTTGAATGCCAAAAAGGTCAAATCATGTAGCACTGCTATATGAGTAAGAATTTAAATAACATAAAATAAATAAATAAATAAATAAAAATAAAAAAATACGCTCAAAAAATCAGGACACATAGTTGTGTACGTATACTGAGGATGGGGTGTTACAATCCATCCACCTTATCAAAAAATTTCGTCCTCGAAATTTCGATAATGAGGATGTGAAGGCAGAAAAGAATAGGGGTAAGGAATTTTACCAACTAAGTTGGAAAGAGTTGGGGATAACGTTCACGAATAATATCCTCTCGTTCCCATGTAGCTTCTCCTGGGGCATGTCTATTCCAAGAAACTAGTACCAATGGAATTGCACGATTTTTCAATGTTTTAACACTTCTGTCCAGAATGGCCATCGGTTGCTCCTTGTAGGATAAATCTGGTTGTAGTTCCAATTCTGAGTGATCTAGAATGTGACTCTCATCCTTGACATACTTCCTCAACTGTGATATATGGAATACATTATGTACTCCTTCTAAAGATGGTGGCAATGCCAATCGGTAAGCCACATCTCCCACACGATCCAAAATTTCAAATGGGCCGATGTATCTTGGACTAAGTTTTCCGCGAGTACCGAACCAGATTACCCCTTTGGTTGGTGATATCCTTAAAAATACATGATCACCTGTTCTGAATTCCAACGGTCTTCTATTAGTGTCTGCCCAACTCTTCTGTCGGCTCTGTGCTGCCCGGAGATGATCTCTGATAATTCGGACTTTATCTGTTGTCTGAACTAGAATATCTGGTCCCATAAGTCTTCTTTCGCCGACTTCATCCCAACATATTGGCGACCTGCATTTCCTGCCATATAGTGCTTCAAATGGTGCCATCTTGATATTGGCCTGATAGCTGTTATTATAAGAGAATTCTACCAAATGAATATAGTCTTTCCATGACCCTTTAAATTTTACCATGCAGGCTCGTAACATGTCTTCAAGGATTTGGATAGTTCGTTCAGATTGTCCATCTGTCTGAGGATGATATGAGGTACTGAATTTCAGACGAGTTCCCAAATTTTCTTGGAGACTTTCCCAGAAATGTGATCGGAATCTCGTGTCTCTATCTGACACGATGCTAACTGGAATTCCATGCAGACGAACGATTTCTTTCATATATTTATCTGCAAGAACTTCTGTTGACTGACCTACTCTGAAAGGTAAAAAGTGAGTTGTTTTTGTGAGGCGATCAACGATTACCCATACTGCATTGTTACCCTTAGGACTGCGGGGTAGAGCTGTAACAAAATCCATGGTGATATGTTCCCACTTCCATTCGGGTATCGGTAATGGTTGTAGAAGTCCAGCTGTTCTCTGATGTTCTACCTTTATTTGCTGACAAACCAAGCATTTTGCCACATACTGGGCTATCTCCCTCTTCATGGCATTCCACCAAAACTTCTGCTTCAAGTCTTGATACATTTTATTTCCTCCTGGGTGTATGGAATAAGCCGAACTGTGTGCCTCTGCCAAAACTTTCTGCCGAACCTCCCCTTGTGGTACACAGATTCTGTTACCAAAATATAGTGCACCATCCGAATGAATACAAATATCTGTCCTTAATCCAGCTTCTACTCGAGCCCTGAATTTCTGTAATCTGGGGTCTCCCTTTTGGGCTTCCTTAATTTCACTTATCAGGGTTGGTTGAATCTGGAAGGTCATTAGTTGACCTGACTCATCAGGTCCTTGTATTAGCATCAAGTCCAACTTTATGATTTCTCGAAGCAATTCCTTCTGTTGAGTAAGTTGTACTAATACTTTATTCTCTGGTCTCCTGCTTAATGCATCTGGGACTGTATTGTCCTTACCAGGATGGTACTGTAAGTCTATGTCATAGTCGGCCATCAATTCAAGCCACCGCCGTTGTCTCATGTTTAATTCTTTCTGTGTGAAGATATAATTAAGGCTCTTATGATCAGTATAGATCAATACTTTGTCCCCCAGAAGGTAGTGTCTCCAGATCTTCAATGCAAATATTACCGCCGCCAGTTCTAAGTCATGCGTTGGTAATTTCTCTCATGTGGTTTCAATTGCCTAGATGCATAAGCTATGACATGACCATGCTGCATTAATACACATCCTAGGCCTTTTCCGGATGCATCACTATATATAACCATCCCTCCTGTTCCCGAGGGAGTCTTCAAGATTGGAGCTGAAATTAGTCTTTCTTTTAATTGTTCAAAGGCTGTAGTACATTCCTCTGACCATTGATACCTTTCCCCTTTTCTAGTGAGCTTTGTTAATGGGGCTGCGATTTTGGAAAAGTATTGGACAAATCTTCTGTAATATCCGGCTAATCCAATAAAGCTTTTAATTTCTGTTACTGTCCTTGGGATTGGCCAATCTTTTACTGCCTGGATCTTGTTAGGGTCGACTGAAATTCCTTCTTCTGAAACTACATGACCCAAGAAAGCTATACGGTCTAATTAGTACTCACACTTGTTTTGCTTAGCATAAAGTTGTTCCTGCCGGAGAGTCTGTAGCACTATTCTCAGGTGTTCTGCATGCTCTCTGTCGTTTTTCGAATATATCAAGATATCGTCGATGAACACCAAGACAAACAGGTCCAAATATGGCGAGAAAACTCGGTTCATCAAATCCATAAAGACAGCTGGGGCATTGGTTACTCCGAAGGGCATGACTAGAAATTCGTAATGACCATAGCGAGTTTGGAATGCTGTCTTTGGAATATCTTCTTTCTTCACTTTAGTTGGTGATAACCTGATTGTAAATCCAACTTTGAAAACACTCGGGCCCCGTGAAATTGATCAAAAAGGTCATCAATTCTTGGTAAGGGATATTTATTCTTGATGGTAACTTTGTTTAATTCTCTGTAGTCTATACACAACCGCTTACCACCATCTTTCTTGTTGGCCAATAGCACCGGAGCTCCCCATGGTGAACTACTTGGTCTAATCAATCCCTTGTCAGAATATTCCGGTAACTGCCTCTTTAGAACTTCTAACTCAGTGGGCGCCATTCTGTATGGGGCTTTAGATATTGGGACTGTGCCCGGAATGATATCAATGGAGAACTCAATTACTCTATTGGGTGGAAGTCCTAAGATTTCTTTAAATACTTCTGGAAACTCATTCCAAACTGGTACTCTCTTTTCCTGGATTTCAACAGTAGTCATCTGTGTTTTTCCCTTGGCAGGTTTATGCTCTCCTTCAAATTGGAACTCAGGCTGAAGTGGTATTCTGAAAATAACTTTCTTGTTTCGACAATCAATAGCCGCATGGTATTTGCTGAGCCAAGTCATGCCTAAGATTACGTCGTACCCTTTAGTATCCAGCACGAGCATATCCACTGCTAATGTCCTGTTACACAGTTCCACCGGACAATCTACACAAATTCTATTAGAGATGACCACCCCATTACCGTACTAATCTCCCACTGGTGGTCTAAATACTCAACAGGTATAGAGTGTAAAGCAGTGAAACTATCTGATATGTAACAATGAGAAGCGCCAGAATCAAAGAGGGCTAAAACAGGTTTAGAGTGCACCATAATCTTACCTGTTACCACCTTTCCAGAAGTTGGGCCTCTTTCGCTGTCAAGTTGTGGGCCCGTCCTCTTCCACGACCTGCTGTTGTTCTTCCTCCCCTTGGAGCTGGGCGAAAAACCTGTTGTTGTGGAGGGAGAGGGGCCCTCTTAACCACTGGCCCTGGGTTCCTCTGTACAATGGTTACTGGAGGTGCCGGTAAGGCTCGGTTTATCATCCCAGTCCTCTTATGGGGACAAGCTTCTATTGTGTGATCACCAGACCTACATGTCAGGCATAATCCATTTGCTCTACGGCACTCCTGCTGTGTGTGGCCTGTCCTCTGGCAATAAGCACATATAGGGAGTGGTTGAGTTATTTGCAGAGGGGCTGATCGAAATGGTCTTCTAACCATTGGGGCTTTTGCAGCTCTAACTGGACCCCCTCTGCCTAGTTGCTGAAATGGCCTCTTCATGGCCTGTTTCCTCCTCTGATCAAGATTCTTTTTCTCCAATTCTCGCTCCCCTCTCGAGCTACAGTGAGGACTTGGGAATATGTTTTCAGCTGTTGGGGAATCAAAAGGACTTGGATATCCATTTGTAAGCCCTGCTGAAATCTGCTTGCCCGTTTCTCTTCGTCGGCTATCATATATGGAGCAAAACGACTCAGCCTTAAGAACTCGGCAGCATATTCATCAACAGATCGATTCCATTGTTGAAGTCGGATGAATTGCTCTTCCATCTCCTTCTGAGCTGTGGTAGGGAGAATCTATCATAAAGCTCTTAGAGAACTGGTCCCAAGTAATGGGTTTATCCAGTCTCGCTTCTTCAGCTAGCCACCAGTTTCTAGCCACATCCTTTAGTTGGATCTTGGCGACCTCACCTGATCTTCCTCTGGAACCCGTGCTGCCTTCAAGAGATCTGTGGTGTCGATTAGCCATTGCTCGGCATCTAGCGGTCTCTCTCCCCCTGTAAATATTGCCGGCTGCAACTCCTGAAGTCTGACACGTTGCCTGGCCTTCGTTCTTGAGGAGCTATTATCAAGCCTTGCTGAAGGAGTTCGGTCTGCCTTTGTTGATTCTCCACCATATTTTGAATAACCCTTAAAATATCAGCGTTTCCCCCTGCGGGCTCGTCCTGTGACTGCCCGGAGTTGTTACGTCCTGACCTTCTATCCATATCTATGTTGGTAAAAGATGTCTGGAAAGAGGAGTGAAAGTAAAAGATAGATGGATTTTAGGAATCAGGGGAAGGATTATCAAGAAGGAATGGATAACTTTGTATATTGTAGTTGGAATGTATAACCGAAACTCATGTATCCCAACTGCAAATTAAGATCCCATTAATTTGCAATTTGGTTGTACTGTAGGTGTGAGAGCCTCGGCTCTGATACCAACCTGTAACGCCCCGATCCGGCGGGATACGGGGACGCTACTACGACGTATATACGCAGGTCAGAAATATCCTCACTATATACGCTAAGCATCAGTACAAACAAGAATCAGAGTACGGAAGCACGTGGCAATATATATTCCAACATAAGGATTATAAAGTTATTACAGAGCGTGATATACTGGTACATGTACATTATATCACAGCCAGGTACAAAAGTGAAATTTACAATTTGTACAGCAAAAGGTGCTCACGGGCTGAGAAGAAGATCCCCGAGCTAGCAGGAAGGTTCAGGAACAGAAGGAGTTAGGACAAGTCACCCTGCTCCGAGAGATAGGCTTGGTCTTCGGTGGAGGGCTCCGCTTCAATCCAGGCTTCAGAACCTGAACATGCAAGTTCAGGGGAGTCAGAAACTCCCTAACAAATAGACAGGTGAATGCCAAGTGTCGTACAGAGATAAGTATATGCGTGTTGATATAATCAAAACAATATTAAGCATCAAGAACTGTGTCGAGAGTACATGTACAGTAAGCAAGGAATGGAATCATAAGATGAAAGTGATGAGGGCTGAATAAATCTATTGCTGCCATTTTTAATATTTATACTTATTACTCGTTCTACCCATATGTCTAGGTATGTGTAATAGCTCCCAGTACACATACATCCACATATGAGTAAATCGAGGCTGTTATTGGAAACCAACGGGGGTATCAACGAACAATGTTTACAGTGGGTCCCGTACATGCCCGGGACCACGGTCCAGGACGTTCCATCGCTGGTGTATGGAACCGACCGCAAGCCCTACAGAAGGGTCTTATAGAATGTCCTTATCAAGATGGTACCAAGGAGGAGGGATCCAGCACTCCCCTCGGTCATCTGGAGGCCCACAGGTCAAACCGGAGTTTTAGTTGCACAACATACCTAGTACCACTGTAAACACGAACATATATTGATAGCCGTAAGTTTCCCCCCGACCCGATTCAAGTAGTTTCTTTTTATGATTTATTATGTAATTGTCAATTTACGGGAAAGTAAGAGCATGACCAGATCAGGAGTTCAAGAGTATATGAGTATTGTCATTTCAAGTCGCTGTATATAATACAGGATAGCAAGTACAAGATTCCCGTAAATGTGACAATCTAAAGTCAGGTATCAATATGTTATTGTGGGGTAAGTATCAAGTAGTAACATGATGCATGCAAGTGTGCCAGGGAAATAATATAATATTAGTCAATCATGACCAGTAGGAAAATCTGAAGGAAGGCGAGAACACTCGCCTAAAACTTTAAGAAATACACCGAGAAATTCCAAGCTTTGGAGTCCAAGTAACCAATATTATATATAAAAAGAGAGGAGGAGAAGGACGAATCAGAAAAGTGAGAATGAAGACGCAGGGGTCGTAGACGCGGGGATTTCGCCGCGTTGATGCCACAAACGCGGGGTCTGAGACCCGCGTTTTATAACACAGGAAGAACGCAGACGCGAGTACGAGCTCCGCGTCGCGTTAATATATGAACGCGAGAATCGCGTTAAAGATGTGCTTGGACGCGGGAGTAAGCTCCGCGTCTAGTACCAAAACAGGAGAGAAGAGAGACAGAGAAATGTGGGAGACGCAGGAATGAGGGAGTATGTGACGCAGGGAAAGAAAAGAGAAGGAGAAAAAGAAAGAAAGAAAGAAAGAAAGGAAGAAAGAAAGAAGCAATGAAAGAAAAGGGAAGGAAGGAAAGAAAAGAAGGGAAAGGGAAGGTTGGTCGGCTGGACCTCGCCGGCGACGGCCGGAGTTGGCCGGAGTTGGCCGGAAATGGGTGGCCAAGTCCCCAAAAGAGAGGGTTGTTGTTGGTGCAAGTGTAGTTCAAATGAAAAGAATGGAGTTTTGCAAACGATGTTTCGGAGGACGAACCTATAGCTCGTTGGAAAGAGTATGATGAGGAGAAGAAGATGGTACGGTTGGTGGTGGTTAAGGTGGTGTAGGTGGTGGTGAAAATGGTGGTGAAGTGGTGAAGAAGATGGGTTTCCTTAGAGTTTCTGGTGGAAAAGAGGAAGAAAAAGGTGGTGTGGAGGTGGTGTTGTTGTTGGAAATGGAGGAGGAGATGGAGGGGAGAATGGTGGAGGAATTGGTGGAGGAGATGGTGGTGGAAATAGAGGGGATGGCCGGCCAAATGAAGGGCACGTTGGCTTTGTTGGCTGCTGTTTTTGGTGGCTGTGCTTGCTGGAAAAGGAAGAAGGAAGGAAGATAATGATAGAGAGAGAAGGGAGGGGGGGTATATATATATATATATATATATATATATATATATATATATATATATATATATATATATAAAGGAGGGAAGTGGTTATATTATAATATAGTCTCTCCATTATGAAACATGTGTTTCAAAAGTGCGTCCTCACAAAAGGGTGCGTCCCATGCAGGAATTCTGCGTCTAGCAGCTGCTAGACGCAGTAAAAAAACTTGCGTCCAAGAAATACAAAGTTACGTTGGTAGAATAGGACAAAAAAACATGGGTGATTTGATCTGAGTTGATTTCTTTGAAGAACAAAGTATTAAATGCTGAATGGAGAGAGTCTCCGCATTAATTGATGAACCCAGAGTTGGTGGATCTCGCGTCAGGTAAGGAGAGAGAAAAGGTAAAATATCCGGATAGAATTCCGGTATCTGGGAAAACACCGGAAACTCAGGAAAAGCCCAAAAATGAATTATCTCGAAAAGTCTCCCAAAAATTCTCAAAA
This sequence comes from Agave tequilana, assembly GCA_038442645.1. Classification (NCBI taxonomy): domain Eukaryota; kingdom Viridiplantae; phylum Streptophyta; class Magnoliopsida; order Asparagales; family Asparagaceae; genus Agave; species Agave tequilana. Next base: position 318,887 of record JAVJIF010001516.1, read on the forward strand.
ATAATAAATATTATTTAAGATTTTTAGTGAAAACGGTTTTCAGAAATTCAATTTCATTTTCAAAATAAAAATCCTGGAATCCACTGTGAACGGTGTCTACACCGGGTAGGCCGGATTTTTTGATAAAATCTGAAAAATCCCAGAAAATGCCTGAAAGAAGAAAATATAATTTTAAGAAGTAATATAAAAGAGAAATCCAGAAATTTGATTCCAATTGTAAACTAAAATTCCTGGAATCAACCAGTGATACTGGCCGACACCAAATTCAGTGAAATTTTGATAAATTCTAAAAATTCTCAAAAAAATCATTTAGATAAAACATGATTTTAAAAAATACTGTGAAAGCCGTTTCTATATTTTCAACTCCGTTTGTAAATTAAAAATCTGAAAGTCGGTCAGCGACACTAGTCGACACCGGTTTTGAAGATTCATAATTTAATTCCGAAAATTTTCAGAAAATCATGAAAAATCTAGAATATTAAAAAATAATATTTGAAACTTAAATAAGTCAAATCTGAATGCCAAAAGGTCAAATCATGTAGCACTGCTACATGAGTAAGAATTTAAATAACAGAAAATAAATAAATAAATAAATAAAAAATAAAAAAATACGCTCAAAAAATCAGGACACATAGTTGTGTACGTATACTGAGGATGGGGTGTTACATGGCCCATGGTTGATATTTGATAGTGTTGAAGATTTCACTGATCGGGAGCTTCAAATAAGTGAAGCCTTCCATCAACCTACTGCCATGGAGCGAACTTAGGGGGAGGATTGGGAGTGCTTGCTTCTTGTGAGCGAGCTGCCCCCGGTGCCGATCTTGATTGCGGTCGGGAGCTTTGTAAGGAAACTTCAACTTTCCTTCACCATCCACCTGGTTTGGCGGAGTGGTTGGAGAAGCTTTCATTGCCTCTTCAAGTTGGATATAAGGCTGAGCTCGGGCAAGGATCTTACTCATCTTGGTGATATTGTGCTTCAGAAGGTGTTTATATAGGGAGTGAGCATCTTGTAGCCCGCTGATGAAGGCAAGGGCGGCAACTTCCCATGGATGGATACTTTGGTGAGTTGGTTCTGGAAGAAGATATGACTTGAGGCTGTCTCTTTGCCTCATTGTAACAGAGGAAATGGTGGCTATTCTTCTTAGCCTCTTAGCGGGAGGCACAGTGGGTGAGGGATGCCCGGTCACCTCAGCGAAGTTATAGAGTAGGTGTGGTGGCAGGGAGTAGAACCAATCTAAGATCACACCTTTCAAGCTGGCAGGAAAGATGAGGCACATGACCAGGTTGTTGCGGGAATAGATCACCATCTTGTCCCGAAAGTGGCAGATGTGTTATACTGGATCACTTACTCTGGAGTAGTAGTGAATGTTAGAGTGGAGAATTTCTTCGGGAACTCGTATTTGTGGATCTCTTTGGAAAGAGGAGACTCGTGGATCTTGGCGGTTGGAGTAGGGTGATACAATAGTCTGGCTTCTCTGATTTGTTTCTGGATCAGTTCGTCGATGACGCGGAGGTTGGGAGACCTGTTTTCCTCAGGGTCGCCCTCTGTTTGTATTAGGTTGTTCTAAGGGGTTGTGACTTGGGCCATGTTTTGTTAGTTGAGTAATCTCAACTTCTCTTGCTCTTGGAGGATGTTCTCGCGATGTAGAGCCATCCGTTCCCGTTCGCGGTTTGATTTCGTCTGTTGCTCCTTCATCTACTCTCTCATCTTGTAGAGTGTCTGAAGGAGTTGGTCCCGGTGCTGTTGTGAGGACTGGATACTGGCGACTGCCTCTTGTCGCGATGAGGAGCTCGTGTCTTCGATGGTGTGTCGTTGATCGCCAGTTGATGGAGGGACTGTGCCCCCTGTAGCTTCGATTGCCTTGCCCTTGGACGTTGCACCTTTGATGACTTGTCTTCTCCGGGCCTTTGTTGACGTAGAAGGTCTTTTGGGTTTTCGGCATAGATTTTGAGTGTAAGGACTCAGATCTTAATGAAAGCACTAATTTGGGGAGAAGATTTTTCAATACGATTAATTGAACGGTCAATCTGAGGAGTGCCTATCTAAATCGAGGAGGGACTTAAGATTTCAACCAGTAAATAGACGTAGACAAAGATTTTTCATGAAAACTCAAGATGAGGAAAAATCACGAGGAAGGATAGGAAGAATTCTCTATATTTTTTCTCCGGTTACAATAGGCTCTCTCCCTCTTTTTTCCCCTTTTACTTACAGGATCCACCAGTCTGTAAGTAACTGTGGCGTCATAAACTAATGGTGCAGATTTCTCTCCACAATTCACGATTTGTACGCTGGGATCTTTTCGTAACCGTTCAGATTGTTATGTTTTATTATTAGAATCAGTCATCTATAACCGTCCCCACTGAAATAGGAGAGTATTTAGAACGTGGGGATATCGTGGCAACATGACTTCCTTTGCAATTCGGAAATCTTGCTGTTGAGCTGCATCCAGTGGGAGTTTGGGAGAGTTTGGTAGTCGCAGATGTCGGGAAAAGAAGGGGCTCGAGGTCCTCCCTTTGGAGTCGAAATGTGAACTCGAGGCAAGGCCTAAGACTCTCCGGGGACTATGAACCGACAGGTATCTCGAGCTTGTTGTCTACTAGCGATACTCTGGATGCAGTGGGACACATGTCGTAACCCTGTTGCAAATCGAAATATGACACACACAGGGAATTTGTTAGGGTGCGCTAAGCGGTCTCGAAAACCTTGATGTGATGCAGAGATCCAGCATATATGGGGAGCCATAGGTAGAGCTATTTAGAGTTTTTTTTTTTTTAATGTTATTGAGTCATTTGCATTTTTCCCTTTATTTGTTACCCTTGTTTTTAAGTGTGGAGAATAATTCAGGGTCTTGTAAGCCTATAAAAGCAGGAGTTCAATAAGTTGTAACGAAATGAGGTTTGATTAATAAGATTTGGATTTTTTTTTCTACTTGAAATTTTAAAAATGAATTTGGGATGTGAAATCCAACTTTAAATAAATTTGTGGTGTGAAATCATAATTTAATTTACCCTGTCAAATCTTTTCTCTATTTCAAATTCCACTCTCTTATTTCAAATTCCTATTTCTCAAATTATTCCATCTATTTCTTTCTTCCAAAAAAATTTTAAAAAATATTTAAAAAAGCCACAAAACCCTTGTTTATTTTTTTCCCATCTTTTCTTCTCCTGTGCACAGAACCGACAGCACACGCCCCCCAACCTCACATGCCACAGCCCTCCTCCTCATCTTCTTTTTCGCGAATTCCTTCCAATAGAATGCAATTGTCATCTCTCCCCCTTGAGCCTAGGAAAGCTTCTCTGTGTTATGTTATATCATATATCTTTTAAAGATTTGAAAATTAGTCTTATTTTTAATATTATCTATTCAGTGGATTACAAGTATATGATCTTAACCCTAGTAACTCACCAGTTGTAAGTATTTTTTGAGTCATTTTTTTCGGAGTCCTCACATTGAGTCCACTCTCAAATATTCATCCTAATACATCAGTGAAATTTCATAAAATTTTAGATATCTGATTGTTTGAAATAGAATATTATCTATTAAGTAGTGAGTTGCAATAAGTAGACCTGTGTTGAAGCATTATGTGAGCTTTCTACATCAAATTCGACATAGTCGAGTTTCTTCCACCTGGATATGGACATCCAACACATATGAGGTGTCACAGATTGAGCTATTTAGTTGGAGTCTGTATTTTTTATGTTATTGAGTCATTTTTGTATTTTTTCTTTATTTGTTAGTCTTATTTTTAATTTTTATCTCACATCGACTGTGTGAAAAAAGCCAGAGTCGTGTAGGCTAATAAAAGTAGGAGTTCAACAATTTGTTATGAAATGAAGTTTGATTAATGAGATTTAGATTTTCTACTTGAAAATTTAAAAATAAGTTTGGGGTGTTAAATCCTAACTTAAATAGATTTGTGGTGTGAAACTATAATCTACTTTATCCTCTCAAATCTTTTATGTATTTTCAATTTTCTATTTCTCAAATTATTCCATCCATTTCTTTCCTCCACAAAAATTACAATTTTTTTATCTTTTACAAAAACCATAAAACCCTTGTTTATTTTTTCCATCTTTTTTCTTCTCCCACGCCCCCTCTTCGTCTTGTTCCTCGTAACTTATCCCTCAAACAGAACCCAATCAAATCTCTTCTCCCTAGGGGTAAGCATCGGTCAGTTTGGTTCAGTTTCTGCTAATTTTTGCAAAACCGAACCAAACCGATTAGACTTAGCAACCGAACCGAACCGACTCAGTTCGGTTTTTTCGGTTTTTTCAGTTAGGCCAATATTTTTCTATCATTTCTTACATTTTTTAATTACCATTATATTATCATCCTTTAATATTCTAATCTCAAATATCCAATACCCAAATTAGAAATAAGAAAAAGACCCTAACCTTAATGTGAATTAAAAATTTCATATTCTAAAACTTTTACGCTATATTTGGGCTCTTATATCAAAACTCACATAATTATTACTAACTTTTAATGAGAAGAATGAAAGAAAAAAACTATATTAAATATAAATATTATTCTTAATTGTGATGGAGTACTTAACATAACTTTCATATATTCAACATAAAAAAGATGGTATTGCTAGAAGTAATGAGATAAGTTTTCACCAGTTTTTGTTATGAACTATATGATTCACTAAATTGAATTTGGGTGGGGTGATATATAGGGTAAGAGATTCGGTTCAGTTCGGTCGAGTTCGGTTTTTGAAACACAAAACCGAAACCGAACCGAACTAGAGCGGTTCGGTTCGGGTTCGGGTTTCAGTTTTTGGTCAGTTATTTCGGTTATAACCGAACTCTGCTCACCCCTACTTCTCCCACCTCTTTCCCTTCAAGCCAGCAAAGCTACCGACCCATTACCCTCATGCTTTCCCCTCTCCTTGCGTCATCACCACCAAAGCCAGCCACGACCCGCTACAACACCCAACTACAGTCCATTCCCAACCGCCAGAGCCCTGACTTGTCCTCGCCCACTTGGTGTCCTCCATTTCCCCCTTCCTCTTTGTCTTCAACAGCAACAAGCCCGCCCTCACACGTGAATGCCCAACGCCGAGATCTCTCTGCGCTCTCCCTCCGCCACCGTGGGATTTCACTATCGCCGCTGCCCTCTTTTCATTGCTGCTGTGCAGATCTCAGATCGCTGCCCTGTCTCACCTCTGTTGCCGCCCTTTCGTTGAGTCCCGTTGTCTTCTCGTCCGTGTGCTCCTCTCTGCACATCTCCCAGTCAAGGTTGTTGCCGACTGATCGTCGCGACTCTGTATCAACAAAACAACACATAGCAACAACACGAAATCAACAATATTCCAATAGAGACTCTACAAGGCAACAATCTTATCAGTGCAAGATCGACACAATAACAAATATCGGAGAACAGGCTTCTCATTAGGTAAAATTTACTTTCGGCAATTGAAATATCAGTTAGACTAAACTGTAATTTATCCTTTAAATTTTTATCAGTTAATTTTACTATTATCGTAAGATCGTGTGTTTATTAGGTTTATGCATGTTACCTATTGAACTCGATATTGCGAATAGGACTAATCAAAAGAATTGAGTATTATGTTTGAATTTGTCAAGACTTGAAACATCTAAACAACAATTGCGAATGATCGTAAAATCCATCTTGTTACATTGATAATTTTAAGTTAATTTTATATCGAAGATCATAAATTTAAGGAAACATTCTAATGTTCAAATTCATCACTAATTAACCACACATGTTTCCCATTTCACATCGGGATGGTTTTAAAAAAATACACACACACACAGAGAGACATCATGCGTACACATACATGAAAACTCAGGCATAGCTAGCTTAGCTAAGCTAGCTCTCTTCATCACCGGATAAGTCTGGCTCCGCTGGCTTCCTGAGCAACTTACCACCTCTTTGACTTCCAAACTTGATCGCTTGCAACCAGCCATCCCATTAATATTGCCGCTGCTGCTGGCTTACTCTCTTTCCCTGACTCTACCGGACTCAGCCCAGCCGACAACTTAAATACTTTTATTTTATTAAAATTAAATTTATTTTTTAAAATAGTTGTGATGAAAATGTGAATTTTGTTACTGAGTCTAACTTTGGTTTCGTCTTCTTCTTCATAGGTTCAATAGGTTTTTAATATTGAGATGCAGATCATATTGAGGTGAAGTCAGGTTGGAAACTATTATTAGATAACAATTGGAGTCAGGTTACTATTATCTCACACACACACACACACAGTCAATACTTTTATGATGTAGATTTTGTTGACCTAACCAAAATATAACGGTATTTGGTAGTATCATATACTAAGCTAATAAAGTGTATCTTTTTAGAGAACACAAACTCACATTTATAATTATGTTTTGATCCATGCTAACAAAATCACACGAGGCCTTTTATTTCAAAATAGATAACGGCAAAAAGAAATTACAAAGTCTTCCATCAAACCGAAAAAAAACACAAAGCCCTTGAGTAGTAGCCATTAAATGTAGGCATTTAACAGTTTATGCCTCCAGTGTGTTGGCCACGTCTATAACAAACCGATATTTCACGTCTCCTTTGACGAGTCTCTCCATGGCTGTGTTGATATAATTCATTGGAATTAGCTCGATATCTGCTGTTATGTGGTGCTTCGCTGCAAAGTCCATCATTTCCTGTGTCTCTTTCATGCCTCCAGTGGCACTTCCACCCACCAGCTTCCTGATAGGTAGTGAAAAATGCATAATTGTCATCATATATACCATCACATTTGCACATTTATTCATATTATAATGCACATTTATTAATATTTCGTTATTTAATGTGTGCAGGCCTCGAATTATCAAGTTAATAAAGAATAAAGCTTAAAGAGCCCAAAAGCCCATATCCAAGCCCATGTTTGAAGCCCAGATGAAAAAGCGCAAATACAAAGAGTCAAAATGCAAATACAAGGGCTAAAAGTTGCAAATATCAGAGATTAGGGAAGGATAGACTTCTATCCAACTCTAAACACCTGCAGGATGAGGATAAAAGGCCAAGATAAAGAGGAATTTCGTGGAGAGAAGATTTGAAGAAATCTGGATTAAGGGTAACTTGATTACCAAGTTATCTCGAAAATCTAGATTAAAAGGCCAGGATCACACTTCTAGAAGCAGGAGCCCACATGGACGGACCAGGAAAGGCCACGCGCCAAAGCGCGTGGCCAGCAGCCACTAAACTGCCGCGGAGGCGCGGCAAAAGCCGCGCATCCGCGGCATTATGGATAGAGATGGCTACCATTTTTCGTGGGCAGGATTATCCAGGACTCTTCTACATTCTGCACTATAAATATCAGAGCATTCGCAACAGGGAGGGGCATGCAGAGACGATTAGGGTTTTCTTTAGCCACTTTTATTTCAAAGTTGTAATTTTTATTTTCATGCTCGTTGTGGAAGAAGAAGGAGCTTTGTAATTGGAGATCTCATCTGCAATAAAGGTTACTTTCTTTTGCACATTTAATTCTTGTTATTTTATTTTATTTTCTCTGTTTTTATTCTCTTCGGTTTTCATCTGTGATCTCGTGTTTTCTTTCTTCTTCTTTTCTTCTAATCAAAAATAAAAAAAAAAAATAATTATAAAAAAAGATGATGTCCAACTAATTCTTTGTATGGTTTGCTGATCACTTAAGCAACCCTAAGGCAAGTAGGATTTGAATCGATTGATGACCATCCATTAGAAACCCTAGGTTTAGTAATTGTTTTCTTGAAGATAAAACTGATAACTAGATCTATTAATCTAGGTTGCACATTTAAAGGACTCCTCATGAGTTCATGCTTAAGAACTAGGACAGCCTAAATTTAAGATTAATCTTTTCTTAAGCTGTACTTAGATGTTAGGATGAAACTTGTTTAGTTTTTAATAATGTAATTAGTTATAATCTGGTATCGTATTTTCTTACTTGAATCGTTCTTAATAACCTAGGGTAAATCACATTTATCTCAAGATGAAATTCAACATCCAAGACTTGCATAGTGGGTTGTGGTAGTAGATCAGTAAAACCATGCTTCTCAATCCATATTCTCTTCAAATCTAATCTCTTCTGTGTTTACTCAAAGCATACAGAGGAATCTGCCGCAAAAGCTTGCATCGCATCCTTCCCTGAGGATCACGACCCGCTCGAGCCCTTGCTACAGCGGATTCGCATTGAGACTAAGAATTCTGAACTTTATTTCAATCGATAAAATCTCAATCAAATTTTGGCGCCGTTGCCGGGGAAGGAACGGCACGATTTCCTCGATCTAACTATCTTTTTTCTTTCTGTTGCAGGTACAGAGAACAGGATACAGAAACAGAGCAGCAGAAATTACATATTGCAACCCTGTGCCTCTGCCCTAGAAGGCAGAGCACTTGGGCCTACTTCTTTGCCGCGGATCCGCGGCAAAAGCCGCAGAAACGCGGCAAGAGTAGTTAACTACTCATAGAAATTTCTGCAGGTTGCTTTGCATTGCAAAAATCTGCTTACTGCTGTGATTATTTTTCTCTGTGATCACTCTGCAATTGCTAATTAATAACATTAACCCATTTGTTGAAAATTAAAAAAAAAAAATTTTAGACTCTTGCATTTAGGGCACGTGTCTGTTTACATTTTTTTTAATTCTGTTGAAGAGTGCTGGCGACAAGGTACGTTTGCATAGCATATAGATTAGGAAACACTCTTGGTTGTTTACTGCTTTCTTGAGTGATTACTTTTCTACCGCTTTACACGTACACTAATTCATCTTAAGGGCATAACCCATAAGCAAGATAAGGTGGGGATTTCATCACCCTTTTTTGGCCCACAAATCATATCCGTCACACTCACAACCCTAACCTTAAGTAAAATTTGACTAGACGTTGGCCCTAGGTTAACTCGGACTCAATAGGAGATTGACCGAAGGAGGAAAATTGTTCGAAATTAACTCTTGTCAAATCGGTGTCTAGGCAGGGGATTGAGGGCCGAAAGCCCGAAGAACGGTGGTTATTTAATTAAGGAACGTCTCTGACGGAAAACCTCCCACCGGTCTTGCCACCTACCTGGCCGATTAGCTTGTGGTTAACGTCGACAGTAGACCTCCTAAGGACAGTCTAAAGTTAGGAGTCGTCTAGATCAAGGCTTACCCTAGATTAGGATTTTTGATTGTTTTTCTTGATTGATTGGGTGAACTTGTTTGCTGATTGTGCATGCCCGCTTGGTCGAGAGACCCACTTACATCCAGGCTAACTAGAATTAGTTCACCACCCGAGCTCAAGCCCGACCCACACATGGCACAACCAATATCACTCCAAGATAGGTTCTATCCTATTAGGACCTCTCTTCCTTCTTGCATCAAGCTTAACGATGAAGGTGTTGACCCATTTGAGCTTAAGCCACAATACATCAACACCCTTCCGAAATTTCATGGACTTGACTCCGAGGATGCATACTTCTTCATAAGGGAATTTGAGGAAGTATGTCTCATGATGAATATTCCTACGTTAGGAAAGATGACATCAAACTTAGGTTTGTCCCCTTTGCTTTGAAGGATTTAGCAAAGAAATGGCTCTACAGTCTAGAGGCCGGTTCTATATCTTCTTGGGATAATTTTGTTAAGGCATTCTTAAAGAAATTTTATCCTGTTCACAAGACTGCATTGACTAGGAAGAATATCCTACAGTTTAAGCAGACAGCCAATGAGCCCTTTTGGAAATACTTCGAACGTTTCAAGGACCTCCTTGCCCAATGCCCTCACCATGGGATAGAGAAATGGCGATTATGCCAAGTTCTATATGATGGATTAGAATATCAAACTAAAACGTTGTTAGAATCCATGTGCCAAGGAGGATTTCTGAAAAAGGACGAAACTGATGGATGGAAATTGTATGAGGAATTAGCTGAAAATACCATCCAATGGGAACCTACTCCTGAAAATTCTAGGACTAATGACCCTACTTCTTCAAAAGGAGGTATCCATTCCATTGAGGCCAACATAGCAACCGATGCTAAGTTAGCTGCTGTTATGCGAAGACTAGAGGCTCTTGAAACTAAAGAGCCAGTCTCTGTGAACCAAGTCAGCCCAACAACTTCGGCGGGCTGTACTTATTGTCAAGATATGAACCATGTGTTCGAGGAATGTCCTGTTTTTATCGCGCATCAAAGCTTGCCCGAACATATGAGTGCGGCCTTCACAAGGCCCACCAACAATCCGCCCGCCAACAATCCATATTCGCCCACCTACAATCCCGGTTGGAGAAACCATCCCAATTTGTCTTGGGGCCAAAGTAACAATGATCAAACTAGGCCCAAATTCTCCAACAATTTCCAAAATCCGCCCTATCAAAATCCTCCACCCTCTTTCCAATATTCACAAATGGAAACAAGGCTCTCCAATCTGGAAAGAAAGGTGGACACTATCGTTAAAAGCAATGACACGCTGGCTCAAGTCTTGACTAGGATAGAGATGCAAATGAATCAGCAAGAAAGGCAAAGGGTACTCTACCTAGTCAACCATTCCCGAACCCTAGGAACTCTAGTCAAGCTCACTTGGCTGAAGAGAATCATATGAGTCAGTGCAATGCGATTCATACATTGCGGTCGAAAAACAAGTTGATAACCAAGTATCAACACCATCAAGTTCTAAACAAGCATTCAGCTTGCCTGATCCCACTCCATCCCAACTTAATGCCAACAACACGAAAAAATACAAGTCAGCCGAAGATATGCACAAGCCCATCGCACCCTACCCAAATAGGCTTAAAGATAAGCAATGTGCACAAATGGATAAGGTACGAGAGATTTTTAATCAAGTCAAGATCAATATACCTCTTCTTGATGCAATTCAACAAGTCCCTAAGTATGCCAAGTTTATTAAGGACATGTGCACAAAGAAGAGAAAGACTAATGTGCCCAAGAAGGTTTTTCTAGCCACTAACATTAGTGAGCTATTGTCTAACCAGATCCCTGTCAAGTATAAGGACCCTGGTTGCCCCACCATCTCTTGCACAATAGGTCAAACTGCAATTAAGCATGCACTTCTTGATTTGGGAGCAAGTATCAACTTACTCCCCTTCTCAGTTTACCAACAACTTGGGTTGGGCGAACTTAGTCCGACTAAGGTTACAATCCAATTGGCTGACCGATCCATAAAAATTCCCAAAGGAGAAATTACCGATGTGCTCGTCCAAGTTGGGGAGTTTATCTACCCAGTAGATTTTGTTGTTCTGGAGACCGAACCTGTATCCACTCTTCGGTCTCAAACTCCGTTATCCTAGGGCGTCCGTTCCTTGCAACTGCAAATGCGATCATAAATTGTAGGAATGGATCCATGAGGTTGACTTTTGGAAACATGACTAAAGAGGTCAATGTCTTCAACCTGGAAAACCAATCTCGTAAGATTAAAGACCAAACATTTGAGGTGAACTTCATCGAGAACATTTGTGAAAAGAAAGTGAAAATGAGTCTCTATTTCTTGACAAGTTATTTGAGGATAAGTGCGATTTTAGTGATAAGATGACACATGTTGAGGATTATAATTTTAAAGTTCCATTTAAAAAACGAAGATTTGATCTAAGTATCTTCAAAGAGCCAAGCACTGAAATATCGCATGAGAATATAGTTCAAGAAACTCCGATTGACTTAACTTTCGAAAGTCTCTTTGAAGAAGAACTCCTATGTTTAGATACACCGATTAAGGAGATGTTGGTTAATTATTCACTTCCAGGGAAAAGTGTTGATTTAAGTTTGAGGAGATGTACGGAACTGAGCTAGAATTTCTCGGCAAGGAAGTTCCAACTGAAAGGTGTGATGAATTTTTGAATAATGGAGGTGGACATATGATGAGGAAGAGCCTAAAGAAGATGAAACTGGGGGGAGAGAAAGTTAAAATAAAAATGTTGGTCTCCCCATTGTGCCTTATAAAGAGAACCCATTGGAATGATGGGAAACGAGTTAGAGGGATGAATCCTAAGCAGCTCTAGGTGAGAGTGATACATGTGTTGTACATATTATGGTATACTATTATTCTTTGCCTCTCTTTACATTTTTTCTTCATGCATTCATGCATTTCATAAATTGAGGACAATGCATGAGATAAGTGTGGGGGAGGGTTTACTAACATAAAAAAGATTAATTAATAAAAAAATTTTTCTCTTTATTTGTTCTAACATTTGAAAAAAAAAATTTCTAACATTTAAAAAAAAAAAAACTTATAAAAAGGAAATATTTTGAATTATTTTTTGAAAGAAATCTAAGTTAGTTTTAAGGATTAGGAAAATCACGATTAGGATTTCTAAAAACTTGGTCGAAATAAATAAATTGTTTAATTTTTAGGTATAAGAGAGAAATTGAATAATTAATTAGTCTTGATTTTTACCTTAATGAAATGTGCATACCAAATGCATATCTAGGATTCTAAGACAAAGACCTTGTGCCTCATAAAAAAAAAATAATAATAATAATAATATCACCAATTAAGCTGATACATGTGCCTCAAGAAGCATAAGTATTCATGCCTAAAGGTGAGTAAAATAAAGTCCTTAGTTTTGGGGCCTAGTTCACTCGAATTTAAGTCCGCGGGGTGTTTTCTCACCTGGTGCCCTAAAGCCAACCGGTTTGGGAGCCACCGACTTTAAGTTCGTTACATGGGTGGATTAGAAAGCCTAAGAAGACTAAGAAATATAATTAACACATCTATTAGTCAATTAGTTAGGTATGAGGGCCTCAAGAAGCCTTGATACTTATACGAAAGAAAATTAGATGAGTTATACATGCCAAAAAAAAAAAAAAATTATATTAACACATCTAATAGTCAATTAGTTAGGTATGAGGGCCTCAAGAAGCCTTGATACTTACACGAAAGAAAATTAGATGATGTTATAAAAATAATAAAGAGGCATGAGAGTCCAAGTTAAGGAATTCCTAGATTCACAAGGGTACGTATGACTTTTGGTAACGAAAAAGACTATATTAGAATTCAATTTTAATCCTTACCTAAAATGAGTAACAATTGACTTTATAAAGACTAGGTTTGAAGAATAAATAAAATTGAGGATCCTAAACTTATAGACTACTTAGTCTCTTCCAATATAAGACAAATATTTTTCCTTTTTATGGATTTTGTGGGTGCAATCCGCTGAAAACCCTCACGAGACAACACTCGTCCTCTAGGGTAACCTAGAGGTTTAACGGCTTGTTGCACATGCTAAGTGCAACCGTGATTCCTACGAAAGTGAGCTAGCTAGGTTAGATTTTTCTCTTTCTTTTTGATTTTTACTCGAGGACGAGCAAAAAGATAAGTGTGGGGGTGTGATAGGTAGTGAAAAATGCATAATTGTCATCATATATACCATCACATTTGCACATTTATTCATATTATAATGCACATTTATTAATATTTCGTTATTTAATGTGTGCAGGCCTCGAATTATCAAGTTAATAAATAATAAAGCTTAAAGAGCCCAAAAGCCCAGATCCAAGCCCATGTTTGAAGCCCAGATGAAAAAGCGCAAATACAAAGAGTCAAAATGCAAATACAAGGGCTAAAAGTTGCAAATATCAGAGATTAGGGAAGGATAGACTTCTATCCAACTCTAAACACCTGCAGGATGAGGATAAAAGGCCAAGATAAAGAGGAATTTCGTGGAGAGAAGATTTGAAGAAATCTGGATTAAGGGTAACTTGATTACCAAGTTATCTCGAAAATCTAGATTAAAAGGCCAGGATCACACTTCTAGAAGCAGGAGCCCACATGGACGGACCAGGAGAGGCCATGCGCCAAAGCGCGTGGCCAGCAGCCACTAAACTGCCGCGGAGGCGCGGCAAAAGCCGCGCATCCGCGGCATTATGGATAGAGATGGCTACCATTTTTCGTGGGCAGGATTATCCAGGACTCTTCTACATTCTGCACTATAAATATCAGAGCATTCGCAACAGGGAGGGGCATGCAGAGACGATTAGGGTTTTCTTTAGCCACTTTTATTTCAAAGTTGTAATTTTTATTTTCATGCTCGTTGTGGAAGAAGAAGGAGCTTTGTAATTGGAGATCTCATCTGCAATAAAGGTTACTTTCTTTTGCACATTTAATTCTTGTTATTTTATTTTATTTTCTCTGTTTTTATTCTCTTCGTTTTTCATCTGTGATCTCGTGTTTTCTTTCTTCTTCTTTTCTTCTAATCAAAAATAAAAAAAAATAATTATAAAAAAAAAGATGATGTCCAACTAATTCTTTGTATGGTTTGCTGATCACTTAAGCAACCCTAAGGCAAGTAGGATTTGAATCAATTGATGACCATCCATTAGAAACCCTAGGTTTAGTAATTGTTTTTCTTGAAGATAAAACTGATAACTAGATCTATTAATCTAGGTTGCACATTTAAAGGACTCCTCATGAGTTCATGCTTAAGAACTAGGACAGCCTAAATTTAAGATTAATCTTTTCTTAAGCTGTACTTAGATGTTAGGATGAAACTTGTTTAGTTTTTAATAATGTAACTTAGTTATAATCTGGTATCGTATTTTCTTACTTGAATCGTTCTTAATAACCTAGGGTAAATCACATTTATCTCAAGATGAAATTCAACATCCAAGACTTGCATAGTGGGTTGTGGTAGTAGATCAGTAAAACCATGCTTCTCAATCCATATTCTCTTCAAATCTAATCTCTTCTGTGTTTACTCAAAGCATACAGAGGAATCTGCCGCAAAAGCTTGCATCGCATCCTTCCCTGAGGATCACGACCCGCTCGAGCCCTTGCTACAGCGGATTCGCATTGAGACTAAGAATTCTGAACTTTATTTCAATCGATAAATCTCAATCACTTCCTTCCTGAAAAATTCAACATTCAAAATCTCATTAAAACTGTTTAATTCAAAATGTGTGACATCCTATTTCTCATAAATCGATTTAGGTTTGGGGGGGGTGTGGGTGGGGCGGGGGAAGAAAGAAGAAGAAACTAATTCGGGGAGGATTGATGTAATTACCAACAAGTAGAGGAAATATTAGCAACTCCAGTGGCTTCTCCGGCGCTCCAACCATCACCAGCTTCCCGTGATTCTTCAAGAGATCGAGCAATGGCTGAAGGGGATGAACGGCGGAGACCGTGTCGATAATGCCATCCAATGTACCAAAGGCAGCCTACAAGCAAGCACAGTACATTGATTTGATCAGAAGAAGAAGAAGAGCCTCTGGCCCATTGGTCCTAATTTTTTTCTAAGAATTTTTACCTTCATTTGTTCAGGATCACGGCTGACCAAGAACGCGTCAGCGCCGAGCTTCTCCAGTGCTTCCATCTCCTTCCTTGGGGACGTGCTGATCACCGTGACCTTCACGCCAAAGGCCTTGGCAAACTTGATGGCCAAATGGCCCAGCCCACCAAGGCCAACTACACCCAAGTGCAAGCCTGGCTCCGCGAGCCCATAGTACTTTAATGGGCTGTACACTGTGATCCCGGCACACAGGAGCGGAGCGCCGGAATCCATAGGCAAGGTGTCGGGAAACTTGATCACATAGTGCTCCTCCACGACAATCTTGTCAGAGTAGCCGCCATAGGTCCTCGTACCGTCATGATACATAGAGTTGTAGGTGAGTATGGTGTCGCGGCAGTAGCTCTCCAGATCGTTGGTACAATCGTCGCACTTGTCGCAACCGCCAACCATGCATCCCACCGCGGCCTTGTCTCCGACTCTGAAGTTTTCAACTTCAGTGCCTACTTCGGTGACAATGCCAACGATCTCATGCCTACGCAAGAAAATAAGTAAAACATAACTATGTCAGGAGCCACAATGATAAAATCTCTTATAATCACACGAAAAACTAGCCTATATCTCAGAAGGTAATAAATCATAAAATTAAGTAAAACATTCATAATAGAAGAGAGTGGTGTTGCTGAGATGAGAAGAAGAATTACCCCGGAACAATAGGATATTCTGAAAATCCCCACTCGTTCTTTATAAAATGAATATCCGAGTGACAAACCCCGCAATACATTATCTTTATATTGACATCCTTCGGACCTGTATTTCTTCTGGAGAAGTTGAAGGGGGAGAGCTCGCCGTAGGTGTCGCGAGCTGCCCAGCCGAAGGACTTGTTAGGATGTTCCTGCTCCGGAGATTTCGCCAAGGATGCCATCTATTCTCTCTGTCTTCTTCTTCTTCTTCTTAATTCCTGTTGTTGGTAATTGCAAGTACTGAAGAAGGAGATGATGCATATTTATACGCACACAAAAGAGTTGTTGGCTGCTATTTTTTTTAATTATATTTAAAAATAATTGCTGGCTGCTATATTTTTTATTATATTTAAAAATAATTGCTGGCTGCTATTTTTTTTATTATATTTAAGAAAGAAAGGTGACATAATCAGAGACTTATTGTGATGGCTGTGACATAATCAGTGATGTAGCAGCCGGTTCTTCTTGGACTCTCTGGCTGCCGGCCAAATGAATAAACTGTTGGGTATTCTGCTTAACAAGAATCAATCTGACAACTAATCAAGATCACTGAGATATCAACAATCTAATTGGCCAGGTCGGCAAATATCAGGTGGGAGGTTTTCCGTTCAATAGAACGTTCCTTAATTTAAGAACCACCTTTCAATTTCCTTCCTTGGTTTAAGCACCAATTAGACTGAATCCAAGTCAGTCTCGATATACTGTAAAGTATATCCCCTGTATAAAGGACTTAATCCACTTATACAGTATCACTTAGACTGAATCTAAGTCAATCTCGATATACTGTAAAGTATATCCCCTGTATAAAGGACTTAATCCACTTATACAGTATTTAGAGTGAGGTACGCTTATAGCGAATCTCCTTAAGACAATTACGTCCCCCGCACTGGTGCTAACGGGATAATGGACGCTGGTCTCCCAAGATACAACACTCTTTCACGGTATTTGGATAGCACTACCAAATCACCGTACGGTCGAACCGTAGTCAACCAGTACCTTCACAGGATCGTTGAAGCAGCGGTACAAGGACAAATTTCAAACGAATATTTGCCTTTACTCTTCTGGAGGAGCACCCACTGTTGAGGACGATGGAAGGTAGAAGAATATCTTTCTTCAGAAGTACCAGATTCAGACAACAATTCTTATAAAAGAATATGTTGAATTTTCTGATTCCTCTTTCAGAATAATTTTGCAGAATCTCCGTTGGAAGTCGCTTTGGAAACCGAGTTACTGATTTCCCACCTCCCTTTTGGAAGTCACTTCACTTCAGAACTCTACTTCCTAATTCAAACCGCAAAACTTAATTTGCTGTTCAGAATTTAGAGAGAGAGAAGAGAAGATTAGTGTTGTAGTTGTGTGTGTTTTTCAATTGAGAATTGGAGCCCTTTATATAGCCTTCCAGGAGTGCCCAACAGGTTTGAACCCAAACCAAAGGTCGCACCCTTTCGACCCAGCAGTCGTGTCTGTTGGCAGCCCAACAGTCGCAACTGTTGGCAGTCCAACTGACGCGGAGCGGTCTATTGGCGGGCGGATTGGATCCGGAGCGGAGCGGGTCCACTTCGGGTATGCTTGCAATCCATACCCGCGAGACCCGATTCAAAAAGAACCAAGCTAGGTAGGGAACTCGAACCCGAGCCCGGCCCGGCCGGCCGCCGCCGCCGCCGCCGCCGCCAGCGGTGGCGCGCGCGGCGCGCGCACACACGTGTGGGCAGGCATAGATCCCTCCCAATCGCGCGCGAAAACTCTAAGTACCCAAAGGGCACGCCCTTTGTTCTCAATTTTCTCTATTTATACACCATAGACTTCCATCCCATGGCCAATGTGGGACTAAATGCTTGTAGCTAACTTTAGTCCCATTTGGCTTTGAATTAGGCAAACTTTGGATTTGAATATCTCATTCATTCGAAGTCGGAATTGAACATGTGAATATACCACGTTCATCACCAATGGAAGGGGAACACACTCCAACCATCATCCAGTTGATTCGATCAACGGATCTCGCCATAATTCAGCTCTAAGATTCATATACATATTCTTCAATTCCAACATAAACAATTCATTTGAGTCTTGTCTTTTAGAACGTCAAATGTTTCCTAAATTGCAGCCATTTTAAATTTTGGAATAAAGATGGAGAAAATAGACAAAATACCGATTTTGCAGGGTTTTAGCCCATAAATCGATTCAATTATTTTGTGTGTGTGTTTGTTTTTCCCCCTTCTAATGGGGAAGGTTTAGTTCATGTTTTGGGGCAAAATCAGCTCAATAGAGTTCGACTGTAGCCATAGATCTTGTACTCTGTGTGAAGTTTGATCCATGAGTTTTCCCTTTATTATTCTTCTTTGACATTGATGCAAAAGCTCTGCATACACAAAACGAAACTCTCTCTTTTCCTCAATTTTTTTCCTTTCTCTTCATTCTGAAAAATAATAAAGTGCATTCATTTGGTGTTTGAGGGTCAGAATTCCTGACACCATGACGGGGTATTATTAACTGTTGTTAAATCATAACAACAAGGGATTACAAGATTACAAGTGTTTTTTGATCCTCGAAAAAGAACTCCACTTGCCAAACATATCCTTAAGTTGTTTCGGAGGCTATATAACCAGGCTCGCATCGGGCTTCCCAAAAGAGGCCATCACAAAAGCCCATAACCTCCACTTCGGTGTCCACCTCGGCCATGACTCAGCTTTACAATTATAAAGCAACACAAACCACAAGATTAATACTATTTGTATTATTATTTTTTTTATACTACACCTCAGCTATGACTCACCTGTGAAATATCTTAGAGAAGCAATTTCCCAATCAATTTCACTTATGAAATCTGACGGAAGCAATTTCCCCAAGCCAATACATGTAGACATTTGCCCTTTAATGATGCCCACCATCTAGGATCAAAAGTGCTCTCTCTTGTGGAAGTAAACACTTGTACACATCATCATCACTGAGGGCCTGTTTGTTTCGCCGCAAAATGTGTGGCTTGAGGTCAGTTAGTTTTGGATCAGTTTCAACTAACACTAAGTTGACATGTATTGAATTAATTTGCATGTCTTCAGGGGTGTCAGAATTTGGTGATTAGACGGTGATAACAAGCAGTACAATAGATGTGGCAAATGCAACTTAGATGAGAAACCTCTCTTTAATGAGCCTAACAAGATCCTCAATCTGATGCTTAAGGGTTCATTTCTACAAAGCACGAACACGCCTCAATCGTCACCGTATACGTGTCGGGCATGTGTCAGACACGAACATGTGCCTGACATGTGCCTGATACATGTCGAACATGGTTTGACTGTTCTGACACGAGTCAACTTGGTTGACTCACTGGACAAACTCAGTCCAGACACGTCTCTGACACGATGACTCAGTTATCGGGTAGGGAGAGCTGGAGGGAGTCTGACCCGACCCGTTACCTATATACCCTAAATCTCCAAATCCCAATCCCAAATCGATCTCTCGCTCAGATCCCAAATCGATCTCGTCGTCGATCTCGTGGTGGTGGATCGATGTTTTCGCAGCGGTGGATCAACGTTTTCGTGGTCGATCTGCTCTCTCGGTCGGCTATGGATCGACATTGTTTGGCTGTGGATCGTCGCTATAAGCGGTGTCTCGTCATCCTCGATCCAGAGAGGTAAGCTCTCTCCTCTCTCGATCTATCTTTATCGATCTGATTACGTCGTCGTCAGGTAATCCTCAAGTCGCCGTCGTCAATCCTCATTCGAAGTAGCTGTCATCGTCCTCGTTGGTAATTTTGTCCTCCATCTCTCCCTACCCGATATCGGGTAGGAAGAGATGGAGGGAGTTCAACCCGACCCGTTACCATACTAAATCCCTAAATCCTGATCCCAAATCGATCTCTCTCTCTCTCAAATCCCAAATCAATCACGTCGTCGACCTCGTGGTGGTGGATCGACGTTTTCCTGGCGATGGATCGACATTTTCGTGGTCGATCTGCTCTGTCTCAGTCGGCTATGGATCGTCGTTGTTTGGCTGTGGATTGTCGCTGTTGGCGGTGATCTCGTCGTCCTCGATCCAGAGAAGTAAGCTCTCTCTCTCTCTCTCTCGCGATCTATCTTTCTAGATCTGATTACGTCGTCGTCAGGTAATCCTCAGTCGCCGTCGTCAATCCTCATTCGAAGTCGTTGTCATCGTCCTCGTTGGTAATTTTACCCTCTGTCTCTCTCTTTCTCTCTCTCTCTCGATCTCTTTTCCCAATGTCTCCTTTCTCTCTCTCTTGCTGCTCTCTCTGCTTTCTAACTATCTGTCTCTGCTCTCTCTTTGGGAGAGGGAGAGCAGAGACAAAGAAAGTTAGAGAACAGAGAGGGAGAGACAGAGAAAAGAGCAAAAAAAAAGGAGCACAGATAAGACTCTTTTTCTGCTCTGTGTATCTTCTTTTTGCTTTCTCTGCTATGGATCTCTCTCTCTCTCTCTCTCTCTCTCTCTCTTGAGAGCAGATCCAGTGAGATGGCAGCGAGAGAAAGCAAACCGAGAGAGGTCCAGAGCATAGAGCGGACAGAGCATAGAGAAGAATTGCTTAGGATTTTATAAATTTATTTATATATGATAATAATAATAAATATTTCTTGCCGTGTATTTGCATTCTGTTTTTTTGGATTTTACCGTGTCTGTGTCGTGTCCGACACCCGTATCCGTGCTCCATAGGTTCATTCTTCAAGGGAACGAGTGGTAGCGGGTGCAAAAGACATATTGGCATGAAAAGTGGGGTAAATATGGAGAAGATAACCCAGGGGAGGGTTTCTGGTACCACTTTTATTTAGGCTGATGGGAGAAACAGGAATACTGTAGAGAAGAGGATGATAAACTTAGAAACCTCAGTTTCCAGGGATATAAACTTCCATTCCACATTCACCAAAAACTAAGTACAACTCGTGCCTTAGCCCTTTTATAGGAAAATAATAAATAATACCTGATTGTAACCTAAAATATCTCACTTGCAGACAATATAATCAGTCCATAGCAAAAATGTCTAACTGACTGGCAAAGATATTGAGTCACAATTTTTTTTTACCAATTGCCAACTAACCTCCCTTATCTTTTAACTCCTTTTATTTGGATCAGATTTTAACTCCTAAAAGTTATCTCTTGAACCTTAATCGAAACAATATAAAATCTTAACAAGCTAACTTCTCTAATCTTAATCCATCTACAATTTTGCAAGGAACCCTCATAGGAACAAAATTAGAATTGAGACCCGAGTAACATAGAAAGTGCGCCTTTGAAACTGAAATAGGTTTCACGTCTACATCAATGGGCTGGGCAGTTTAGACCTGAAACCTGATCCGCTTATTAAATGGTTATGCCAGTCAACCAATTTGTTACTTGTACCTGATTAAGCCTACCTATACCCGTAATCCAGGTAACTGCTGCTTGACACAAAATCACCACTAGTAAAATATACTTATAAGAGTATGGAAGTCTATAAGCAAAAGATGGAAACATGCAATAAATGCAAAGTGCAAAAGCTGATGGTACATATATGACATTTTAGTGATGGTTGATTGGTATTGCCTTTGTACTATGATGCTTTTCCACAGAAGGGGGGGGGGGGGGGGGGGGACAGCAAAGAGGAAGGAGGGAAAAAGTGCAAGAGTGAAAAGCTGACGGTATCTGTAGGACATTCTAACCATGGTTGATTGGTATTCCCTATATTGTGATTCTTATCTACACGTGCACACGACGAATGGAAAAGCAGGAGAAGTCAGAGAGAGAAACGATACTTTATGTGCAAGTTTACAAGGATATTATTAATGTGATGATGGTGGCCTTAACTTATTTAGCGTCAAACTATCATGTGTAAGCCTTGTGTAATTATTTCAGCTTCTCTGAAGAAGCTTCCCACAATTCTTGCATGTTTAACGGTTAACTTTTGTGTGTGGTTCATTTGTCTTGCTGCAAAGGGTAATCTTTGATAAAGATGATTTTTCCATGATCTGGCTGAAATCTTTTGATGTTTTATTCCATTTTAATGGTATTGTTTAATTCAGAGCAGAGGAAATAACAACCTTAGAATGGATTCTGGAGAAAATACAGATGAAGAACAAGACATATCTATGGAAATTGGAAAATCATGATAAATCTTTATGGGTTAAATGCATATACTGTGACATTACAACCATTGAGATGTTCTAAAGAACATCAATGAATTTTTGATGTAGTGAAGATATGTTCACTGAAACAAAAAAAATTTCCTAACAAAATGCCTGCTAACAATTTGGAGACCTTGAGGACTAGAAGTGTATGAGCATGTAGAGTATCCATTGTTCTTGTCTGTTTAAGTGTGTCAAGATCTAAATTATTTTGTTAAACATGTGTTTACGGATGAGAATGAGCATGCCCATGGGCTCCTCATTCGACATGTTCGATAGAAAATTTTCTATAGGAATATGAATTTTCTCATATTCCTATAGAAAATTTTCTATTGGGCATGTCTAATAGGGTTCCCGTGGGCATGCCCATTCTCATCCCTACATGTGTTTGATAAAAAAAAATAAACCAAATCACTGGAAAGGGGAACATTCTGTTAAGGACGAGATATAAACCATAAGCTGTAATGTTATGGGCTAAGTGTGTGACTTGGTTCATACAAAAGCTCAATTTCAGAAAATTGTTTTCGTCATGTACTGTTTAGTGGGTTTGTTTTTATAGTTTGATGCTTCAGTCAAGGCAGATTACTCCATTTAGCTTCGCTGAATGGAATCTGCAACCCACACCTAAAACTAACATCACGTGCAGCATAATAGTGGTAATATATCATGTATTGTCCTTGTTCTTTCATTCATAAAATAGTGTCTGATGTTCTATATTCATTGTTCTTCACACAGCTTGATAGTTGATGGTTTGACTCCAATGTTTTATCTACTCCACCATGATTGAAGTGGTTCCTACAGATTCTTTTTCGTAAAATTTGGTACGAGAGTGCTGGAAAAAGAAAATGAAACTCGACCGTGTTTAATATGCTGTGTTGATTTTTTTTTATATGGAAGATGATATCTAAACTGTGTAGATTTCTTTATGTGGAAGTTGATATCTAAACTGTGCCTGTTGTCTCCTCTGAATGTTTAGAATTTTGTGTAAATTTAGATCCATAGCATGTAAGGATCCAGGGATTGATATGCTATGGATCCAGGGATTGAGTCTTGAATACAAGATCCAACCTGTCTGACAGCATATTGATTTTATATTTACCTGGTACGGTTTGTCAGTGATTTGTTCGTATTGGTGTTGAGATTTTTCCAATGGATTGAGAACGGTCAATTTCGCATCACAAATGAGGAGTGTATCTAAATCGAGGAGAAATTTAAAATTTTAACCAGTAAATAGACGTAGACAAAGAGTTTACGTGGAAATCTAACATGAGAAAAATCACTGGAGGAGAGAGAGAATTCACCATATTTTCCCCCCTTTTTTCTTTTTACTTACAGGATCCCCAGTTTATAAGTAAAATGTGGTGTTGTAACTAATGGTGCGAATTTCTCTTTAGGGCCTGTTTGGTTAAGGGTGGAAGTGAGGAAGTGAAGGAGTGATAATAGTTCCCTCTGGGACTTGAGAATTGGTTAGTAAGTTTTCTGGTGTTTGGATGTTTTTGGGAAGTGTGGTTTGAAAAATGTTATGTCTTTTTTAGTGTTTGGATGGTAATTGAAAGTGGAAGTGAAAAAGTTGACCACAAAGTTGATCACAAAATAATATTAAAATAAAAATTAATTAAGAAAAATAAAAAATGAACTGTAATTAGAATGCAAGTGAGATTTACATGATCTAAAAATTAACTGTTTTGTGTTACAGCTTATTACAAATGAGATTTACATGACCATAAAATTAACTGTAACACTCTGGAAGTGAGGAAATGATTGTGTAAAAGAGAAAAGGAAAAGGGGTTTTCTTTTTTTTCTTTTTCTGGTGTGTGGATAGATAGGGAAGTGAGCAATTATATTTTCCCATTTCTTTACTTCCGCTCACTTCCTTGCAACCAAACACCTTTGTGATTCATGATTTGTGCACTGGGATCTTTTTATAACCGTTCAGACTGATGCGCTTTATCGTTGGGATCGGCATGCTGAGACACCCGTCACTATTTATAACCGTCCTCATTGAAATAGGGGAGTATTTAGAACGTGAGGATACCATGGCATGCTTATGTGATCTGAAAATCTTGTTGCTGAGCTATATCCAGTGTGAGTCTTGGAGAGGTCTGGTAGTCGCGGCTGTCGGGGAAAGAAGGAGATCGAGGTCCTCGAGAGGCCCGAGACTCTCCTCGGGGTTGACTATGAACTATCTGGTATCTCGGGTTCGTTGTCTACTTGCGATACTCTGAATATGTTTGGACACGTGTCGTAATCCTGTTGCAAATCGAAATATGATCATTAGAGATGCTCCCTCCGCTTCCTCCTACTCTAAGTCTTGGTAGGAAGTAGTGGAGAGGACTGATTTATCTTCTGGCTCGAGAAGTCGAGGCGTTGTTAGTACTTTGGAGGGAAGTGGTCAAGATATCTCTTCACATCTTGAGCATTTTGGAAACTGGAGCGGGTGAGCTGGCACTAGTAATTAGGATCTTGACTTCATGATGAATAAGATCGTATGACAGAGATGGATCTGGATGATTCGACATGTAAAATTCAAGATGTGAACTGACTCTTGGGGATTGGAATTTTGAACGGGAGATACTTTGGCTTTCTTCACATTTATAAATAGGGTAGATCTTTGAGGAGACATTTGCTCATCATTTGAAGACTTTTTGCTTTCAAAATTCTTATTTTGGTGGGTGCGATGTCTTCTTCGTGCGATGAAGGAAAGAAAGAAAGGGTGAAGGCGGTTGTTGTGCCCCTAATGTTCAGGAGTCCAGTTGTCGGGAAATGTCAATCTTTGTGATGGGTTCATCGGGAAAACATCAGTTTTGCAACGAGAGGCCCGACTATCAGGAAGGATAGGCAAGGTTCTTGCTTCAGCCTGGTCTATTCGTCTGGTCTTCGATCAAATGGGTTCAGCCTAGTCTCTTTCCTGATAGTGTGTATGAGGTAGGAGTGGGTTTGTGCGGGGCATGTTTGATGATGGTTCCATTCTCGTCGCTGAGGCACACGGATGCCCGTCTTCACTCGTTGAATGTTGTTGCTTTGCCCGTGAAAGTTCTTTCCTTGTGGCAAGCAACTGGAGAGAGGTGTGGGGTATTCCCCGGGATCTCTGTTGAAGAATCGTCTCGTCTTCCTTCGCTCCGAGTTCATCTTCAAAGTCCAAAGGTTCAATGATGACATCATCACTGCCTTGCTGTCTTCAATCTGTGGTTTGAGACGTGATCTTTGGTTCTTGCATTTTCCTGGGAGTTCTCAGTATCATCGCCCTCTTGGGAGTGATATGTTGCTTGTTTGGGAATCATTTCTTGAATGTTGTCGTGGACGTTGTGGCGAAAAGTGTATCTATTTTTCTTTTCAAAAAGCACAAACATGTGATAGAACTTGTATTACTCTTGTGAGATGTAACCAAATTTATATTTGGACGGATGTAATCGGAAAACTTGCAATAAAAGTAAAAATTTTGAAATAGAAGAATTGTTTGGATCTTGCCTAGTTTGTTTTGTCATCACTCTTATTGTTGGATGTCTGTCCAGAGAGCTTGCTTTGACTCCGATATGTTTGGAGCAAGCTCGGTTGGTAGTTCTCGATTAGGTGTTTGTCCCACAGCGGTACCTGTAAGTTTTACCTCCGCGTGTAGGAAGTCTCAGCTACGAAGTTGAGCCTCCGAAAGGGGGAAGTCCATGCTACAGAGTTGAGCCTTCGAAAGGGGGCAATCCCTACTACGGAGTTAGACTCGCATTTGCTTCCGAGTGGGAGATATCCCATATGCGGAGCTGCGCTGTCGGGACTCTGAGAGGGAGAAATCCCTGCAGCAGAGCTCGGATCTTGAGTGAGGGAAATCACATTGTAGGGTGATTGGAATGTATTTTTATGACCTATCGCCGCCTCTGAGTGGGGTTAATCCCATCTCGGGGTGTATAGATTGGGGATTGCGTGTGTTAGTTAAGATGCAAACATGAGCGTGCGATAAGACATTTAAATAAAAATGACAAATGCAACATTTAATTGTCAGGCACAGACAAATTGAAAACATGATACCTGTCACTTCTGTCCTCAGGTTAGCTATTGGAGTACGACCACACGGGGCTAGTACGTAGAGAGAATAATTCAATTAAGGAAACACTCATAAATATGCCTAGGCACATGTGGTCGCATCCTCATTTGGACCTGTACAAAAATGACCTGAAGTGGAGGTACAACCTAAAGATAAATTGGATGCATCCTCTGCATAGGGGCCCCTATCCAGAGTGACGATACGGAACCTCCAAGTGAGTAAACCAGCGTCGAAGTTATCCTCCGTGTAGGGGACATCCTACATTGGAGCTGTCTTTTTAGTGTGGGAAATCCCATCTGCTAAATATGGATGGATAGATGCATTCATCTGCCTGTATGTTCAGATGAGGGGAGCCGTAGGCTAGTGTTTATGTTCCAAGTGGGAGGCATCCCATCAGGGGAGCATCAAACAGAGGCTTTGAGAGTGAAATTCCTGCAATGTGGGGGAATTCCCACAGCGAAGGGTTTCAACTCCTATAGACAATCTAGGAAAAGCCCATTGGCATGTCTGCATTGACGTCTCCAAGTGGGAGAAATCACATCAGCGGAACATACAGACATTTTTCCGAAGGGGAATATCCCAGCAGCATAGAAACCTTATCGTCGCCTCCGAGTGGGGGATATCCCATCTACGGGGCATGTTAATGGATGTATGTTGGAGTAATCTTGTTGTCGCCGCCGAGTGGGAGATATCTCATCTATGAGGCGTGTGGATGGATGTATTGTTGTAGAGTAATCTTGTCGCTGCCTTCGAGTGAGGGAGTCCCCATCTACAGGGCAAATGGGTGGTACCTTTGAAGAGTAATCTTGTCATTGTCTCCAAGTGGGAGAGTCTCCATCTACGGAGCGACTGGGTGGATGTACCTTGATGGATGGAAGTACTGCAGTGGAGGAAAGTATTGACATGATTAGGAGAATGAAGTAATACTTTATTCAGAAGTGGAGTACATAGATTTGAACTTGGAAGGGGTACATCCCCTGTGTTCGTGATTCGTGGAGTCAGTAAATCGTCTTGTACTGGGTGATCATATATTGTTCCCGGGAAGATTGGTTGTTTGGATGCCTAGATATGGCTTCAGGAGTGAAGATGTGCTCTTTAAGGAAGCTTTGTTTTACAAGCTCCTCCAGCTACCTCTGAAGGGCCCAACAGTGGGTTTGGTGTCCATTTCCTTCGTGGTAGGAGTTGTATTCCTCCAACCCGGGGAGCGACGAATTGTACTGGGGTGGTCTCGGATGTCTGGCCTATGGTTGATCTTTGATAGTGTTGAAGATTTCACTTATCAGGAGCTTCAAAGGAGTGAAGCCTTCCATCGACCTATTGCCACGGAGCAAACTTAGGGAGAGGATTGGGAGTGCTTGCTTCTTGTGAGCGAGCTGCCCCCGGTGCCGATCTTGATTGCGGTCGGGAGCTTTGTGAGGAAACTTTGACTTTCCTTCACCATCACCTGATTTGGCGGAGTGGTTGGAGGAAGCTTTCATCGCCTCTTCAAGTTGGATGTAAGGCTGAGCTCAGGTAAGAATCTCACTCATCTTGGCGATATTGTGCTTCAGAAGGTGTTTATACATGGAGTGAGCAACTTGTAGCCCGCTGATGAAGGCAAGGGCGACAACATCCCACAGATGGATACTTTGATGAGTTGGTTCTGGAAGAAGATATATGACTTGAGGTTGTCTCTTTGCCTCATTGTGACAGAGGAAATGGTGGCTATTCTTCTTAGCCTCTTAGCGGGAGGCACACTGGGTGAGGGTTGCCTCGGTCACCTCAGCGAAGTTATAGAGTAGGTGCGGTGGCAGTGAGTAGAACCAATCTGAGATCATACCTTTCAAGCTGGTAGGAAAGATGAGGCACATGACCAGGTTATTGCGGGAATAGATCGCCATCTGGTCCCGAAAGTGGCAGATGTGTTGTATTGGATCACTTACTCCGGAGTAATAGTGAATGTCAGAGTGGAGAATTTCTTTGGGAATTCGTATTCGTAGATCTCTTTGGAGAGAGGAGACTCGTGGATCTTGGCGGTTGGAGTAGGGTTACAATAGTCTGGCTTCTCTGATTTGTTTCTGGATTAGTTCGTCGATGACGCGGAGGTTGGGAGACCTGCTGTCCTCGGGGTCGCCCTCTGTTTGTATTGGGTTGTTCTAAGGAGTTGCGACTTGGGCCAAGTGTTGTTAGTTGAGCAGTCTCAACTTCTCTTGCTCTTGGAGGATGTTCTCGCGATGTAGAGCTATCCGTTCCCGTTCGCGGTTTGATTTCGTCTGTTGCTTATTCATCTATTTTTTCATCTCGTAGAGTGTCTGAAGGAGTTGGTCCACGTGCTGTTTTGAGGACTGGACACTGGCGACTGGCTCTTTTCGCGATGAGGGGCTCGTGTCTTCGATGGTGTGTGGTTGATCGCCAGTTGGTGGAGGGACTGTGCCCCCTGCAGCTTCGATTGCCTTGCCCTTGGACGTTGCACTTTGATGACTTGTCTTCTCTGGGCCATTGATGACGTAGAAGGTTTTTTGGGTTTTTGGCATAGATTTTTAGTGTAAGGACTCAGATCTTAATGAAAGCACTAATTTGGGGAGGAGTTTTTCCAATACGATTATTTGAACGGTCAATCTCGCAGCACGATTGAGGAGTGTCTATCTAAATCGAGGAGAAACTTAAGATTTCAACCAATAAACAGACGTAGACAAAGATTTTCCATGAAAACTCAAGAAGAGGAAAAATCACGAGGAAGGATAAGAAGATTCACTATATTTTTTTCTCCGGTTACAATAGGCTCTCTCCCTATTTTTTCCCCTTTTACTTACAGGATCCACCAGTCTGTAAGTAATTGTGGTGTCATAAACTAATGGTGCAGATCTCTCTCCGCAATTCACAATTTGTACGTTGGGATCTTTTCATAATTGTTCAGATTGTTATGTTTTATTATTAGAATCAGTCATCTATAACCGTCCCCACTGAAATAAGAGAGTATTTAGAACGTGGGGATATCGTGACAACATGACTTCCTTAGCAATTCGGAAATCTTGTTGTTGAGCTGTGTCCATTGGGAGTTTGGGAGAGTTTTGGTAGTCGCGGATGTCGGGAAAAGAAGGGGCTCGAGGTCCTCCCTTTGGGGTCGAAATGTGAACTCGAGGCAAGGCCTAAGACTCTCTCCGGGGTCGACTATGAACCGACCTGGTATCTCGGGCTTGTTGTCTACTTGCGATACTCTGGATGCAGTGGGACACGTGTCGTAACCCTGTTGCAAATCGAAATATGACACACACACGGGATTAGTCGGGGTGCGCTAAGCGGTCTCAAAAACCAAGATGTGATGCAGAGATCTAGCACATATGGGGCGCCATAGGTAGAGCTATTTAGTTAGAGTTTTTTTTTTTTTAATGTTATTGAGTCATTTGCATTTTTTTTCCTTTATTTGTTACCCTTGTTTTTAAGTGTGGAGAATAATTCAGAGTCTTATAAGCCTATAAAAGCAGGAGTTCAATAAGTTGTAACGTACAACACCCAACTACAGTCCATTCCTAACCGCCAGAGCCTTGACTTGTCCTCTCCCACTTGGTGTCCTCCATTTCCCACTTTCCTCTTGTCTTCAACAGCAACAAGCCTGCCCTCACACGTGACAACCCAACGCCAAGATCTCTCTAGGCTCTCCCTCCGCCACCGTGGGATTTCACTATCGCCACTGCCCCCTTTTCATTGCTGCTGTGCAGATCTCAGATCGCTGCCCTCTCCCACCTCTGTTGTCGCCCTCTCGTCGAGTCCCGTTGTCTTCTCGTCCGTGTGCTCCTCTCTGCACATCTCCCGGTCATGGTTGTTGCTGACTGATCGTCGCGACTCTGCATCAACAAAACAACACATATCAACAACACGAAATCAACAATAGTCCAATAGAGACTCTACAAGCCAACAATCTTATCAGTACAAGATCAACACGGTAACGAATATCGGAGAACAGGCTTCTGATTAGGTAAAATTTACTTTTAGCAATTGAAATATTAGTTGGACTAAACTGTAATTTTACTATTATCGTGAAATTTTACTATTATCGTGAGATCGTGTGTTATTCGGTCTATGCTTGTTATCTATTGAACTCCATATTGCGAATAGGACTAATCAAAAGAATTGAGTATTATGTTTGAATTTGTCAAGACTTGAAACATCTAAACAACAATTGCGAATGATCGTAAAATCCATCTTGTTACATTGATAATTTTAAGTTAATTTTCTATCGAAGATCATAAATTTAATGAAACATTTTAATGTTCATATTCGTCACTAATTAACCACACATGTTTCCCATTTCACATCGGGATGGTTTTAAAAAAAATACACACACACACAGAGACATCATGCGTACACATGTTTCCCATGAATATTGCCGCTGCTGCTGGCTTACTCTCTTTCCCTGACTCTACCGGACTCAGCCCAGCCGACAACTTAAATACTTTTATTTTATTAAAATTAAATTTATTTTTTAAAATAGTTGTGATGAAAATGTGAATTTTGTTACTGAGTCTAACTTTGGTTTCTTCTTCTTCTTCAAAGGGTCAATAGGTTTTTAATATTGAGATGCAGATCATATTGAGGTGAAGTCAGGTTGGAAACTATTATTAGATAACAATTGGAGTCAGGTTACTATTATCTCACACACACACACACAGTCAATACTTTTATGATGTAGATTTTGTTGACCTAACCAAAATATAACGGTATTTGGTAGTATCATATACTAAGCTAATAAAGTGTATCTTTTTAGAGAACACAAACTCACATTTATAATTATGTTTTGATCCATGCTAACAAAATCACACGAGGCCTTTTATTTCAAAATAGATAATGGCAAAAAGAAATTACAAAGTCTTCCATCAAACCGAAAAAAAACACAAAGCCCTTGAGTAGTAGCCATTAAATGTAGGCATTTAACAGTTTATGCCTCCAGTGTGTTGGCCACGTCTATAACAAACCGATATTTCACGTCTCCTTTGACGAGTCTCTCCATGGCTGTGTTGATATAATTCATTGGAATTAGCTCGATATCTGCTGTTATGTGGTGCTTCGCTGCAAAATACATCATTTCTTGTGTCTCTTTCATGCCTCCCGTGGCACTTCCACCCACCAGCTTCCTTCCTGAAAAATTCAACATTCAAAATCTCATTAAAATTGTTTAATTCAAAATGTGTGCCATCCTATTTCTCATAAATCGATTTAGGGGGGGTAAAAAGAAAAAAAAGAAGAAGAAACTAATTCGATGAGGATTGATGTAATTACCAACAAGTAGAGGAAATATAAGCAACTCCAGTGGCTTCTCCGGCGCTCCAACCATCACCAGCTTCCCATGATTCTTCAAGAGATCGAGCAATGGCTGAAGGGGATGTACGGCGGAGACCGTGTCGATAATGCCATCCAATGTACCAAAGGCAGCCTACAAGCAAGCACGGTACATTGATTTGCTCAGAAGAAGAAGAAGAGCCTCTGGCCCATTGGGCGTAATTTTTCATGTTGGACCTTTCATGTTTCCAAGAATTTTTACCTTCATTTGTTCAGGATCACGGCTGACCAAGAACGCGTCAGCGCCGAGCTTCTCCAGGGCTTCCATCTCCTTCCTTGGGGACGTGCTGATCACCGTGACCTTCACACCAAAGGCCTTGGCAAACTTGACGGCCAAATGGCCCAGCCCGCCAAGCCCAACTACACCCAAGTGCAAGCCTGGCTCCGCGAGCCCATAGTACTTTAATGGGCTGTACACCGTGATCCCGGCACACAAGAGCGGAGCGCCGGAATCCATAGGCAAGGTGTCGGGAAACTTGATCACATAGTGCTCCTCCACGACAATCTTGTCGGAGTAGCCGCCGTAGGTCCTCGTACCGTCATGATACAGAGAGTTGTAGGTGAGTATAGTGTCGTGGCAGTAGCTCTCAAGATCGTTGGTACAATCGTCGCACTTGTCGCAACCGCCAACCATGCATCCCACCGCGGCCTTGTCTCCGACTCTGAAGTTTTCAACTTCAGTGCCTACTTCGGTGACAATGCCAACAATCTCATGTCTGACAAGGGAAAATAAGTAAAACATAACTATGTTAGGAGCCACAATGATAAAATCTCTTATAATCACACGAAAAATCTAGCCTATATCTCAGAAGGTAATAAATTGTGAAATTAAGTAAAACATTTATGATAGAAGAAAATGGTGTTGCTGAGATGAGAAGAAGAATTACCCTGGAACAATAGGATATTCTGAAAATCCCCACTCGTTCTTTATAAAATGAATATCCGAGTGACAAACCCCGCAATACATTATCTTTATATTGACATCCTTGGGACCTATATTTCTTCTGGAGAAGTTGAAGGGGGAGAGCTCGCCGGAGGTGTCGCGTGCCGCCCAGCCGAAGGACTTGTTAGGGTGTTCCTGCTCCGGAGATTTCGCCAAGGATGCCATCTATTCTCTCTGTCTTCTTCTTCTTGATTCCTGTTGTTGGTAATTACAAGTACTAAAGAAGAAGAGAGGATGCATATTTATACACACACAAAAGAGTTGTTGGCTGTTATTTTTTTTAATTATATTTAAAAATAATTGCTGGCTGCTATTTTTTTAATTATATTTAAAAATAATTGCTGGCGGCTATTTCTTTTACTATATTTAAAAATAATTGCGGGCTGCTATTTTTTTTAATTATATTTAAAAATAATTGCTGGCGGCTATTTCTTTTACTATATTTAAAAATAATTGCGGGCTGCTATTTTTTTTAATTATATTTAAAAATAATTGCTGGGTGCTATTTTTTTATTATATTTAAAAAAGTGTGGGGACATAATCAGTGACTTATTGTGGGCTGTGACATAATCAGTGATGTAGCAGCCTTCTTTTTCTTTTCCTGGTACATTGGACTCTCTGGCTACAGTCCAAATGAATAAACAATTCATTTGAGTCTTTGTCTTTTAGAACGTCAAATGTTTCCTAAATTGCAGCCATTTTAAATTTTAGAATAAAGATGGAGAAAATACACAAAATACCAATTTTGCAGGGTTTTAGCCCATAAATCGATTCAATTATTTTGTGTGTGTGTTTGTTTGTTTTTTCCCCTTCTAATGGGAAAAGGTTAAGTTCATGTTTTGGGTCAAAACTGGCTCAATAGAGTTCGACTGTAGCCATAGATCTTGTACTGTTGGTGAAGATTGATCCATGAGTTTTCCCTTTATTATTCTTCCTTTGACATTGATGCAAAAGCTCTGGATACACAAAACGAAACTCTCTCTTTTCCTCAATTTTTTTACTTTCTCTTCATTCTGAAAAATAATAAAGTGCATTCATTTGGTGTTTGAGGGTCAGAATTCCTGACACCATGACGGGGTATTATTAACTGTTGTTAAATCATAACAACAAGGGATTACAAGATTACAAGTGTTTTTGATCCTCGAAAAAGAACTCCACTTGCCAAACATATCCTTAAGTTGTTTCGGAGGCTATATAACCAGGCTCGCATCGGGCTTCCCAAAAGAGGCCATCACAAAAGCCCATAACCTCCACTTCGGTGTCCACCTCGGCCATGACTCAGCTTTACAATTATAAAGCAACACAAACCACAAGATTAATACTATTTGTATTATTATTTTTTTTATACTACACCTCAGCTATGACTCACCTGTGAAATATCTTAGAGAAGCAATTTCCCAATCAATTTCACTTATGAAATCTGACGGAAGCAATTTCCCCAAGCCAATACATGTAGACATTTGCCCTTTAATGATGCCCACCATCAAGGATCAAAAGTGCTCTCTCTTGTGGAAGTTCACACTAATACCCATCATCATCACTGAGAGTGAGCGAGGGAGAGTGAAGTCCAATTACAGTGATGTGAGCTGGTGGGGGAACCTTGTGCATCATCTCAATGCAAAAATTTGAACAAGTCATTAGGGTTAGGATTGTTTGAGAGAAATTTGTACTTTAATCAGTGACATGCGTGAAATAGCTAGATTGCAACTAAGTGAGGGGTTCAAGTTTATAGAGAACATTCTAATCCCAATTAAGGCTGTTTTCTCTTTAGAAAGAAACAGAAAAAATTCCAAAGTGATTATTTGGCACTTGAGCATGAGAAGTAGACATTTGAATTGCTTGCTATTCTTTTCCTTTTTAATTTGATAACTTTATCTATTATATAATTAAAATCTCTCTGCCAATTCACACACACACAGTCTCAGATCTCATGAGATGTGAGAGGGAGGGGGGGGGGGGGGGGGGGATGAGAGAGAATTTTGATTGGCTTTCCCCGGACTCCCTCCGTCTCCTTATACCCCAACCCTGCTCATAGCAAAATTATAGTCGATCACTAGCATTTGAAAGAAGCCCCTATGTGTCGTCCAATTACCGGACACAAAGGGAGTGGATACTCTGTCCACTTGAAACTTGGCTCTCTAAATCACTATTTCTTCTCCCTATGAGCTATCCTTTTAGTCTCACTTTTTGTCGGTAGCAAAGATTCAGCCTGGCTGCCACCATTGTCCACCCTTCTTTTCTCCTCCACTCTGTCGAGTCTTTTCATCTTTATTATTTCAAGGTGATCTTCTGACCAATCTTTTCATACATATCTTACTTTTATTTTTATTGGCTCAATTTTATTTCAGGCAAGAATATCACAACAAAGATCAACAGCTTTGAAAATCAGTCAGAGGAGAGGGGGATGAGGGTGACGATACTGACGTAGACAAGACGTGATCAGTATATTTCCGGACACCTGGCTTTTGTTTGGCCGGTTGACCGTAAAAAGCGGACTTTGATTTTAAAGTCAACATGTATTTTGTCTTTCAGGACTATTCGATGTTCTCCGACGACCTGCCTCTAAGTTCAGAGATTTTTTTGTCTTTTACGTTTGTAGTTTCTCTCGTGCATCTATGTGCGCTTTAAAACGGTAGAGTCTGGAGTTTCGAGGAGTTTGTTCGTACTCATATATTTTGTATCTACAAGATTATTTTTATTAAATTTTTTTTAATGAAACGCGAGAGACCTCTGGTTCACCGAACTGTGATGAATATGATCCCCTCCCCCCACCGCTTTTTGGTTGACAGGGATGATGCTATTCGTGAGTGACGGTTTGGTTCGTTGTAACTATACATTCCAATTATGTTTACAGTATTTTTCAGAAAAAAAAAACTTCATTTTTTCTTCATTTGCAATTGCAACCAAAATAACCATAAATCGAACTAGCAACCTCGTTGCGAGTGTGACAATGGGTCAAATCATACGCATCACATGTCTCAATGCTTCGGAACGCCAAACGTGTAGATTTTTAAATTTTGAAGTGAATTCCAATTACAACCAAGCAAACAATTCCAATCTAATATTTTCGCATGTGCCTTTTGGAGTGGTGGGCGGATTTATTAGGCTATAAATTTATTGGGTCAAATTTGGGTTGACCTCTGGGTAGTTGAGCCACTTGGCCCATCAAAATTGCTTAGCCGAACAAACTGGGCTTGAAGACTAACTTTATTAATTTGGACAATGGCAGGGTATTTTGGTCATTTCAAATTCCTCTTATATAAGTTCTTCAGTACAGCTATTTTTCCCAAACGCTGATTGCCTTCGAGGCCCGAAGAAAACTCAAAAACAAATTCGCTTGATTTCTAGGGTTTTTCTCTCTCGACTCGAGGGGCTTTTTTCCTTGAAGAAACCTCAAGGTACGACTCTTCTCGCTCCATCAATGTCACAGTTCTTCTCTTCACAAATCTTTATTGGGTTCTAAAATCTCTACTAGGGTTTAAGTTCTTCTTCCTATCGTTTAATCTTTACGATGCCCCAATTGTTCGTACTAGGGTTTAGTCTTTTGCATTTTTTAGAGCTAGAAACAGGAGGATTCAAAGAAACATGGTGGTATCTAGAAAGTCTTGTGCCCAAATTTTAAAAGGAGCAGTACTGTTAGGGTTTTAGCACATTTATATTTGTTGAATTAGGCAACCATGAACTGTTAGTGAGAGATTGTGCGTGGGTTGTATCTCTTGATGGGTTGGTAGTAATATTGTAAATGTATACTATATTGTGATATGCTATACAGGTGCATATTTAGGTTTTTAAAGGGAAGTTAATGTTAAACTAGGCATAGATTGAATGAGAAAGAGACATGTTTGAAGCATAGTTAAGGTTTGGTAGAAGAACTCTTATAAATTGACCTGCAATGATGATTTTGAGTAGTTTCAATTGTATTTAAGATTCATGAACATGTGTAGAGCAACATTTTCTGGAATTATGTTATATTTTTGTCGTGCATTGTGACACATGGCAATCTCATATACAAAGTACAAACCATTTGTCCTAGGTCATAACCATTCAGCAATTCAAACAAACATAGTGGAGTATGGATTATGAATGTATCAACTATTTGTTAAGTTCTATAACCTAATGAATTATAAAAGCAATGCGTGTTAATTCCTTTAAATTTGTTATGGGAGAGGACCTTGGCAAAATTGTTCTACAGCCTTATGTTAGTCCATTTATGAAATTTGCGCGTACCCTCAATTGAAACTCAAAGCTAACTTGTTACACGTGAATCTTTTCTTACTAGTGTTAGGAGTTAAATGAGTAGAATAACTGTTGTGCATTTTGATATCGCAAGTTTTTAATTTAATCTTTTCATTATAAACTGTACACATATTAAGTGATAAACAAAAAGATGATACAAATGTGGCAAATTGAGTTAAGGAATTGAACATTAATGTAGAAGGTGAGGAGTTAAGGAATTTATAAACGAGTATGGTATTGCATTGTAGATCTTATAGGACACCTCACTTATAATACTTTGCATTTGTGATTTTTTTACATAGTTCTTTATAGTTTTATAACCTATTATTATGTGTCAACTAATTTAGGTTGGCTTTGTGATTTTTTTACTCTTACATGTACACACATTACTTTCAAAACCGAGCAAGTTTCCTACTATCATGTGCGCAACTTTGATCCTCTCTGCCATGGAACACTATTTGCTAACATATTGCACTCAACTTCCATCTTGACTACCATGTATCTTTTCTCGCTCGCAACCTATTCATGAAACCCTAGGATGAATGTGTAGACAAGTAGCCATAAAGATGTTTGTGGCTTGAATGGTATTTTCCATC
Source organism: Agave tequilana (assembly GCA_038442645.1). Taxonomy (NCBI): domain Eukaryota; kingdom Viridiplantae; phylum Streptophyta; class Magnoliopsida; order Asparagales; family Asparagaceae; genus Agave; species Agave tequilana. The sequence goes on from JAVJIF010001516.1 coordinate 356,027, forward strand.
AGGAAACCCTTTCTCATCGTAAATGGCATGAATGTGTAGACAAGTAACCGGTTGTCAATCTGATGTCAAAACTATATTGGTCTAAATTCTTTGCTAACTATTGGGGGGGTAGGAGAATCTATAGCTATTGAGGACAACTAAGGTGATATTTTTTTTTCTCTCTATTTTCATGTATACACATATTCACGATGCATTAAGGGCAATGCATGAGATAGGTGTGGGGGAGGGTTTTATTAACATAGGTTATTCTTTTTTGTATAGTTTTTTTCTTTTGTAGGTTTTTCTTTTAGGATTTTCTCTTTTCTTATTTTTATTTTTAATTTGAAGACTTTCATATTAGTACTATTTCTTTTCTTTTTTTATAAAGTTTTTGAATTGAGAAAGAGGATTTTTGAATTCTTTTGTGAAAAATAAGTTGATCTCAGGAATTAGAAAACCATAATTAGGATTTCTTAAATTCTCAAAATAATAAATGTTTTTTAAAATTTTAGGATTAGGAAAAAGATTGGAAAGATGATTTGATCTTGATTTTTTTACCTTAGAGAAATATGCGCTTTACACTTACACATTTTGAGAGTGAAACAAAAAGACTTTAATGCTATAAAAATACTAAAACTTGGCCACTAATTAAGCTGGGCAATTGTGCCTCAGGAAGCATGATCATTCATTTCTAAAAATGGTCAAAACAAATAAACCCATTAGTTTTGTGGCCTTATTTACTCGAGTCTTTAAGCCCGAGGGATGTTTTCTCATCTGATGCCCTAAAACCTTCTGGTTTGGGAGTCATCGGTTAAAAGCTCGCTACCTGGGTAAGCTAGAAAGCCTAATAAAACTAAGAAAAAAAATCATATAATTAAACAAATAAATGATTTGATAGTTAAAATTGAAATCATTAAGATTTACACTATCACAAAGTGCATATTATCTAGGGTTTTATAAGAGATCAAGTGATTGATTCAATTTGATTCCTTGTCTTGATTGATGACATGTTCTTGAAAAAAGAGTAAGTCTTTGAATAAATAGTTTGGTTTGCTGATGATCTTTGATCACTTAAATTTTGCACTTCACACTTACACTGACACATTTGGGAGTGAAACAAAGACTTGAATGCTATAAAAATACTAAAACTTGGCACTAATTAAGCTGAGTAATTGTGCCTCAGGAAGCATGATTATTCGCGTCTAAAAATTGTCAAAACAAATAAACCCCTTAGTTTTGTGGCCTTATTTACTCGAGTCTTTAAGCCCGAGGGATGTTTTCTCATCTGATGCCCTAAAATCGTCTGGTTTGGGAGTCATCGGTTAAAAGCTTGCTGCCTGAATAAACTAGAAAGCCTAATAAAACTAAGGAAAAATCATATAATTAAACAAATAAATGATTTGATAGTTAAAATTGAAATCATTAAGATTTACACTATCACAAAGTGCATAAAAGAAAGAATTGAATGTTATAAAAATGCTAAAACTTGGCCACTAATTAAGCTGGGTAATTGTGCCTCAGAAAGCATGATTATTCACGTCTAAAAATGGTCAAAACACCCCTTAGTTTTGTGGCCTTATTTACTCGAGCCTTTAAGCCCGAGGGATGTTTTCTCATCTGATGCCCTAAAACCGTCTGGTTTGGGAGTCATCGGTTAAACGCTCGCTACCTGGGTAATCTAGAAAGCCTAGTAAAACTAAGAAAAAATCATATAATTAAACAAATATATTATTTGATAGTTAAAATTGAAATCATTAAGATTTACACTATCACAAAGTGCATATTATCTAGGGTTTTATAAGAGATCAAGTGATTGATTCAATTTGATTCCTTGTCTTAATGGATGACAAGTTCTTGCAAAAAGACTAAGCCTTTGAATAAATAGTTTGGTTTGCTGATGATCTTTGATCACTTAAATTTTACACTTCACACTTGCACATTTTGGAAGTGAAACAAAAAACTTGAATGCACGCTATAAAAATACTAAAACTTGGCCACTAATTAATCTGGATAATTGTGCCTCAGGAAGCATGATTATTCGTGTCTAAAAATGCTCAAAACAAATAAACTCCTTAGTTTTGTGGCCTTATTTACTCGAGTCTTTAAGCCCGAGGGATATTTTCTCATCTGATGCCCTAAAGCCGTCTGGTTTGGGAGTCATCGGTTAAAAGCTCGCTACTTGGTAAACTAGAAAGCCTAATAAAACTAAGGAAAAATCATATAATTAAACAAATAAATGATTTGAAAGTAAAAATTGAAATCATTAAGATATACACTATCACAAAGTGCATATTATCTAGGATTTTATAAGAGATCAAATGATTGATTCAATTTGATTCCTTGTCTTGAATTATGACAAGTTCTTGCAAAAAGACTAAGTCTTTGAATAAATAGTTTGGTTTGTTGATCTTTGATCACTTAAATTTTGCACTTCACACTTACACTTACACATTTTGGGAAAGACTTGAATGCTATAAAAATACTAAAACTTGGCCACTAATTAAGCTGGGTAATTTGCCTCAGGAAGCATGATTATTCGCGTTTAAAAATGGTCAAAACACCCCTTAGTTTTGTGGCCTTATTTACTCGAGTCTTTAAGCCCGAGGGATGTTTTCTCATCTAATGCCCTAAAGCCGTCTGGTTTGGGAGTCATCGGTTAAAATCTCGCTACCTGGGTAAACTAGAAAGACTAATAAAACTAAGAAAAAATCATATAATTAAACAAATAAATGGTTTGATAGTTAAAATTAAAATCATTAAGATTTACACTATCACAAAGTGCATATTATCTAGGGTTTTATAAGAGATCAAGTGATTGATTCAATTTGATTCCTTGTCTTGATTGATGACAAGTTCTTGCAAAAAGATTAAGTCTTTGAATAAATTGTTTGGTTTGCTGATGATCTTTGATCACTTAAATTTTACACTTCACACTTACACTTATACATTTTGGGAGTGAAACAAAGACTTGAATGCTATAAAAATACTAAAATTTGGCCACTAATTAAGCTGGGTAATTGTGCCTCAGGAAGCATAATTATTCATGTTTAAAAATGGTCAAAATAAATAAACCCCTTAGTTTTGTGGCCTTATTTACTCGAGTCTTTAAGCCCGACGGATGTTTTCTCATCTGATGCCCTAAAACCGTCTGGTTTGGGAGTCATCGGTTAAAAGCTCGCTACCTGGGTAAATTAGAAAGCCTAATAAAACTAAGAAAAATCATATAATTAAACAAATAAATGGTAGTTAAAATTGAAATCATTAAGATTTACACTATCACAAAGTGCATATTATCTAGGATTTTATAAGAGATCAAGTGATTGATTCAATTTGATTCCTTGCCTTGATTGATGACAAGTTCTTGCAAAAAGACTAAGTCTTTGAATAAATAGTTTGGTTTGCTGATGATCTTTGATCACTTAAATTTTGCACTTCCCGTACACATTTTGGGAGTGAAACAATGATTTGAATGCTATAAAAATACTAAAATTTGGCCACTAATTAAGCTGGGTAATTGTGCCTCAGGAAGCATGATTATTCACGTCTAAAAATGGTCAAAATAAATAAACTCCTTAGTTTTGTGGCCTTATTTACTCGAGTCTTTAAGCCCGAGGGATGTTTTCTCATCTGATGCCCTAAAACCGTCTGGTTTGGGAGTCATCGGTTAAAAGCTCGCTACCTGGGTAAATTAGAAAGCCTAATAAAACTAAGGAAAAATCATATAATTAAACAAATAAATGATTTGATAGTTAAAATTGAAATCATTAAGATTTACACTGTCACAAAGCGCATATTATCTAGGGTTTTATAAGAGATCAAGTGATTGATTCAATTTGATTCCTTGTCTTGATTGATGACAAGTTCTTGCAAAAAGACAAGTTTTCGAATAAATAGTTTGGTTTGCTGATGATCTTTGATCACTTAAATTTTGCACTTCACGTACACATTTTGGGAGTTGAAACAAAGACTTGAATGCTATAAAAATACTAAAATTTGGCCACTAATTAAGCTGGGTAATTGTGCCTCAGGAAGCATAATTATTCACGTTTAAAAGTGGTCAAAATAAATAAACCCCTTAGTTTTGTGGCCTTATTTACTCGAGTCTTTAAGCCCGAGGGATGTTTTCTCATCTGATGCCCTAAAACCGTCTGGTTTGGGAGTCATCGGTTAAAAACTCGCTACCTGGGTAAATTAGAAAGCCTAATAAAACTGAGGAAAAATCATATAATTAAACAAATAAATGGTTTGATAGTTAAAATTGAAATCATTAAGATTTACACTATCACAAAATGCATATTATCTAGGATTTTATAAGAGATCAAGTGATTAATTCAATTTGATTCCTTGTCTTGATTGATGACAAGTTCTTGCAAAAAGACTAAGTCTTTGAATAAATAGTTTGGTTTGCTGATGACCTTTGATCACTTAAATTTTGCACTTCACGTACACATTTTGGGAGTGAAACAAAGATTTGAATGCTATAAAAATACTAATATTTGGCCACTAATTAAGCTGGGTAATTGTGCCTCAGGAAGCATGATTATTCACGTCTAAAAATGGTCAAAATAAATAAACTCCTTAGTTTTGTGGCCTTATTTACTCGAGTCTTTAAACCCGAGGGATGTTTTCTCATCTGATGCCCTAAAACCGTCTGGTTTGGGAGTCATCGGTTAAAAGCTCGCTACCTGGGTAAATTAGAAAGCCTAATAAAACTAAGGAAAAATCATATAATTAAACAAATAAATGATTTGATAGTTAAAATTGAAATCATTAAGATTGATACTGTCACAAAGTGCATATTATCTAGGGTTTTATAAGAGATCAAGTGATTGATTCAATTTGATTCCTTATCTTGATTGATGACAAGTTCTTGCAAAAACACTAAGTCTTTGAATAAATAGTTTGGTTTGCTGATGATCTTTGATCAGTTAAATTTTGCACTTCCCGTACACATTTTGGGAGTGAAACAAAGATTTGAATGCTATAAAAATACTAAAATTTGGCCACTAATTAAGCTGGGTAATTGTGCCTCAGGAAGCATGATTATTCACGTCTAAAAATGGTCAAAATAAATAAACTCCTTAGTTTTGTGGCCTTATTTACTCGAGTCTTTAAGCCCGAGGGATGTTTTCTCATCTGATGCCCTAAAACCGTCTGGTTTGGGAGTCATCGGTTAAAAGCTCGCTACCTGGGTAAATTAGAAAGCCTAATAAAACTAAGAAAAATTCATATAATTAAACAAATAAATGATTTGATAGTTAAAATTGAAATCATTAAGATTGATACTGTCACAAAGTGCATATTATCTAGGGTTTTATAAGAGATCAAGTGATTGATTCAATTTGATTCCTTGTTTTGATTGATGACAAGTTCTTGCAAAAAGACAAGTTTTCGAATAAATAGTTTGGTTTGCTGATGATCTTTGATCACTTAAATTTTGCACTTCACGTACACATTTTGGGAGTGAAACAAAGATTTGAATGCTATAAAAATACTAAAATTTGGCCACTAATTAAGCTGGGTAATTGTGCCTCAGGAAGCATGATTATTCACGTCTAAAAGTGGTCAAAATAAATAAACTCCTTAGTTTTGTGGCCTTATTTACTCGAGTCTTTAAGCCCGAGGGATGTTTTCTCATCTGATGCCCTAAAACCGTCTGGTTTGGGAGTCATCAGTTAAAAGCTCGCTACCTGGGTAAATTAGAAAGCCTAATAAAACTAAGAAAAATTCATATAATTAAACAAATAAATGATTTGATAGTTAAAATTGAAATCATTAAGATTGATACTGTCACAAAGTGCATATTATCTAGGGTTTTATAAGAGATCATGGGAGTGAAACAAAGATTTGAATGCTATAAAAATACTAAAATTTGGCCACTAATTAAGCTGGGTAATTGTGCCTCAGGAAGCATGATTATTCACGTCTAAAAGTGGTCAAAATAAATAAACTCCTTAGTTTTGTGGCCTTATTTACTCGAGTCTTTAAGCCCGAGGGATGTTTTCTCATCTGATGCCCTAAAACCGTCTGGTTTGGGAGTCATCGGTTAAAAGCTCGCTACCTGGGTAAATTAGAAATCCTAATAAAACTAAGAAAAATTCATATAATTAAACAAATAAATGATTTGATAGTTAAAATTGAAATCATTAAGATTGATACTGTCACAAAGTGCATATTATCTAGGGTTTTATAAGAGTTCAAGTGATTGATTCAATTTGATTCCTTGTCTTGATTGATAACAAGTTCTTGCAAAAAGACTAAGTCTTTGAATAAATAGTTTGGTTTGCTGATGACCTTTGATCACTTAAATTTTGCACTTCACGTACACATTTTGGGAGTGAAACAAAGATTTGAATGCTATAAAAATACTAATATTTGGCCACTAATTAAGCTGGGTAATTGTGCCTTAGGAAGCATATGATTATTCACGTCTAAAAATGGTCAAAATAAATAAACTCCTTAGTTTTGTGGCCTTATTTACTCGAGTCTTTAAGCCCGAGGGATGTTTTCTCATCTGATGCCCTAAAACCGTCTGGTTTGGGAGTCATCGGTTAAAAGCTCGCTACCTGGGTAAATTAGAAAGCCTAATAAAACTAATGAAAAATCATATAATTAAACAAATAAATGATTTGATAGTTAAAATTGAAATCATTAAGATTGATACTGTCACAAAGTGCATATTATCTAGGGTTTTATAAGAGATCAAGTGATTGATTCAATTTGATTCCTTATCTTGATTGATGACAAGTTCTTGCAAAAAGACTAAGTCTTTGAATAAATAGTTTGGTTTGCTGATGATTTTTGATCACTTAAATTTTGCACTTCCCGTACACATTTTGGGAGTGAAACAAAGATTTGAATGCTATAAAAATACTAAAATTTGGCCACTAATTAAGCTGGGTAATTGTGCCTCAGGAAGCATGATTATTCACGTCTAAAAATGGTCAAAATAAATAAACTCCTTAGTTTTGTGGCCTTATTTACTCGAGTCTTTAAGCCCGAGGGATGTTTTCTCATCTGATGCCCTAAAACTGTCTGGTTTGGGAGTCATCGGTTAAAAGCTCGCTACCTGGGTAAATTAGAAAGCCTAATAAAACTAAGAAAAATTCATATAATTAAACAAATAAATGATTTGATAGTTAAAATTGAAATCATTAAGATTGATACTGTCACAAAGTGCATATTATCTAGGGTTTTATAAGAGATCAAGTGATTGATTCAATTTGATTCCTTATTTTGATTGATGACAAGTTCTTGCAAAAAGACAAGTTTTCGAATAAATAGTTTGGTTTGCTGATGATCTTTGATCACTTAAATTTTGCACTTCACGTACACATTTTGGAGTGAAACAAAGATTTGAATGCTATAAAAATACTAAAATTTGGCCACTAATTAAGATGGGTAATTGTGCCTCAGGAAGCATGATTATTCACGTCTAAAAGTGGTCAAAATAAATAAACTCCTTAGTTTTGTGGCCTTATTTACTCGAGTCTTTAAGCCCGAGGGATGTTTTCTTATCTGATGCCCTAAAACCGTCTGGTTTGGGAGTCATCGGTTAAAAGCTCGCTACCTGGGTAAATTAGAAAGCCTAATAAAACTAAGGAAAAATTCATATAATTAAACAAATAAATGATTTGATAGTTAAAATTGAAATCATTAAGATTGACACTGTCACAAAGTGCATATTATCTAGGGTTTTATAAGAGATCAAGTGATTGATTCAATTTGATTCCTTGTTTTGATTGATGACAAGTTCTTGCAAAAAGACAAGTTTTCGAATAAATAGTTTGGTTTGCTGATGATCTTTGATCACTTAAATTTTGCACTTCACGTACACATTTTGGGAGTGAAACAAAGATTTGAATGCTATAAAAATACTAAAATTTGGCCACTAATTAAGATGGGTAATTGTGCCTCAGGAAGCATGATTATTCACGTTTAAAAGTGGTCAAAATAAATAAACTCCTTAGTTTTGTGGCCTTATTTACTCGGGTCTTTAAGCCCGAGGGATGTTTTCTCATCTGATGCCCTAAAACCGTCTGGTTTGGGAGTCATCGGTTAAAAGCTCGCTACCTGGGTAAATTAGAAAGCCTAATAAAACTAAGGAAAAATCATATAATTAAACAAATAAATGATTTGATAGTTAAAATTGAAATCATTAAGATTGACACTATCACAAAGTGCATATTATCTAGGGTTTTATAAGAGATCAAGTGATTGATTCAATTTGATTCCTTGTCTTGATTGATGACAAGTTCTTGCAAAAAGACTAAGTCTTTGAATAAATAGTTTGGTTTGCTGATGATCTTTGATCACTTAAATTTTGCACTTCACGCTTACACTTACACATTTGGGAGTGAAACAAAGACTTGAATGCTATAAAATACTAAAACTTGGCCACTAATTAAGCTGGGTAATTGTGACCCAGGAAGCATGATTATTCACGTCAAAAAATGATGAAAACAAATAAACCCCTTAGTTTTGTGGCCTTATTTACTCGAGTGTTTAAGCCCGTAGAATGTTTTCTCATCTGATGCCCTAAAACCGTCTGGTTTGGGAGTCATCGGTTAAAAGCTCGCTACCTGGGTAAACTAGAAAGCCTAATAAAACTAAGGAAAAATCATATAATTAAACAATAAATGATTTGATAGTTAAAATTGAAATCATTAAGATTTACACTATCACAAAGTGCATATAAGCTTGGGTTTTATTAGAGATCAAGTGATTGATTCAATTTGATTCCTTGTCTTGATTGATGACAAGTTCTTGCAAAAAGATTAAGTCTTTGAATAAATAGTTTGGTTTGCTGATGATCTTTGATCACTTAAATTTTTGCAAGAAATTTTCAAAGATTTCTCTTTTTTTCAAAGTGAGTTTTCAAAAATATTAGCACCTTGTTTTCTTTCTTTTTGGATTTTGTGAGTGTAATTCACTGAAAATTCTCAGGAGACTATAACTCTTCCTTAGGGGCTAGAGGTTTAAATGTCTGCTGCACATGTTCAGTACAGTCGCGAGACCTGCGATAGTGGCTTAATAAATTCTTAGTTTAGTTTTTCTTGTTTTGCTCGAGGATGAGCAAAAAATAAGTGTGGAGTGTGATTATTCATCACTGCATATTTTATATCACATTTTCCCATCTGTTTTACAATAAATCACTGCTATTAATAGTTTTTGTTCAATATGTACAAGTTACACTGAATAAAGGCAAAATGGAGAAAATGCGTTAAGACCCATTTATGTGAATTATTTAAATATTTCTTGAAACCCAAGTTAAAAAGTCCTTTGTTCTAAAAGCCCAAAATAACAACCCATTTGAAGCCGAAATTGAAGATCAAATCTGCGAGTGCTACGTGGCAAATAAAAATTACTTATAAATACTGAAAGATTCTTATCCAAAGGAGCACGTGGCCCAAAAATCTGAGCCAAATGCTCAGATTTTGCCACGAATCCGCTGCAATATCAGGACTAAATGCCCTGATTTTTGACTCGTGGCTTCATTTCTTGGGGCTCAAGTCACTGATGCCTATATAAACACACCAAGGGATTGAGAGAGAAGACCAGAGGCTAGGGTTTCTCCTTCTAGATTTAGTTTAGGATTTTCTCTTTCTTTTTTCTTTTTCTTGTATTTTTCTTTCTGTTGAGAAATTTTGGAGGACAAAGATGTGGTTAGTTCTTTGGCTTCAAACCGGCAACGACGCCTTTTGATATCTCTTATTTTGTGTGCATGAACATTTTTATCCTGCAATTAGATGAATATAAGTAAGAATATTGCAAGATGTCGATATCAAAGTAAAACTATCTTGTAAATCATTGAGACAATCCTAGTAAAAGGCAAGATAAGCATTAAATCACAATTTGAAAATTAGAAAAAGTACAATACCTTAATCTGAATCTCCAAGCTACGTTCTAATTTTTATGCGAGTTATATTTTTTATCTTTTCTTTTAAAACCAATTTAAGAGAGTTATTTTTATCTATAACTAGAGAAAGAAAGCGATTACTCTAAAAAATAATAATCTAATTTAGAAAAACAGTAGATCTAAATTATGAAAGTAATAAAACTAAACTAAGAAATAAGAGAAAGGAGGATAGAAGAATAGCTTTTTATTAAAAAGATCATTCTAATTGGAGTTTACAAAGATGGAGAGAGTTAACTACAATTAAAATAACAAAAAAAAAAGAATGCTTATTGAACTAAACCAGTCGTGGCCAGAGCTTCGAGGAAGAATGAAGACGTGGACGATGCTGGGCATCTAATCCTTCACAAATTTAGGGCTCAACTCACACTCCTTGCTTGCTTTTTCTTCTTGGAGGAGACCCTCTATTTCTATTATTTTGAAGGTTCATTTCTTCGCCAAGCATGGCTTGACTTGCTTGGATTTGTTGGTATTTGAAGAATTGTCTGGTTTGCTTGGATTTATTTGACTGAGATTATTTGATTTGCATGCTTTTCTTTTCTAGACAAATTTGCATGGGTGGCTTGGCTGATTTGCTTGGATTTGTCTTGTTGAAATTATTTGATTGCATGTTTTTCTTTTCTGGACAAATTTGCATGGATATCTTGCCTGATTTGCTCGGAATTGTGTTCTTGGAATTATTTGATTACATGCTTTTTTTTGGACAGATTTGTATGGATAGCTTGCATAATTTGCTCGGATTTGTTTCTTTGTATCAAGTCTTCAAAAAATCATAAATATATGTATATAAATGCAATATTTATCTCTGTAATCAATATACCAACAGTCAAATATACATTTACAAATGTACACATTTCATTTCACATCAGAGCATAAGCCGCATCACGTGAAGCATATTCAAGTTTTGCGCTTCGCCTGCTTCTCTGTTGCAGCACACCCTTTAAGGGAAAAAGGCTAAAAAAAATATAAGTTTAAATTAAAATGAAAAAGATTATATCCACACCTATCCTTTTTCTCTACCCATTTGAAGATACTACCATCAGTCACTCCTTTCACATTTACAACAATGTTACAATTAACTAGGTTTTCTTTCATGTCGCAAGTGATCATCTATCTTGTGTTTTTCGGTAAATATTTCAACCTCTACTATTCTGATGTATTCAACTTGTATTGTAGTGATTTTGAATTTACAGTTGTTTTCTTATTTCGTTTCATTTTTATTTTCAATTGAATTCTCTCTCGAAAACTAAGTGTTACATCCATTTTTAAACAATCACTTTCTTTCATCTTTTTTGTAATGTGTTTTCATATTTGTGTTTTTATGTAAACTCCTTAGCAATGGTCTAAAAACCATGTGACTATAAGTAGGACTCATAGTCCTTTGACTCTTCTCTATTCGACTTATTTTATTGTATATCATGTTTTTATATCAAGCCTAGTTCATTATTAATTAATTTCCTGACTTGATTTTCTCTTTGTAGAATATTATTATACTGTTCTATATATGTTCTATAATATTTATAACTTTTTTAAAAATAAAAATATAAAAAATTCATGAGGCTTACGCCTTGCGTAAGAAGGGGGTAAAACGCTTTGACTCCCGCATTCACCTTTTCTCAAACACGGGTCATGAAAATTGAAAATTAACTCCATTCAACTAATCTACATGGTTACCCAATATCTCTCTCTGACCTAATCCTCCTCTCCCCCAAACGAAAAACCCCATTCCAACCCACCCCTAGATGCCACATAGACCCGACCACGGTTCAGTTCGAATCGGCGAACCGAACCGGTAACCGGGTTGTTCGAACTGGAACCGAACCAGAACCAGAACCGGTTCGGTTTCTAATTTTCGGAACTGCATCGTTTCGGTTCTGGTTCGAACCAACATTTTAATTTTTTTTCTTAATGTGACTCAGGAAGAAATAGACTCTCCGCATCGTTCGCCATACGCATCTTTACATTCCCAACTCCATTAAACGCTACAATTGCAATCCAATTCCTAGTAACTTGATGACAAAACCCATGAAATGAGACAGATTTATTGAAATTGTACCTTCTTGGACTTCTCCGCTCGCCTACTCACCGAGGACCTGCGTGAACTTCCACTGAGGGCGTGGCGGAATGTCATTGTGATTGGTTGTCGCCGTTCTATTCATTTTTTCTGCGATTGGTCGGCAATCCCGGTTGTTGGTTAGGTGAGATCAACGGTGGCGGTCGATCCTCGAATTCGTCGCCATGATCGGGGGGGGGGGAGTCAACAGAAATAATCCTCATCGGTTCCAGAATCGGAACCGCCCCCCCACCAGCGTGGTTTCGGTTTGTTTCCTCAGTTTGAGGAACTGGGAACCACCGGCTCCGGAACCGGGGCTAAGAAGTAGAGCATGGGGCGATATTGACTTGGGCACTTGTGGAAAAGAAGTTAGGGGAACATACTTCAGTGGGTTGTTATGTTCTATATATCTTATATAAGTATTAGTTCTTGTCTTTGTTAGGATGGATTTCAAAGGAAATAATTTACCCTCAAACCTAATAAAATATCGTTAATGATATGCCATGAAAATTGAAATATTACTCCACTCAATTTGATGTACCTTATTTAGAGTGCATGAAAACAAATGATTTTTTGCTTTTCTTGCTAATGTAGCAAGTAGCCACAATGGCCACCAAATTATTATATCCACGACTTAGGATGCTTCAATTGGTGTGCGTTGGTTTTAAGATGCTTCGATCATGATCAAAGGTTTAAGTTCTCAATTTGTATGCCCTAGGCCATAGTTCTAATTGGTTGTTACTGTGCTTGTCCATTTGTGGCTACTTGACACATAAGGAAGAAATTTCATGATTGTCGCTCTAAATAATGCAGTTCACTGCTCAACTTGGATGGGATTTTTCATTTGCACAATTAATTATTGAATTTGAACCGAAAATATTAGCTTTCAAATCATTTTTGAAAGAGCCAAATTCTCTCTGATTGAATTCATTGCATCCAATATTAATTTTAAGTTGGGAAAATAGTTTTTAGGTCTTAAACAGGTTGAACCATGATCGTTAAATAATTAGGTCAACTCGGGTCATTGAACCCAAAGGGTAGTGTAAGCTGGTAGGAGAAAGAGAAACAGAGTAGAGAGAGGGGAGGGGAAAGGATAAACTTCAGACCTCATTCTCCAAAGAAAAAAATCTCATTCCATATTCATCAAAAAGTAATTACAATGATACGTAAGCCTTTCTTAATGATATATAAGCTGATCCTAAAGAACCAACTGATAAACAAATCTATTCAGGTGATAACAAAGAAATTAACTAGCAAACAAACTAACTAATTGACAACCTAGTTTACCATTTGCTAATGGACTAACCTTTTCTTTTTATTAGGATCAGGTTTCTAATTCTAGAAATATCCTCTTAAATCCTAGTTTAAGTCTAATTAAAAATCCTAACATATCTTTACACTGCATCATTGGGAAGATATTGCTGAATTTACTATATTTTGGGAAGAGTTGTGTTTGAATCAACCAAAATCAAAATAAATCACTCCATATCGAACCTTTTGTATTATTTTTGGGCTAATTCTTTGCCGATTTCACTGATATCAATTAATTACCAATTAATTACCTCTGATACGATTCAATAATTCATCGAAGCATGTTGATAACAAAAGCAAGCTGTTAGGTGTGGTTTGAGGGAAATCAAACAATTTCCATTGGGAAATCAACCACTTTCATCAATTTTGAACGTTCCTCAATGTATTGATCGTCTAGAATATGAAATCAAATATGCTAGATCATTATACTAGTCTTTAAGAAGTTCAAATGTCCAAGGCCGTCATTACCAAGCATGAGATGTGTGCTAGCACACCATGTAACCCTCTTCTCCTTCATCATGCAATACCCCATCCCCCCCACCCACAAAAACACCCACCCACCACAACACTTGACAACCACACCCCCACCTCGAAGAACCTATTTGTTAGAAGAGAACAATGTTGTGGAAAGTGGAAAGTGGAGCGAAGTGGGAGAGTAGGGCTTAGCTTAGGCTTTGGTGGCGATGGCTTCAGCAACGCTTAAGCGGTTGCCAACATTTTTTTTAAATAAGCTTGAAAAGTAAAAAAAATAACAAAATCAAAAGTAAATAGAATGAAAAAAGTGAAAACAAAACATCAAAAAGCAAAAGAGACTTTTTGATGATTCAAATTTCATGCAAATACAAAAATAATATGAAGCATATTAAAGATAAATAAAATAAATATAAACTTGATATTATGTGTAGGAAGACAATCTGAAAAACTAAATTGTTTCACTCTATCATTAAATACAATAATTTACAAGGTATACAAGAATTAATAATTGCGGTGGGAAATTCTCCAGGGACTTTCCCACATGCACAAAATTTGCAAATCACGCACAGAACAATAGATCACAGCAAATGCAAAAAGTTTAACGTGAAAACCCGAAAGAGAGATATTCTACTTTAATTTGAAGGAATTACAAGTAGAAATCAAGTACTCTTTGTGATTATAGGTGTGCTAGGATTTTTGTTTTTCGAACCCCTTTCTCGTTAGAGAGGATGAGGTATTTTTATCCGCCTGATCTGCTTTCATGGGTGAGGATATTTTGGATCTGCGTAACCTCATGACTTGCACGTTACGTTTTCCTTGTAACCGCCCAGATCGTGCCACTTGATTGTTGGGATCGTCATGTCGTGATATCTGTCACCATTCACAACCGCTCGCATTGATATAGATGCATTGCAATGTTTAAAACGTGGAGATGATATGACAGTGTAGTTGGATCCGTGAATCTTTGAGATAATGCTATTTAGCTGTAAGTAGCGCGGGGCTAACGAGCTCCGAAGAGTCTTAGAGCCAGAGTTTTGTGCAACTCCGGGAGGTCTTCGTGTAGAGTTCTGAGAAACTCCGTGGTGGACCCTGTACTGGTGGTTGAATTTCCTGGAAGTGGTGCAGCTCTGGTTAAGCGTTAGACCATGGTAGTTGATGCCTGACCAGTTGTGAGTTTGGGCAGAGGTTCGAGCTCTTCTTGTTGGGCCCATGTCATGCTTGCGGGTGAGCTGGGCCTGCTGATGGTAAGCGACGCCCCAGGTAGGGCATGTGTCGTGATCTCCTGTGAGGTTGAAAATTGACCACTACTGATGTCTCCTCCGCTTCCTCGAAGTTTCCGACAGAGGAGGGGAGCGGACTGATCCATAGCTCTAGTCGTGTACCGTTGAAGCAGTCAGAGGCGTCAATCAGTCTGACGTGTCCTCTTAGGGGGGGCATGTCGACTCTTTGTATTCTAGTGGAAGAAGTTGGGGCGCTCGTTTTGCTTTTGTACTGGTGCATTTAATGCTGCGTCTGAAGAGATAGAGATTGTAGGTGGCGTGTCGAATCTTGCATCCATGCTTGCAGTTAGCTATCATTTGGAAAGTAAGCTGGTTGCGTCGCGATTCGAGCAACGACTGAGATGTGAGGCAGATGGGTACTCGAAGAGTCGTTCCAGTTGTTGCCATCATTGCGATGATGTTAGGATTGGCCATTAAATTGGGGAAAACTAGATTTAGAGTTTTTCATACCCTAAATTACTGCTTTCAGTTTTCTTCCCCAAACTTCTGCAATCCTCTGCAGTCCTCATCAATTTTCGAGAAATGACAAGGGTAAATCTATTGTTGTCGTCGATGAGCCCAGGGGTAAAGGCGTTTCGGATGACAAGGGAAAAATGCGGGCCTGGTGCTCGAGGGAGGCGATGAACTTTGACCCAAAGCCGACGCCCCTTCATAGCCAAAAAGACGTCTTTGAGTACCTGGCGAGGTACAATGTCAATCTGGTGGAAGAGATCACAGTGGAGTGGTGCCCTCTGAAGACTGATGTGATGGTGGCATATCCCCATGGTGGTGTGTTCATCCATCCCCAGATCTTGGCGTTGGAGATGAAGCTTCCCTTAACCGATCTCGTTCGCGACGTCCTGGTATACTTCAGGGTTGCTCTGTCACAATTGACGGTAGGGGCTTGGCGAGTGCTTCTAACTTTTGAAGTGTTGTGCAATCGATTCCTCCCGAAGGCATGCAGGCGTGAGGAGTTTTGTGTCGTATCCATGATGAGGAAGGGTATGGTGACGCTCGTTCCTTCGCCTCCCCAGAGGGGTTGTGACAAGTTGTCAATATACCCGATAGCGATCATGGATGGCGTGACTTTGTTGTAAGGATTACTGGTCCTTGGGAGGCTCTCGCGGAGAACCATGGGAGAGTTCTGATGTCTTGGAACACCAGACCGGTCCGGCAAGAAAGCGAATCGATGTCCCGACTAGTCCAAGAGAGGTCCTAAAGCTTTTTGACGTGGACTACAACTGCCAAAATTGGAGCTGGGTTGGATCTGGCCAGGCATAAAGTGTCTCCGCTGTCTCGAGATCAGCGATGTCGGCTGGAGAGGAAGTGGCAACAGATCCTCTGGTTGAAGAGGAGGGGAAATCCTATTGGAAGATGAGTATTTTTTATTTAACTTTGCTATTTAACCCACTTTTTGATTATGATGTGTAGTTACTTAAATGGGAATATAAGAATAGAGGAAGTTTCTTTTTATCCCTAATGCTATCTAAATTTGTGCTTCAATTTAAATCAATTTGAAATTAAGAGAAAGAAAGGATAAATCATCATCTTCACAATTCAAATTCAAAATCAGAAATATATTTAAAGGATGGATAGGATAAAGCTAATCTTAATTGGAGATAAGGAGGATACTCCAAATTAAATTCGGAGTTTAAAATCAATTCAGATTCAGATTTAGATTGAACACCTCTTAGTATTTTGATCATAATTTTCGCTACAGATATTCAAATCTGATGATTCAAGATGCTACATAAAGAGGAGTTAAAGGGTTACAATTTTTATGTTGATCACTGTGTCCAATTCAGTCTTATGATGAGTCATATTCAGCAACCAACACGCTGACTTGCTGCAAATCAGTTTAAAATTGAATTCTTATATTGAATTGAGATTGAATTAAAACTCCTAATTTGTATCTTATTGTGATTGGCTCTGAGGCCTATTTAAAGAGCTAAAATCTCTCATACTCAAGTATCTCCACATTAGAGATCATAACTTAGGATTTTTTTAGTTTCTTTTTCAAATTTTTTTTTGTAATTTTTAGAATTTAGTTCTAGTTCAAGTTTTGTAAAGAAGAAGGCTCTTGTAATTGAAGGTGACAACATCAATAACAAGGTTTTTATTTCCAATTTATCTTTATTTACTTGCTATCTTTGCTTGCTTTCTCATTTACCATGTTCTTTAGTTTTCATCCCGAGTAGCTAATCTTCTTCATGACTTACTAAACTTTCCACCAGTATTTACAATTTTAGGTTAGAATAAATTGATTGCATCACATGCATGCTTAACCCTAAGAATAGTTAAAGTTCTTGAAGGCACATAACGATGACTGTTTAAATCCATATTTGTTAATACTTTTCAATGGTTTTTCTTATTTTATACTTAGATAGCTTTGATAGTTTAATGTTGAATTTTGGTTATTCTTATTCTATGCTTATAAGGCTTTGATAGTTTAATGTTAGGTCTTGGTTAGTGATTATTTCAAATAGGATTTAGTTTTTATCTTATGTATCTTTGCTTGAATTGAAAGGCAACTCTAAGGTCTAACTTTTATGATCTAAAGTGAAGCAAATTCTTGCATATGTTAGTAAGTCAGTGGTGGTAGATTAGTAGGTCATATTTCTTTAATTCTTTTCTAAACCCTAAATTTCATATTCTTTTTTATACTTCTAACACTTAGCATACAATTATTTTTCTTAGAAGAATACTTAACCGATTTAGTGTTTAAGGAGATAACAAAAAGCTTCTATGGCATTCCTCCCTGTGGGTTTGACTCGCTTAGCCCTTGCTACCGCGGATAAATTGCGAAAGGCAGAGACACCACCAACAATCAGATAACATCTTTCTAACCTTAACTTTTTTCTGTTTTTGTCATCAGGGAGCGTCCAAGTCTCCTCGTGCTCTGGCTCGCAAGCGGGTAAGTAATGACTATGATTTTGTATGCTTGAGTTTCATCAAATGTTGGACTCTGCTTGACACTAGCCTCAGTTTTGCAGAAGAGACGTAGTGTGAACTTTAACTCCGAGGAGGAGATGGAGTTAGTGGCGACCAAGCTGGTTTATACCGCTAACATTAGGGCTTCCAGCCCAGTGGGGGTGACCAAAATGCTGAGGTTGAGCTGGACCCCTCAATTTTGAGGGCTTCGATTCAGAGCCGGGGGTGCTGCTTCCTATCTCGTCATCGGACTCTGAGGGCAAAAGGGGGATGGTGCCCCCGGATGTTGATCGCGAGGTCGAGTTTCAGGTGACGAGGCCTACCCCGACTCCAACCCGCTCGGACTCATCATCTGGGCCTGGAGTGGTGAATGCCGATTCTGAGGGTGCCGTTGTCGTCCCTAATCTCTGCCCTGGAGACCAGCTCAGGAATGCTTCCCTTTAGGTAGTGAGCCCAACTTGTTCCTGCAGATAGGTGGTGAAGTGCCCTTGGCGCAAGGCGATTTTCTCCGAGGGATGTAAGAATTTAGGAGGCTCTAGCTGGCAGATCGAGTGAAGGCATGGGAGGAAGAGTTCTTCTAGGTGAGTTTTGTCTGATTTGATGACGATCCGTTCTTGTACAAGTTTAACTGTGTCTGGCTTGCCTATCTGCAGAATATCGTGTTCGCCATTGAGCTCTTGAAGGTCCAGCAGGAGTCCTTGGCAAAGAGGGAGAGTCATCGCGAGGCTGCGAGGGAGGGTTGATGCCTCCAAGAGGAGGCATGCGACTGATGAACTTATCGGTCTCTGGGTTGATCTGGATCGTGAGCCAGCGGCCCGATGAGAACAAGGGCGAGCTGGACCGGCTCGGGGGGGAGTTAGAGAAGAAGGCAAAGTCGGAGAAGAAGAATTTTGAGCTTCAGGTTGTTTCCAAGGTGTTAGAGGCGCCAACCAGCTCGCTGAGAAGAGGAAGGCAGAGCTGGAGCAGGTGAAGTCTTCTTTCCATGAGAAGACTGGCCTTGGCTTGAACTGTAGTAGGCGATTTTCAAGAGGGATGAGGCCGAGAGGTAGGCAGATGAAGATGCTGATAGACTGTAGAGAGTAGGTGGAGGCCTTTAAGCTCATGAAGTATCGGGCCGGGTACAACGATGGGAGACAAGGAAAAAGGCCGAGGTATCCTTTTGATGTGAGCTCCCTCGTCGAGTAGAACTCCATGGCACCTCCCCAAGAAAGTGAAGCGGAGCGACTGAGGAGCCCCAATACGCCATGAGTGCTTGAGTGTCCTCGGCTTTAATAGCCCCGTATTTGTATCATTTCTTTTCATCAATGAAAACCTTCTTGTGTATCTTTGTGTCTGTTGATTTCTTCAGTTTATTTTTCATATTGATGTCTTATTGTTGATTGCAGCCAAGTGTAGCAGTTGAGGGTGCGATGTCTTCCTCTCCGGGAAGTGCCTTAGTTCTAATGGTTTCCTTGGCATTCGTCAGATCTGCTCAGGTTGTCAGGGAGCCTGGCGTCTACGAGCCTGAAGAGAGGGCTCCGACCCTGACGACTTCCAGGGCGGTCTTGGGAATGTGCACGAAGGCGTGTCCAACCTGGGCCTCAGGGGAGGACCTTGGTTCGCTGCTGATGTGTTTGCGCGCGCGGCGAGAGAGGGTTGCAAGAGGTGGCACCGTTCAATGCCCAGGCTGCCTTTGCGCATGGAGCTTGGGCTACATGATCTCCTGACCTTCCAGCTGGATCAAGAGTTGTCGAGCCACCAGTGTCGAGCCGGGGAGCTCAACAACCAACTATCCATACGGATTAGGAGGTGGGAGGAGCTAAACTGATAAGTGGAGGAGATGACCGAAGCTCTGAGGCAGATGAGGAAGGAGAAGATCGAGCAGGCCGAAAAGCACTTAGCTAGGGTGGAGGGGCTGCAGAATGCGCAAGGGGACATCTCTTGCTAATGCGAGTCTGTCCGCGAGCTGGCGGAGATTGACTCAGTCTGGTCGAAGCTGATTCTGGAGGTCGAGGAGAAGCTCGAGCTTCGTGGCAAAGTTTGGGAGCTGGAGGTGGGTGTCTGAGATCACGAGCGTGTGGTTGATGAGTTAAAAGCTGAAGTGGAGGATCTGAACAAACGCATCCAGGTACATTGGGAGAACCAAAAAATGTGCTCTGAGTTGGGGTGGAGGTACACCCTAGGTGGCACATGGAGCTCAAGGCGTCGACATTGGTGCGATCCAGCCCCTTTTGTAAATTGTGTATTACTGTTACAGAATCCTTTGTATCCTTTATCAGTCAATAAGATGCTTTCCTGTGATGGCTTGCATCCTTCTCGTTAGTTGTGAAGCGTTGTACTAGGGTTATGTGTTGGAGAGTCGGTAAGACTGTTGACTTATCAAACCCATCTCAAGATTTGTTAAGTGTTGGACTCGGTGTGCGAGTCTCTGAGATTGCCAGAGTTTCGTGAGCCGATCCCTGAGATTGAAGTCCTCGGAGTGGTGATGGCCTTGTAGGATGTCTCTGACGTTGAAGTCTTCTGTGAGGCGATGCCCCTGGAGAGCATCTGGAACTTTTGTTGCACGAGTGTCCGATCGCGTTTGACTCAAGCGAGCAGGAGGAAGCAGTTGTTGCCCTGGATTGTACCTTCCGATGTCTCCGTGGTGCCTATTAGTTAGGGCCCTGAAGTGAGTTATAGTAGTTATAATTAGCCATAAGGAATGTTTCCATCTTCCAAGAGAGCCTTCCGAGTGGGCTGAATTGTCAGAACCAAGACCCCGCGTAGGCTGCACGTTGGCCATTAGGAGCGCTTTTATGTTTCAAGAGCATCTTTGGTAAGTTGTGTTCGACTGTTAGGAGTGTCTCTGTTGTAGATCAAGGGTGACCGTATGAGCGTCTTTGTCTTTCAGGAGAGCGTCCGTAGTAGGTCAAGGGTGATGTAGAAGCGTTTTCGTCTTTCAGAAAAGCGTTCATAGTACGTCGGGGGTGACTGTAGGAACGTCTTTGTCTTTCAGTAAAGCATCCATCGTAGGTTGGGGGTGACCGTATAAGCGTTTTCATCTTTCAGGAGAGCGTCCATAGTAGGTTAAGGGTGACCGTAGGAGCATTTTCATATTTCAGGAGAACGTTCATAATAGGGCAAGTATGATCGTAGGATCGTTTCCGTCTTTCGGGAGAGCGTCCATAGTAGGTCAAAGGTGACCGTAGGGGCGTCTCGGTCTTTCAGGAGAGCGTCCATAGCAAGTCGGGGGTGACCATATGAGCGTTTCATCTTTCAAGAGAGCGTCCATAATAGGTTAAGGGTGACCATTGTAGGTCAAAGGTGATCGTAGGAGCGGCTCCATCTTTTAGGAGATCGTCCATAGTAGGTCAAGTACCGAGGAGAAGACCCGAGACATGCCGTCAGAGAATGTTTGGGTTCGAACCGGAGTTGAGTCGTCGGAGGAGCTGTCTGGGCGAGAGCCTGAGATGGGCCATTGGAATTGTTTGAAGGAAAGACTTCGGATGTGTTAATGTGCTTGTTGGTAAAAGCAAGGCCACATAAAATCTTTTGATTGAATGCATTTGAGTCCATGCATAGTACCTTTTCAAGTGAAAAGGATTTTATTGCTTGTCGAGCGTCCTCCCGTCTTGATCTAAGTGCATGAACCTTTGCTCCCTTTGGCGACCTCCGTGTGCGAACCCTGCCAATGGGGTCCGAGCTTCCTAGCATGTTCTCTTGAGTATTCTGAATGACGCGCTTGAGAACCAGGTTGCCGACTTGAAACTCGCGGGCCTTCACCTTATGGTATGAAGCCTGGATCTATTGTTGGTAGACGGTGATACAGATTTGCGCTTGCTGTCGTCTTTCTTTCGATTGATCTTAGGTCAGGCGTAGCTGCACAACATTTTGGTCTCGACCCTTTCTGTCTGGAGCGTTGGCATACATACATCGAAGGGGATGATGGCCTCTGTCTTATATGCTAGGGAGAACGGAGTTTTGCCTGTCGGAATGCGATGTGGTTCAGTATGCTTAGAGCACTTCGGGTAGCCTTTCCACCCACTTGCTTTTCGCCTTGCCTAGGCTCGTGCACATACTGTCGAGGATTATGCGGTTGCTGATATCGGTTTGGCCGTTACCCTAAGAGTAGTAGGGAGTGGAGAAGCGATTAGTGATCTTATACCTGGGCAGAAGTTGGTTAGATCCTGGCTCGCAAAGTTGATTCCATAGTCGAAGATGATGGTATGAGGAAGCACAAAGCGACAGATGACGTTTTGCCAGAGAAATTTCACCACTTATTGTCTTGTGATTTCGGAGAACGGCATCATCTCTATCCATTTGGTGAAGTAGTCGGTGGCTATCAAGAAGAATTTGAATTGGAAAGGGCCCACTAAATCGAGCCCCCACTGCATGAAGGGCTAGGGGCTTCGAAGAGTATGGAGGTCTTGGCTCGGTCGGTTGGAGGGAGCGAACCGTTGACATTGTGGGCACTTCCTCACATATTCCTTGGCGTCGTCGAACATCTTGGGCCAGTAATACCCTGGTTGACGACCTCGTTGGCGACAGATTGTCCCCTGGCTTGTTTTCACAGTTGCCGTCGTAAATCTCCTGCATTACGCTCTTCACTTCCTCGGGTCTGAGGCACCTCAGGTATTGGTCGGAGTGTAATTTGGAGTAGAGCTACTTGTATAGGAGCTCCCTAATGAGTGTACCTTGTGGCCACATGCTACAGCTTCTGCACTTCGTTTTTGCCTCTGGCAGGGTCTCATCCTTGAGATAGGTGATGATCGGGCCCTTCCATCCCAGCGAGGTGTCTAGGTGAAGGATCTCCTTGTCGGGACGCTGGATGCTGGACTCGCGATGTGCGCGACAGGAATCTTCTGCCGAAAGTGGAACTCTGTTGCTGAGGCTAAGTTGGCCAAGGAGTCGGCGTGACTGTTCTCAGATCTCAGAACCCGTTTGAAGTCGCATCGGGGAATCTTGGCCTTTAAGCTGAGGACGGGTTACAAGTATGCCTCCATCCGTTCGTCTTTGGCTGCATACTCCCTGTTGACTTCGCAGACCACCAACGCTGAGTCGTAGTGGACCTCGAGCCCGGTGATTTCGAGGGTGGCCACCATTCTCAGCCCGACGATAACAACTTCGTACTTGGCCTCGTTCGTGGCAGAGAATCCGAGTGTTTATGTCTGCTCGATGATCAGTGTTCTAAATGACGGCCACAGCGGCTACATCGGCTGGAAAAATTTATCGGGGATGGGGATATATCGGGGACATATCGGGGATATTTTCAAAAATCGGATGTCAAAATCGGACTGTAAATATACATATCTTCTTGTCTTAAATTGCATCTCAATAAGACAATATATGCATAAATTATATAAAGCTACATAAAACATCATACTTATATGTTTAAGATATACTTAACTCGATAACTTACATTAAGCTTATAAATGCATAATCACTATTCAAGTGTAGAATCTTCACAAATGCCACATTGCCCCATCGCTCGAATTACCCAAATACCTAACCTAGAAATTGACTGTAAAATGCTATATCGGGTCCAAAATTACCGAAATTGCGGCTGATATATCGGGTCCATGCCGATTTATCGGCGATTTTAGGTGAAAATCGCTATGTCAGTTTGGATGTGCTAAATCATTGCGGCTAGGTGCCGTAAATGCAATATCGGCGCAATATCGGGGTTATATCGGGGATATTTAGAACGCTGTCGATGATGGAGCCCTCAGAGGGTGGTGAGAACAAGCCCGACGTCTGCCCTCTTGCTGTTTGAGGCTCCATCGACGTTGAGAATCACCCTTCCAGAGCGTTGCTGTGTGTTAGAGCACCATGGGTGAACTCAGCAATGAAGTCCGCCAGAACTTGTCTCTTCATCACTGTCCTGAGTTCATAATTAATGTCTTAGGGATTGAGCTCCACTGCTCTATCCGCCCAGTGGTTTTCGGGTTTTCGATGATATTCCGTCAACATGATAATCAGAAAGGCTTGAAAATATTGTCTCAGCTTTCTCAAAGAAACGAAAAAGCTAGAGCTAGTTTCTCCATCCTTTGATACTTGGTCTGGGCTCCGGTTAAAGACTTGCTGATATAGTACACCGGTTTCTGGATGCCATCGTCATCATGAACCAGAGCTCTACTCACGGCAGACTTTGACATGACGAGGTCCGGGTGAGTAGCTTGGATAGGAGTGGCGGGGAAGTCAGATATTTCTTCAGTCCTTAGAATGCGGCCTCGCATTTTTCATCCCAACGGAAGTCTGCTCTGTTTTTCTTTAATGCTTGAAAGAATTGTTTTCATTTATCAGTGGATCGACTGAGGAACCAGTTCAAAGCTGCGAGGCGCCCTTTCAGTATCTATACCTTCTTGATGCATGTCAGTGACTTTATATTCAGGATCACGGATATCTGGTTGGGGTTGGCTTCAATACCTCGCAGAGTGATCAGATACCCGAGGAATTTTTTGAAGGCCACCCTGAAGCTGCACTTGTTCGGGTTTAGCTTCACTACTTTCGGAGGTGGTCGAATGCTTTGCCCAAGTGGTGGTGGTCAGAGCGTCAGACACTCTTCACAAGCATGTCGTTGATGTATTCCTCCATGATATGCTTGATGAGGTCCTTGAGTACTCAGATGACTATCCGTTGGAAGGTGGCTCAGACATTCTTCAATCCGAAGGGCATGACCTTGTAGCGAAGATTCCTCGACTGGTGGTGAATGCAGTCTTGTCCTTGTCAGGCAGGTACATCTTCATCTGGATGTAGCCTGAATCCGCATTCTTGTGCACCGCCTTCGCCTTAACGAGCAGGTCATCTTCGAAAGTGGATAGCTGTTTTTAGGCTAGCTTCATTGAGGTTGGTGAAATCACTGCACATTCTCTACTTGTTGCTCTTTTTCTTCACGAGGACCGGATTGGCGAGCCAGTCCGGGTAAAATGTCTCTCGAATGAAGCTGGCCTGAAGTAGTTAGTCAACCTCATCGCTGAGTGCTTGCTCCTCTCCTCATTCATCTCTCGATTTTTGTTTCACTGGCCTGACTTCGGGGTCGATGGCTAGCCCCTGACAGATGATGTCGGGGTTGATGCCTGGCATGTCGGTGGAAGTCCACGCGAATACATCCATTTTATCGGAGAGGAATTGCTCGAGTATGACCCTCTCGTCGAGGGGGAGCCTCGTTCTGATCTGGAGAGCTCGTTCTGAATGTAGGGGATCTGGGTGAAATTATTCGGCTTCCTCTGACTTGTGTCTGGATTTTCTGACTCATTGGCTGATTCGGAGTCTTGGTTTTTGTCGCTCTGTGATTGCTATTGGTTAGCAATCCGTTTTTGCTTCTTTCTCGCGGGGAATCACTGTCGGAGGTTGAGGCTGTCTCGGCAACCTTCGGCACCTAACCCGATTTTTTCCTGGCAATGGCGCTGATGGTGCAGGACATCACCTGGTCTCCCCGTATCTCTGCGGTTTGTATCGGAGTAGGGTACTGCATGAGCAATTGATCATGGCCTAGGCCATCTCTGGGGTGTCCTCCATGTTGTCTAGAGCACTCCTATACAAGATATTGACTCTACTGCTGTCACGCCCCACTTCCCAAAATAAGCGGAAAAGGAGGCGCGACGAGAGTCGGCGACGTATATACGTAAGGAAAATACCTCACGTATACACGCTAAGCCTAAATGTAACCTGATCAAGCTATAAATCAGAAGCATAATAATCAATGGTCACTGCAATAATACATATAAGACTACACAATGATAGCAGATGAATAATGACAAGAAGATGGCAGCTGAAAGCGATAAAGGTAGAATCAAAGATGGCAGAAATATAAAAGAGATGAGGATACCAGAAACGAAAGAATGAGCGTCCAGTTCCTCGCAAGAGGTACAGTCTCGTCGAACACCTGCACATTAGAACAATCGTCCAATATCTGGACGTGCAAATCCAGGGTCGTCAGAACGCGACCATGGTGAGTGTTGTGTAAAGGGGAAAAAGCTCGTGCAGAAACAATGTGCATAAATAGTAATAAGAACAACTGCAAATATAAGAGACTAAATAACAAGATGAATAACTGAACAATAATATTCATGAAAGCAACACGAATAAAGATAGCAAGAATAAGAGTACATGTACAAGACAAGTAAAGCAACTGTAGTAAACAACAAATGTCTAGATGTGCAACCTATCACATGTCACTAGGTTGATATCCAAGTCTGGTCATAAATCTAGTCCTGATTACAATCATGGGTCTATCATAATGATATATAGATATTCAACCAGGTGATTACAGTCAGTCACAAAGTATCAACAGTTTATTATTAATTATGTCAGCGAACACCAATTGTCACATGTAATAGACGCATCCCATACTACGCCTACCACACATGCCAATCGATGCCCTTAAGTTATTGAAACTGATCGGTTGGAGACATTGTCCATGCTTTAGGTGGGTCCCGTGCATACCCGGGACCACGGCCCAGACTCCTGGCGCTGAACCAGGACCTACCGCAAGGTAGTCAGGAACATGTAAACAGGAACATGTACATGTATAACATGTATAACAGGAAACATGACGGGGTGCCAGTCACCCCACGGGAACCCTGCAGTGGAACCCTCTTTCGGCTGCGCAACCTAAATCCTAGGTTCACCCAAAATACAGATGCTGTCTCCTCCATCAATCTCCCCAATCCCAGTGCAAGTTGTTTGTTATCATGTTTTAGTTTATCAAGATTATTTAGTATACATGTTACTTAAATCTCTGGGATGACTCAGTGGTGGTCACGGTAACAATATCAACATGTGAAAGTCAGGGTACCGGTATAACAGGAGTATATAATATCAAGGAACATGATACCAGCATAACATGAATATATATAACAAGTAACAGGCGGGTGTTGTTACCGTGTAATAATATTTTCCCAGCAAATTTCAGTAACATGAACATGATAGTTGTCAGGTATATATATAAAGAATAACCAGTCAGGTTTCACAGGTAAGACAAGATATTCAGGCTGAGTAATGATCTACTGTCAAGAATAGAACAATCCAGTCAAAGTATACTATAACTCAGATTCTCAAGACCATCCATACATCACTCTTAAAGTCACCAATAAGTAAAGTCGATCAATAGCTATCATGAAACTCTGAACATATATTATAATCACCAATATCAATGAGATCACTCTCATAACTCTATCTTCCTAACTAAATTGATCAGTCACTATACATGAAGCACACGGTATGTCCTCAATATCAACAAGTCAACATACTCCATAATCATAACTACAGATGAAATATCCTCCAATAACATGTGGTCTAGAATATCTATTCTTGGTACTCAACATCAACAACATATCATCTAAACAAATCCCAATTGGTCACAACAATAAACTGACTACGTCAATCTCATCTCAATACAAGTCAGACTCCAACATAAAGAATATAGATTCTGGATAACTACTAACTCAAGATCAATCTAAGTCACAACTCAACTAATTCAATCATGTCTAATATGTCCTCAAATACCCAACTATGAATCCAAGTCATTACAACTAACTCATGATTTCCAATAGTTCCATAACAATCGAGTATCAATACACATCGAGTAATCTGATACATAAACTGCTGTTCCAACATATATCAATCATCAAGTTTAGTTCTCTCACTCTAACAATCTAATCGGATTCCCAAGTTCTCAAGGGTTCACATTTCTATTAAGGTTAACATCAGATCCCAACACTTGACAACATATCCAATCCATGCATATAAGATCTATCATGATAAGTCAAGTCATTCCATCTAATATCTATCCCTCAATATCATATACATCTATCAATAACCAATACATAATCCATGGGTGAAGTCCACAATCCATCAAGGAACCATGCACAGCTGACAGACAGGTATTAGTCGACTAGGGCTATATACAAGTCGACTAGAAGAAGGTATAGTCGACTAATCAAGTGGGCCAAGTCGACTACACCTAGGCCAAGTCGACTGACAGGTAAGACTAATCGACTAACCGAGATACAAAGAGCTATACAACTTCCAGGTCAGCCTATTAGTCGACTAGGGGCAAGGTATAAGTCGACTACACTAACTATTAGTCGACTACTATATGTATCAAGTCGGCTAACAGTGGAAATACAGAGAGTCCAATATCTCCTAGAAGCTATACTAGTCGACTAGGGATTTGGGGTTAGTCGACTAACAGAGGTGTTAGTCGACTATAATCATGGGCAAGTCGACTAACCTACCCTGCAACCTGATACTGAATAAAACCTGCACAATATGCTCAATCTCCCCATCCTCTCAATTACTCTCATGCTACATCCTGATATGTCTACAATAATCATCTAGATATTCATAGGACAAACATGGGGGTTCTAACATGTATCAAGAATCATGCATATCATATTCCTATGCATCCAACATGTAAAATAAACGGAAGATGATCGTCCCTCTTCATGCTCGGTGATCTCCACACATAAACATGTAACACATCAAATCATATCACAAGCACAACATATCTATAATCACTTAATGAATAAAGAGAGAAGGAGAGAGAAACACTCACAATAAAATTTAATCAAAGAAGCAAGACACTCACAAAATAATGAAGTAAAATACTTACAAAACAAATAAGTGATACACTCACCTGAGATCCATCCCAAGTCCGAAGCACTGAGATTACAAGGCCTTGATAAATCTACATGAATTATTCAATAGGAATTGTTAGATTTTTAAAAAGATATTTTAAGGAGTTCAAATCTTGATTAATTAGTTTGGGAGTTGGAGATATGATGCTTTAGGTTTAGTGAATTTAGTAGGTTTAATTTAAACCAATTTCTAATTTTTGTTTGATTTTTAATAGGCTTTAATTATTAAAGTACTTAACGGTTCTAGATTTATCATTAAGGAGAAATGATTTTAAAGTGGGGGATTTGAATTTAATTTCATGTTGCTATATGTCTAAAACTTTATCATAGAAAGTAAAAGTGTTGTAAAATATTATTTATATTTTTCTCTATTTTATTTTGATATTTTTAATCAATTAATTAAATATACAAATTCTTTCTCTTTCTTTCTTCTTTTCTTTTCCTTTTATTTTGCCCTCAGGCCAAGCCCTCAGGCCCAGGCCCAGTTCAGATTTTTCTTTTTTTTTTTTTATAAACACAGGCCTGGCCCTGTACTGCCAGGCCCAGGCCCGGCCAGTCTCAGGCCGGACCAGGCCAGGCCCAGGCCTGGTCCGGGATTTCTGTGTTTTCATATTTTTTTTTGTACTGGGCTTGTCTGGTGCAGCCCAGCCTGGCCAGACCCGGGCCAGGCCGACGCAAGCCAGGCCTGGTCTAGTCAGCCTGTTTAAAGTTTGTTTTTTTTTTTAATTTATAATAAGCCCAACCCGGGCCTGCCAAGCCCGGGCTAAGGCCAGGCACGCCTGCTCTCGGCCAAGCCGAGAGCAGTGCAGCAATTCTTTCTTCTTTTTTTTGTTTTTTTCTTTATTTAATTTTCCTTTAAATCCTTTATAAAAACTTTAAAAGTGTCAATATAAATTATTTGATCTTCATCAAATTTTTAGTGGGATTTTAGATTGGATTTTAATGTTGAGTTTTGATGTATAAACATATTCATGGAGATTATAGTAGGACATGATTTTAATAAACAATTTATATCAAATAAATTTTAATAAAATAAATTTTGATAAAATAAATTACTTACTTGATTTGTGATCCCCTTAACATGTTCCTCAATTTGTACTTCAAGATCTTTTGTTCATGAGGAGAAAAGAAGGCAGGAGATGAGTAGAGTTGCGCCAGGATTTTCTTTTGGAGGTAGAAGAGAAAAAAGAGTTTGGAAGAGAAGAGAAAGATGAAAGTGGGGAGAGTTGGATTAGGGTTTCTCTTGAGGAAGAAGAGAAAAAGGGGTTTGGGTGTTTATATAGGATATAAGATATTTTAGAAATATGAATTCTAATTAGATTTAAATGGCTTAATTTAGTAAGATTGGATAAGAATTGAAGGTTGTTAAAAATCTCAAAGAGATTTGGTTTAGATTTGAAATTATAGATTTGAATTAGGATTAAGATTGGATTTAGGGTTAATGGGTAAGGGTCTCATGATAATGGGTTTTGGGCTTTAATTAAAAGAAATAAGAAATATGGAGAAATAAGAAAATAGATATTGGGCATGTGGGCTTAGAATAAAAAGAAAATAAAATGAAATGAAAAGGATAATGGGCTTGAGCTTATTGGGCTTGAATGAAAATAATAATACTACTAATAGTGATTAACAATATCAGAATAATAATTAACAATAATAATTACAATAATAATAATATCACTAGTAAAATAAAATAAATACTTTAGAAAAATAAAAATACAGTATTTTAGATTAGGGATATTACAACTGCCGGCATTGATGAGGATTTTGGACACCTGGCAATTCTTGAAGAGTAAGGTGATGATCAGAGCGTCGTTGTGCGGGAAGAGGGCAGCGTGGACGTCCGCGTCTGAGAAAGTGATGGGCCTACCTGGGGCCGAGGGTGGACCCGTTTAGACCATGCGACGAGCCATGTTGACATAAATGGCCCTCTCCTTCTTGATAGTACCCTCTATCGAAGAAGCACTAAAGATGGCGTTGACCTCATGATAGTGGATGAGGGCTTGTGTTGCATGTCCCTCTGGCTGTGATGTCTCGGGATTTTCTTTGTGCACCCTGACCTCTGAGGGCTGCCCGGGGTCAAGGATGAATTCCTTGAGGTATCTCTGATTCACTAGCTCTTGGGGCTACTTTCGGAGGTACAGGCAATTAACGGTTTGGTAGCCCATCCCATCGTGAAAGGCGCAGTACTTGCCGGCTCCTGAGCCTTTTGAGTTTGGTGGGATTGGCTGAGGCACCACTCTTGATCCTTGATTGCCGTGAATACGTGATCAACGGAGATTTTGAAGGGCGTGAACTTTTCTTCTCCGTTGGTTTTCGTCTGATTTTAAGGGGGGCTTCTTGTTGATATTGTCGAAAGCCCGATTCTGGCTCTTCTTGAGAGCGGCAGGAGGCGGCTTCGACTTTTCCCCCTCATCGCCCCTTCTTAGGAGAGCGATTGTCTGCACTTCGGGTCGCATCTTCAATCTGAATGTACTTCTGGACTTGAAAGAGGATGTATCTCATCTTGGTGATTTCATGCTTCACCAAGTGCTTGTAGAAAGAGTGACATGCTGCCCACTGATGAATGTTGCTGCCACAATGTCTTCATTGCAATTATAAGCCTAAGCCATCTTACTGACGTAGTGCTTCAGATTCTCTTCGAGCTTTATCTTGACGGTGAGGTGGTTTTTGTTCTTCTTGAATTCGCGTGAGGAGGCGAATTGGCTGTAGAAGACTTGCCTCACCTTCTCGAAGTCTCAGAGTGAATGGCTCGGAAGAGAGTAGAACCAGTCGGAGGCGGCTCTCTTGAGACTGGAGGGGAACACCCTGCTCATGAGTTCATCGTGGGAGTAGACCACCATCTTATCCTGGTAGTGCTAAAGATGTTGGATGGGGTCTATTGCTCCGGAGTAGAGGTCGAAGCTCGACATCACGAATTTTCTCGAAAAACGGTGGGCCGTGATATGCTCTGAAAATGGTGAGCTGGAGAACTTCAAGTCGTACGAATCCATCTCATGACGAGGATGTCAATTTGATCCCTTGATGTACTTCTGAACCAAGTTGGCGACGTCCTCAATGCGAGGAATTTTTGAAGTCTTGTATGATTCAGAAGATTCGGAACATTCACCGTTGCTGGGAACGTAGGTCCGGTCGTGCTTCTGACTGATTTTAGCCTGGGCGAAGTCGTTGGGATTAGGTGATGACTTGTCATCCCGAGACCCTCCGGTCTTATAGCTGCGGGAAGACTGGGGCCTTCACAGGACCTCGAGTTGGGCGAGCAGCTGGTTCTGGATGTGGTTCGAAGCATCTCTCTCCAGTGCGGCTTACTGGGCGCTCACGCCACGCGCTCACGGGCTGCTCGTTCGCTCGCGGGTCGCCTCTGGTCGCTGCTCGTCCAACTGCTTCTGGAGACTGGTGAGCATTTGTAGGAGTTGGCTCTCAAGGGGAAGCTTAGCCTCGAGTTCGTTGCCCCCCTCGCCGGTGAATTAGTCGAGAATGAGTGCGCTTCCCCGACTTCTTCGATGAGGATGTCGGGGTGAGGAGGACCCCGTGCCTCCAGCGGTAATCGATTTGCCCTTCGAAGAGGCATCGGTAACGACTTGAGAGGAGCTTTTTTTAGGTGGGGCCATCTCTGTCTGACGAGGCTTTTTTGAGAAAGGTTTGAAAAGGGGAGATCTTGAGTGAGGACTCAAAGATCTCAATGAAAACACCAATTGTGGCGGAAAATTTTCCAGGGACTTCCTCACTTGCACAAAATTTGCAAATCGCGCACAAAGCAGTAGATCACAACAAACGCAAAAGGTTTAACGTAAAAACTTGAAAGGAAAAAAACCATGAAAGGATAGATGTTCTACTTTAATTCGAAGAAATTACAAGCAGAAATCAAATACTCTGTATGATTACAGGTGTGCTAGGGTTTTTATTTTTTGGACCCCCTTTTCGTTAGAGAGGGTAAGGTATTTATATGTGCCTAAGCTGCTTTCATGGGTGCGGATATTTCGGATCTGCGTAACTACACGACTTGCATATTATGATTTCCTTGCAATTGCCCAGATCATGTCGCTTGATTGTTGGGTTCGTTATGTCGTGATATCCGCCACCATTCACAACCGCTCGCATTGATATAGGAGCGTTGCGATGTTTAAAACGTGGGGATGATCTGGCAGTGTAGTTGAATCCATAAATTTTGGAGATAGTGCTATCTAGCTGTAAGCAACGTGGGGGTAATGAGCTTTGGACAGTCTTAGTGCCGGAGTCTTGAAACTCTAGGAGGTCTTCGTGTCGGAGTTTTGAGCAACTCCGTGGTGGTGGACTTGCACTGGTGGTTGAATGTTCAGAAAGTGGTGCAGCTCTGCTTTAACGTGAGACTTGGGTAGTCGATGCCTGACCAGTTGTGAGTTTGGGCAGAGGCTCGAGGTCTTCTTATTGGGGCCATGTCATGCTTGCGATTGAGCTAGGCTTGCTGATGGTAAGCGATATCCCAGGTAGGACACATGTCGTGATCTCCTGTAGGATCGAGAATTGCACTACAATAATGAACACTAGAACAATCATGAAGATAAATGTAAATGTCAAAAAGACGCAAAACATGTGCTATGCAAAATATAATACATAAATATAAAAAAATGATGACCGGCAAAGGAGTCAAAATTGGGGGAATTTTTTCTCAAAAAATAAAAAAAGTGGTAACAAGAGATAATACAAAAAAAGGGGGAGATTAATAAATATTTTATGTGATTTGTATTAGTTATATGCAATAAATAACAAAGAATTCATCATTTTACTATTTTGAAGAGTAAAGATGACAATGAATATCAGGATAAGAATTTAAAAAACACATAATATAAAGAGTTATGAAAGTTTGCAAATTAATAAGAGAGTTTTACACCAGAACTACTATATTAAGAAATACCGTTTTGAAGACTTGCAGGAACTTATTTTCATTTCATGATACTTTACTTGTCAATGGTGGGCTATGGGTAAGACTATAAAGAGGTGATGGAGAGGTAATAAATGGAAATTACACCTTTATTCCACTTTTGCTCGCTAAAAAATGGGTTGAAGTATAATGATGATTGCCTCGACCCATTTTTGCTTCAACATAGTTCATTGGATTGTTGTGTTTGATACCTTATATAAGCTCTAATTCTTCTCTTTCTTAGGGAGGATTTTTGAAGCAATCATTACACTCAACTTTAATGATTTATCATGAATAATATGCCATGAAAATTGAAAATTTACTCCACCATTCAACTTGATCTACATTATATCAAGTGCATAAAAGTTCAAAATTCAAAAGATTTTGACTTTTCTTGCTTATTCATCAAGTAGCCATAAATGGACTGGTCGAATTAGGATGTTCAATTGGTGTGCATTGGTTTTAAGTTGCTAAGATCATGATCAAAGGTTTAGGTTTTCAATTTGTATGCCCTAAGCCATAGTTCTAATCAACTTGCTACTTTGGGATGTCTATTTGTGGATGTACCTGACGTATAAGACAGGAAATTTCATTATCTTTGCTCTAAATGATCCAGCTCAACGCTGATGGAGTGCATTTTCTCATTTTCAGAGTCAATTATTGACTTTGAACTAGAAGTATTAGCTTCCAAATCATGTCCGAAAGAGCCAAACTCTCTCGGATTGCAGTCCCAGTATTAATTTTAAAGTTGGGTAAATAGTTTTTCGGTTCTAAGCAGGTTAAGTTGGGTCATTTGACCCAAAGTATTGTTGTAAGCTGGTAGTTGAAAGAGAAACATAGTAGAGAGAGTTTTTTTTTCCCCCCTTAACGAGAGGAGGGTTTTTTTTTTTTTTTTTTTTTTTTTTGGGTGGGTGGGGAGGGGGGGGGGGGGTTGGGGGGTGTGCAGATAAACTTGAGACCTGAATCTACAATGAAACAAAGTCACATTCCATATTCATCCCAAAAAAAAAATTACAATGATACCTTTAACCTTTTTTATAGGAAATGATAGACAAGCCGATCCTAATCTAAAAGAACCGACTGATAAATAAATTTATTCAGGTTATAACAAAGAGATTTAACTAACAGACAAATAAAGTAATTGTAAAACTAATTTATCATTTGCTAACGAACTAACCTTGTCTTTTTGTTCGCTTTTATTAGGATCAGTTTCAAATTCTAGAAATATTTTCTTGAGTCCTAACCTAAGCCTAATTAAAAATACTAACTAACTAAACTTTTCTTACCCTGATCCACCTTACACTTCTGCTGCGAACTCCCCTAAAATTAAAAATTAAAGTAAAGACTAAAAGTATGCAAGCTGAACAGCTGAAACTGAGAAAGGTTTCACACCTACATCAATTTCACTTCTGTTGTTTCTCGAGGCTTCCAAGAGGTCTTCATGTCGCATAACCTCTTTCTTGCTTTGTTGGTCTTCACAAGTTAGTATTGGGGACTAACCAACAATTTTCCAAAAAAGCAACAGATTAGGAAGTGGCTCCAACAACAATGGGAAAAATGCCTTAACGGATACGACTTACAAGGACATGCTAGGCTGGAAGGCAATTAGGCATAAGTGGATTTAGAATGACAAACTTCATTGATTTTGATCACATGTAATGCTTTTGAAGAATAGGTGGAAATGGCTCAAACTCAGCTTTCCATGGTGCAGATCTGCTCTGTGTGGCTTGAGGTCAGTTAGTTTTGGATCAGTTTCAACTAACACTAAGTTGACATGTATTGAATTAATTTGCATGTCTTCAGGGGTGTCAGAATTTGGTGATTAGACGGTGATAACAAGCAGTACAATAGATGTGGCAAATGCAACTTAGATGAGAAACCTCTCTTTAATGAGCCTAACAAGATCCTCAATCTGATGCTTAAGGGTTCATTTCTACAAAGCACGAACACGCCTCAATCGTCACCGTATACGTGTCGGGCATGTGTCAGACACGAACATGTGCCTGACATGTGCCTGATACATGTCGAACATGGTTTGACTGTTCTGACACGAGTCAACTTGGTTGACTCACTGGACAAACTCAGTCCAGACACGTCTCTGACACGATGACTCAGTTATCGGGTAGGGAGAGCTGGAGGGAGTCTGACCCGACCCGTTACCTATATACCCTAAATCTCCAAATCCCAATCCCAAATCGATCTCTCGCTCAGATCCCAAATCGATCTCGTCGTCGATCTCGTGGTGGTGGATCGATGTTTTCGCAGCGGTGGATCAACGTTTTCGTGGTCGATCTGCTCTCTCGGTCGGCTATGGATCGACATTGTTTGGCTGTGGATCGTCGCTATAAGCGGTGTCTCGTCATCCTCGATCCAGAGAGGTAAGCTCTCTCCTCTCTCGATCTATCTTTATCGATCTGATTACGTCGTCGTCAGGTAATCCTCAAGTCGCCGTCGTCAATCCTCATTCGAAGTAGCTGTCATCGTCCTCGTTGGTAATTTTGTCCTCCATCTCTCCCTACCCGATATCGGGTAGGAAGAGATGGAGGGAGTTCAACCCGACCCGTTACCATACTAAATCCCTAAATCCTGATCCCAAATCGATCTCTCTCTCTCTCAAATCCCAAATCAATCACGTCGTCGACCTCGTGGTGGTGGATCGACGTTTTCCTGGCGATGGATCGACATTTTCGTGGTCGATCTGCTCTGTCTCAGTCGGCTATGGATCGTCGTTGTTTGGCTGTGGATTGTCGCTGTTGGCGGTGATCTCGTCGTCCTCGATCCAGAGAAGTAAGCTCTCTCTCTCTCTCTCTCGCGATCTATCTTTCTAGATCTGATTACGTCGTCGTCAGGTAATCCTCAGTCGCCGTCGTCAATCCTCATTCGAAGTCGTTGTCATCGTCCTCGTTGGTAATTTTACCCTCTGTCTCTCTCTTTCTCTCTCTCTCTCGATCTCTTTTCCCAATGTCTCCTTTCTCTCTCTCTTGCTGCTCTCTCTGCTTTCTAACTATCTGTCTCTGCTCTCTCTTTGGGAGAGGGAGAGCAGAGACAAAGAAAGTTAGAGAACAGAGAGGGAGAGACAGAGAAAAGAGCAAAAAAAAAGGAGCACAGATAAGACTCTTTTTCTGCTCTGTGTATCTTCTTTTTGCTTTCTCTGCTATGGATCTCTCTCTCTCTCTCTCTCTCTCTCTCTTTGAGAGCAGATCCAGTGAGATGGCAGCGAGAGAAAGCAAACCGAGAGAGGTCCAGAGCATAGAGCGGACAGAGCATAGAGAAGAATTGCTTAGGATTTTATAAATTTATTTATATATGATAATAATAATAAATATTTCTTGCCGTGTATTTGCATTCTGTTTTTTTGGATTTTACCGTGTCTGTGTCGTGTCCGACACCCGTATCCGTGCTCCATAGGTTCATTCTTCAAGGGAACGAGTGGTAGCGGGTGCAAAAGACATATTGGCATGAAAAGTGGGGTAAATATGGAGAAGATAACCCAGGGGAGGGTTTCTGGTACCACTTTTATTTAGGCTGATGGGAGAAACAGGAATACTGTAGAGAAGAGGATGATAAACTTAGAAACCTCAGTTTCCAGGGATATAAACTTCCATTCCACATTCACCAAAAACTAAGTACAACTCGTGCCTTAGCCCTTTTATAGGAAAATAATAAATAATACCTGATTGTAACCTAAAATATCTCACTTGCAGACAAATATAATCAGTCCATAGCAAAAATGTCTAACTGACTGGCAAAGATATTGAGTCACAATTTTTTTTTACCAATTGCCAACTAACCTCCCTTATCTTTTAACTCCTTTTATTTGGATCAGATTTTAACTCCTAAAAGTTATCTCTTGAACCTTAATCGAAACAATATAAAATCTTAACAAGCTAACTTCTCTAATCTTAATCCATCTACAATTTTGCAAGGAACCCTCATAGGAACAAAATTAGAATTGAGACCCGAGTAACATAGAAAGTGCGCCTTTGAAACTGAAATAGGTTTCACGTCTACATCAATGGGCTGGGCAGTTTAGACCTGAAACCTGATCCGCTTATTAAATGGTTATGCCAGTCAACCAATTTGTTACTTGTACCTGATTAAGCCTACCTATACCCGTAATCCAGGTAACTGCTGCTTGACACAAAATCACCACTAGTAAAATATACTTATAAGAGTATGGAAGTCTATAAGCAAAAGATGGAAACATGCAATAAATGCAAAGTGCAAAAGCTGATGGTACATATATGACATTTTAGTGATGGTTGATTGGTATTGCCTTTGTACTATGATGCTTTTCCACAGAAGGGGGGGGGGGGGGGGGGGGGGGGACAGCAAAGAGGAAGGAGGGAAAAAGTGCAAGAGTGAAAAGCTGACGGTATCTGTAGGACATTCTAACCATGGTTGATTGGTATTCCCTATATTGTGATTCTTATCTACACGTGCACACGACGAATGGAAAAGCAGGAGAAGTCAGAGAGAGAAACGATACTTTATGTGCAAGTTTACAAGGATATTATTAATGTGATGATGGTGGCCTTAACTTATTTAGCGTCAAACTATCATGTGTAAGCCTTGTGTAATTATTTCAGCTTCTCTGAAGAAGCTTCCCACAATTCTTGCATGTTTAACGGTTAACTTTTGTGTGTGGTTCATTTGTCTTGCTGCAAAGGGTAATCTTTGATAAAGATGATTTTTCCATGATCTGGCTGAAATCTTTTGATGTTTTATTCCATTTTAATGGTATTGTTTAATTCAGAGCAGAGGAAATAACAACCTTAGAATGGATTCTGGAGAAAATACAGATGAAGAACAAGACATATCTATGGAAATTGGAAAATCATGATAAATCTTTATGGGTTAAATGCATATACTGTGACATTACAACCATTGAGATGTTCTAAAGAACATCAATGAATTTTTGATGTAGTGAAGATATGTTCACTGAAACAAAAAAAATTTCCTAACAAAATGCCTGCTAACAATTTGGAGACCTTGAGGACTAGAAGTGTATGAGCATGTAGAGTATCCATTGTTCTTGTCTGTTTAAGTGTGTCAAGATCTAAATTATTTTGTTAAACATGTGTTTACGGATGAGAATGAGCATGCCCATGGGCTCCTCATTCGACATGTTCGATAGAAAATTTTCTATAGGAATATGAATTTTCTCATATTCCTATAGAAAATTTTCTATTGGGCATGTCTAATAGGGTTCCCGTGGGCATGCCCATTCTCATCCCTACATGTGTTTGATAAAAAAAATAAACCAAATCACTGGAAAGGGGAACATTCTGTTAAGGACGAGATATAAACCATAAGCTGTAATGTTATGGGCTAAGTGTGTGACTTGGTTCATACAAAAGCTCAATTTCAGAAAATTGTTTTCGTCATGTACTGTTTAGTGGGTTTGTTTTTATAGTTTGATGCTTCAGTCAAGGCAGATTACTCCATTTAGCTTCGCTGAATGGAATCTGCAACCCACACCTAAAACTAACATCACGTGCAGCATAATAGTGGTAATATATCATGTATTGTCCTTGTTCTTTCATTCATAAAATAGTGTCTGATGTTCTATATTCATTGTTCTTCACACAGCTTGATAGTTGATGGTTTGACTCCAATGTTTTATCTACTCCACCATGATTGAAGTGGTTCCTACAGATTCTTTTTCGTAAAATTTGGTACGAGAGTGCTGGAAAAAGAAAATGAAACTCGACCGTGTTTAATATGCTGTGTTGATTTTTTTTTATATGGAAGATGATATCTAAACTGTGTAGATTTCTTTATGTGGAAGTTGATATCTAAACTGTGCCTGTTGTCTCCTCTGAATGTTTAGAATTTTGTGTAAATTTAGATCCATAGCATGTAAGGATCCAGGGATTGATATGCTATGGATCCAGGGATTGAGTCTTGAATACAAGATCCAACCTGTCTGACAGCATATTGATTTTATATTTACCTGGTACGGTTTGTCAGTGATTTGTTCGTATTGGTGTTGAGATTTTTCCAATGGATTGAGAACGGTCAATTTCGCATCACAAATGAGGAGTGTATCTAAATCGAGGAGAAATTTAAAATTTTAACCAGTAAATAGACGTAGACAAAGAGTTTACGTGGAAATCTAACATGAGAAAAATCACTGGAGGAGAGAGAGAATTCACCATATTTTCCCCCCTTTTTTCCTTTTTACTTACAGGATCCCCAGTTTATAAGTAAAATGTGGTGTTGTAACTAATGGTGCGAATTTCTCTTTAGGGCCTGTTTGGTTAAGGGTGGAAGTGAGGAAGTGAAGGAGTGATAATAGTTCCCTCTGGGACTTGAGAATTGGTTAGTAAGTTTTCTGGTGTTTGGATGTTTTTGGGAAGTGTGGTTTGAAAAATGTTATGTCTTTTTTAGTGTTTGGATGGTAATTGAAAGTGGAAGTGAAAAAGTTGACCACAAAGTTGATCACAAAATAATATTAAAATAAAAATTAATTAAGAAAAATAAAAAATGAACTGTAATTAGAATGCAAGTGAGATTTACATGATCTAAAAATTAACTGTTTTGTGTTACAGCTTATTACAAATGAGATTTACATGACCATAAAATTAACTGTAACACTCTGGAAGTGAGGAAATGATTGTGTAAAAGAGAAAAGGAAAAGGGGTTTTCTTTTTTTTCTTTTTCTGGTGTGTGGATAGATAGGGAAGTGAGCAATTATATTTTCCCATTTCTTTACTTCCGCTCACTTCCTTGCAACCAAACACCTTTGTGATTCATGATTTGTGCACTGGGATCTTTTTATAACCGTTCAGACTGATGCGCTTTATCGTTGGGATCGGCATGCTGAGACACCCGTCACTATTTATAACCGTCCTCATTGAAATAGGGGAGTATTTAGAACGTGAGGATACCATGGCATGCTTATGTGATCTGAAAATCTTGTTGCTGAGCTATATCCAGTGTGAGTCTTGGAGAGGTCTGGTAGTCGCGGCTGTCGGGGAAAGAAGGAGATCGAGGTCCTCGAGAGGCCCGAGACTCTCCTCGGGGTTGACTATGAACTATCTGGTATCTCGGGTTCGTTGTCTACTTGCGATACTCTGAATATGTTTGGACACGTGTCGTAATCCTGTTGCAAATCGAAATATGATCATTAGAGATGCTCCCTCCGCTTCCTCCTACTCTAAGTCTTGGTAGGAAGTAGTGGAGAGGACTGATTTATCTTCTGGCTCGAGAAGTCGAGGCGTTGTTAGTACTTTGGAGGGAAGTGGTCAAGATATCTCTTCACATCTTGAGCATTTTGGAAACTGGAGCGGGTGAGCTGGCACTAGTAATTAGGATCTTGACTTCATGATGAATAAGATCGTATGACAGAGATGGATCTGGATGATTCGACATGTAAAATTCAAGATGTGAACTGACTCTTGGGGATTGGAATTTTGAACGGGAGATACTTTGGCTTTCTTCACATTTATAAATAGGGTAGATCTTTGAGGAGACATTTGCTCATCATTTGAAGACTTTTTGCTTTCAAAATTCTTATTTTGGTGGGTGCGATGTCTTCTTCGTGCGATGAAGGAAAGAAAGAAAGGGTGAAGGCGGTTGTTGTGCCCCTAATGTTCAGGAGTCCAGTTGTCGGGAAATGTCAATCTTTGTGATGGGTTCATCGGGAAAACATCAGTTTTGCAACGAGAGGCCCGACTATCAGGAAGGATAGGCAAGGTTCTTGCTTCAGCCTGGTCTATTCGTCTGGTCTTCGATCAAATGGGTTCAGCCTAGTCTCTTTCCTGATAGTGTGTATGAGGTAGGAGTGGGTTTGTGCGGGGCATGTTTGATGATGGTTCCATTCTCGTCGCTGAGGCACACGGATGCCCGTCTTCACTCGTTGAATGTTGTTGCTTTGCCCGTGAAAGTTCTTTCCTTGTGGCAAGCAACTGGAGAGAGGTGTGGGGTATTCCCCGGGATCTCTGTTGAAGAATCGTCTCGTCTTCCTTCGCTCCGAGTTCATCTTCAAAGTCCAAAGGTTCAATGATGACATCATCACTGTCTTGCTGTCTTCAATCTGTGGTTTGAGACGTGATCTTTGGTTCTTGCATTTTCCTGGGAGTTCTCAGTATCATCGCCCTCTTGGGAGTGATATGTTGCTTGTTTGGGAATCATTTCTTGAATGTTGTCGTGGACGTTGTGGCGAAAAGTGTATCTATTTTTCTTTTCAAAAAGCACAAACATGTGATAGAACTTGTATTACTCTTGTGAGATGTAACCAAATTTATATTTGGACGGATGTAATCGGAAAACTTGCAATAAAAGTAAAAAATTTTGAAATAGAAGAATTGTTTGGATCTTGCCTAGTTTGTTTTGTCATCACTCTTATTGTTGGATGTCTGTCCAGAGAGCTTGCTTTGACTCCGATATGTTTGGAGCAAGCTCGGTTGGTAGTTCTCGATTAGGTGTTTGTCCCACAGCGGTACCTGTAAGTTTTACCTCCGCGTGTAGGAAGTCTCAGCTACGAAGTTGAGCCTCCGAAAGGGGGAAGTCCATGCTACAGAGTTGAGCCTTCGAAAGGGGGCAATCCCTACTACGGAGTTAGACTCGCATTTGCTTCCGAGTGGGAGATATCCCATATGCGGAGCTGCGCTGTCGGGACTCTGAGAGGGAGAAATCCCTGCAGCAGAGCTCGGATCTTGAGTGAGGGAAATCACATTGTAGGGTGATTGGAATGTATTTTTATGACCTATCGCCGCCTCTGAGTGGGGTTAATCCCATCTCGGGGTGTATAGATTGGGGATTGCGTGTGTTAGTTAAGATGCAAACATGAGCGTGCGATAAGACATTTAAATAAAAATGACAAATGCAACATTTAATTGTCAGGCACAGACAAATTGAAAACATGATACCTGTCACTTCTGTCCTCAGGTTAGCTATTGGAGTACGACCACACGGGGCTAGTACGTAGAGAGAATAATTCAATTAAGGAAACACTCATAAATATGCCTAGGCACATGTGGTCGCATCCTCATTTGGACCTGTACAAAAATGACCTGAAGTGGAGGTACAACCTAAAGATAAATTGGATGCATCCTCTGCATAGGGGCCCCTATCCAGAGTGACGATACGGAACCTCCAAGTGAGTAAACCAGCGTCGAAGTTATCCTCCGTGTAGGGGACATCCTACATTGGAGCTGTCTTTTTAGTGTGGGAAATCCCATCTGCTAAATATGGATGGATAGATGCATTCATCTGCCTGTATGTTCAGATGAGGGGAGCCGTAGGCTAGTGTTTATGTTCCAAGTGGGAGGCATCCCATCAGGGGAGCATCAAACAGAGGCTTTGAGAGTGAAATTCCTGCAATGTGGGGGAATTCCCACAGCGAAGGGTTTCAACTCCTATAGACAATCTAGGAAAAGCCCATTGGCATGTCTGCATTGACGTCTCCAAGTGGGAGAAATCACATCAGCGGAACATACAGACATTTTTCCGAAGGGGAATATCCCAGCAGCATAGAAACCTTATCGTCGCCTCCGAGTGGGGGATATCCCATCTACGGGGCATGTTAATGGATGTATGTTGGAGTAATCTTGTTGTCGCCGCCGAGTGGGAGATATCTCATCTATGAGGCGTGTGGATGGATGTATTGTTGTAGAGTAATCTTGTCGCTGCCTTCGAGTGAGGGAGTCCCCATCTACAGGGCAAATGGGTGGTACCTTTGAAGAGTAATCTTGTCATTGTCTCCAAGTGGGAGAGTCTCCATCTACGGAGCGACTGGGTGGATGTACCTTGATGGATGGAAGTACTGCAGTGGAGGAAAGTATTGACATGATTAGGAGAATGAAGTAATACTTTATTCAGAAGTGGAGTACATAGATTTGAACTTGGAAGGGGTACATCCCCTGTGTTCGTGATTCGTGGAGTCAGTAAATCGTCTTGTACTGGGTGATCATATATTGTTCCCGGGAAGATTGGTTGTTTGGATGCCTAGATATGGCTTCAGGAGTGAAGATGTGCTCTTTAAGGAAGCTTTGTTTTACAAGCTCCTCCAGCTACCTCTGAAGGGCCCAACAGTGGGTTTGGTGTCCATTTCCTTCGTGGTAGGAGTTGTATTCCTCCAACCCGGGAGCGACGAATTGTACTGGGGTGGTCTCGGATGTCTGGCCTATGGTTGATCTTTGATAGTGTTGAAGATTTCACTTATCAGGAGCTTCAAAGGAGTGAAGCCTTCCATCGACCTATTGCCACGGAGCAAACTTAGGGAGAGGATTGGGAGT
Source organism: Agave tequilana (assembly GCA_038442645.1). NCBI lineage: Eukaryota > Viridiplantae > Streptophyta > Magnoliopsida > Asparagales > Asparagaceae > Agave > Agave tequilana. Next base: position 399,692 of record JAVJIF010001516.1, read on the forward strand.
GCTTGCTTCTTGTGAGCGAGCTGCCCCCGGTGCCGATCTTGATTGCGGTCGGGAGCTTTGTGAGGAAACTTTGACTTTCCTTCACCATCACCTGATTTGGCGGAGTGGTTGGAGGAAGCTTTCATCGCCTCTTCAAGTTGGATGTAAGGCTGAGCTCAGGTAAGAATCTCACTCATCTTGGCGATATTGTGCTTCAGAAGGTGTTTATACATGGAGTGAGCAACTTGTAGCCCGCTGATGAAGGCAAGGGCGACAACATCCCACAGATGGATACTTTGATGAGTTGGTTCTGGAAGAAGATATATGACTTGAGGTTGTCTCTTTGCCTCATTGTGACAGAGGAAATGGTGGCTATTCTTCTTAGCCTCTTAGCGGGAGGCACACTGGGTGAGGGTTGCCTCGGTCACCTCAGCGAAGTTATAGAGTAGGTGCGGTGGCAGTGAGTAGAACCAATCTGAGATCATACCTTTCAAGCTGGTAGGAAAGATGAGGCACATGACCAGGTTATTGCGGGAATAGATCGCCATCTGGTCCCGAAAGTGGCAGATGTGTTGTATTGGATCACTTACTCCGGAGTAATAGTGAATGTCAGAGTGGAGAATTTCTTTGGGAATTCGTATTCGTAGATCTCTTTGGAGAGAGGAGACTCGTGGATCTTGGCGGTTGGAGTAGGGTTACAATAGTCTGGCTTCTCTGATTTGTTTCTGGATTAGTTCGTCGATGACGCGGAGGTTGGGAGACCTGCTGTCCTCGGGGTCGCCCTCTGTTTGTATTGGGTTGTTCTAAGGAGTTGCGACTTGGGCCAAGTGTTGTTAGTTGAGCAGTCTCAACTTCTCTTGCTCTTGGAGGATGTTCTCGCGATGTAGAGCTATCCGTTCCCGTTCGCGGTTTGATTTCGTCTGTTGCTTATTCATCTATTTTTTCATCTCGTAGAGTGTCTGAAGGAGTTGGTCCACGTGCTGTTTTGAGGACTGGACACTGGCGACTGGCTCTTTTCGCGATGAGGGGCTCGTGTCTTCGATGGTGTGTGGTTGATCGCCAGTTGGTGGAGGGACTGTGCCCCCTGCAGCTTCGATTGCCTTGCCCTTGGACGTTGCACTTTGATGACTTGTCTTCTCTGGGCCATTGATGACGTAGAAGGTTTTTTGGGTTTTTGGCATAGATTTTTAGTGTAAGGACTCAGATCTTAATGAAAGCACTAATTTGGGGAGGAGTTTTTCCAATACGATTATTTGAACGGTCAATCTCGCAGCACGATTGAGGAGTGTCTATCTAAATCGAGGAGAAACTTAAGATTTCAACCAATAAACAGACGTAGACAAAGATTTTCCATGAAAACTCAAGAAGAGGAAAAATCACGAGGAAGGATAAGAAGATTCACTATATTTTTTTCTCCGGTTACAATAGGCTCTCTCCCTATTTTTTCCCCTTTTACTTACAGGATCCACCAGTCTGTAAGTAATTGTGGTGTCATAAACTAATGGTGCAGATCTCTCTCCGCAATTCACAATTTGTACGTTGGGATCTTTTCATAATTGTTCAGATTGTTATGTTTTATTATTAGAATCAGTCATCTATAACCGTCCCCACTGAAATAAGAGAGTATTTAGAACGTGGGGTATCGTGACAACATGACTTCCTTAGCAATTCGGAAATCTTGTTGTTGAGCTGTGTCCATTGGGAGTTTGGGAGAGTTTTGGTAGTCGCGGATGTCGGGAAAAGAAGGGGCTCGAGGTCCTCCCTTTGGGTCGAAATGTGAACTCGAGGCAAGGCCTAAGACTCTCTCCGGGGTCGACTATGAACCGACCTGGTATCTCGGGCTTGTTGTCTACTTGCGATACTCTGGATGCAGTGGGACACGTGTCGTAACCCTGTTGCAAATCGAAATATGACACACACACGGGATTAGTCGGGTGCGCTAAGCGGTCTCAAAAACCAAGATGTGATGCAGAGATCTAGCACATATGGGGCGCCATAGGTAGAGCTATTTAGTTAGAGTTTTTTTTTTTTAATGTTATTGAGTCATTTGCATTTTTTTTCCTTTATTTGTTACCCTTGTTTTTAAGTGTGGAGAATAATTCAGAGTCTTATAAGCCTATAAAAGCAGGAGTTCAATAAGTTGTAACGTACAACACCCAACTACAGTCCATTCCTAACCGCCAGAGCCTTGACTTGTCCTCTCCCACTTGGTGTCCTCCATTTCCCACTTTCCTCTTGTCTTCAACAGCAACAAGCCTGCCCTCACACGTGACAACCCAACGCCAAGATCTCTCTAGGCTCTCCCTCCGCCACCGTGGGATTTCACTATCGCCACTGCCCCCTTTTCATTGCTGCTGTGCAGATCTCAGATCGCTGCCCTCTCCCACCTCTGTTGTCGCCCTCTCGTCGAGTCCCGTTGTCTTCTCGTCCGTGTGCTCCTCTCTGCACATCTCCCGGTCATGGTTGTTGCTGACTGATCGTCGCGACTCTGCATCAACAAAACAACACATATCAACAACACGAAATCAACAATAGTCCAATAGAGACTCTACAAGCCAACAATCTTATCAGTACAAGATCAACACGGTAACGAATATCGGAGAACAGGCTTCTGATTAGGTAAAATTTACTTTTAGCAATTGAAATATTAGTTGGACTAAACTGTAATTTTACTATTATCGTGAAATTTTACTATTATCGTGAGATCGTGTGTTATTCGGTCTATGCTTGTTATCTATTGAACTCCATATTGCGAATAGGACTAATCAAAAGAATTGAGTATTATGTTTGAATTTGTCAAGACTTGAAACATCTAAACAACAATTGCGAATGATCGTAAAATCCATCTTGTTACATTGATAATTTTAAGTTAATTTTCTATCGAAGATCATAAATTTAATGAAACATTTTAATGTTCATATTCGTCACTAATTAACCACACATGTTTCCCATTTCACATCGGGATGGTTTTAAAAAAATACACACACACACAGAGACATCATGCGTACACATGTTTCCCATGAATATTGCCGCTGCTGCTGGCTTACTCTCTTTCCCTGACTCTACCGGACTCAGCCCAGCCGACAACTTAAATACTTTTATTTTATTAAAATTAAATTTATTTTTTAAAATAGTTGTGATGAAAATGTGAATTTTGTTACTGAGTCTAACTTTGGTTTCTTCTTCTTCTTCAAAGGGTCAATAGGTTTTTAATATTGAGATGCAGATCATATTGAGGTGAAGTCAGGTTGGAAACTATTATTAGATAACAATTGGAGTCAGGTTACTATTATCTCACACACACACACACAGTCAATACTTTTATGATGTAGATTTTGTTGACCTAACCAAAATATAACGGTATTTGGTAGTATCATATACTAAGCTAATAAAGTGTATCTTTTTAGAGAACACAAACTCACATTTATAATTATGTTTTGATCCATGCTAACAAAATCACACGAGGCCTTTTATTTCAAAATAGATAATGGCAAAAAGAAATTACAAAGTCTTCCATCAAACCGAAAAAAAACACAAAGCCCTTGAGTAGTAGCCATTAAATGTAGGCATTTAACAGTTTATGCCTCCAGTGTGTTGGCCACGTCTATAACAAACCGATATTTCACGTCTCCTTTGACGAGTCTCTCCATGGCTGTGTTGATATAATTCATTGGAATTAGCTCGATATCTGCTGTTATGTGGTGCTTCGCTGCAAAATACATCATTTCTTGTGTCTCTTTCATGCCTCCCGTGGCACTTCCACCCACCAGCTTCCTTCCTGAAAAATTCAACATTCAAAATCTCATTAAAATTGTTTAATTCAAAATGTGTGACATCCTATTTCTCATAAATCGATTTAGGGGGGGTAAAAAAAAAAAAAAGAAGAAGAAACTAATTCGATGAGGATTGATGTAATTACCAACAAGTAGAGGAAATATAAGCAACTCCAGTGGCTTCTCCGGCGCTCCAACCATCACCAGCTTCCCATGATTCTTCAAGAGATCGAGCAATGGCTGAAGGGGATGTACGGCGGAGACCGTGTCGATAATGCCATCCAATGTACCAAAGGCAGCCTACAAGCAAGCACGGTACATTGATTTGCTCAGAAGAAGAAGAAGAGCCTCTGGCCCATTGGGCGTAATTTTTCATGTTGGACCTTTCATGTTTCCAAGAATTTTTACCTTCATTTGTTCAGGATCACGGCTGACCAAGAACGCGTCAGCGCCGAGCTTCTCCAGGGCTTCCATCTCCTTCCTTGGGGACGTGCTGATCACCGTGACCTTCACACCAAAGGCCTTGGCAAACTTGACGGCCAAATGGCCCAGCCCGCCAAGCCCAACTACACCCAAGTGCAAGCCTGGCTCCGCGAGCCCATAGTACTTTAATGGGCTGTACACCGTGATCCCGGCACACAAGAGCGGAGCGCCGGAATCCATAGGCAAGGTGTCGGGAAACTTGATCACATAGTGCTCCTCCACGACAATCTTGTCGGAGTAGCCGCCGTAGGTCCTCGTACCGTCATGATACAGAGAGTTGTAGGTGAGTATAGTGTCGTGGCAGTAGCTCTCAAGATCGTTGGTACAATCGTCGCACTTGTCGCAACCGCCAACCATGCATCCCACCGCGGCCTTGTCTCCGACTCTGAAGTTTTCAACTTCAGTGCCTACTTCGGTGACAATGCCAACAATCTCATGTCTGACAAGGGAAAATAAGTAAAACATAACTATGTTAGGAGCCACAATGATAAAATCTCTTATAATCACACGAAAAATCTAGCCTATATCTCAGAAGGTAATAAATTGTGAAATTAAGTAAAACATTTATGATAGAAGAAAATGGTGTTGCTGAGATGAGAAGAAGAATTACCCTGGAACAATAGGATATTCTGAAAATCCCCACTCGTTCTTTATAAAATGAATATCCGAGTGACAAACCCCGCAATACATTATCTTTATATTGACATCCTTGGGACCTATATTTCTTCTGGAGAAGTTGAAGGGGGAGAGCTCGCCGGAGGTGTCGCGTGCCGCCCAGCCGAAGGACTTGTTAGGGTGTTCCTGCTCCGGAGATTTCGCCAAGGATGCCATCTATTCTCTCTGTCTTCTTCTTCTTGATTCCTGTTGTTGGTAATTACAAGTACTAAAGAAGAAGAGAGGATGCATATTTATACACACACAAAAGAGTTGTTGGCTGTTATTTTTTTTAATTATATTTAAAAATAATTGCTGGCTGCTATTTTTTTAATTATATTTAAAAATAATTGCTGGCGGCTATTTCTTTTACTATATTTAAAAATAATTGCGGGCTGCTATTTTTTTTAATTATATTTAAAAATAATTGCTGGCGGCTATTTCTTTTACTATATTTAAAAATAATTGCGGGCTGCTATTTTTTTTAATTATATTTAAAAATAATTGCTGGGTGCTATTTTTTTATTATATTTAAAAAAGTGTGGGGACATAATCAGTGACTTATTGTGGGCTGTGACATAATCAGTGATGTAGCAGCCTTCTTTTTCTTTTCCTGGTACATTGGACTCTCTGGCTACAGTCCAAATGAATAAACAATTCATTTGAGTCTTTGTCTTTTAGAACGTCAAATGTTTCCTAAATTGCAGCCATTTTAAATTTTAGAATAAAGATGGAGAAAATACACAAAATACCAATTTTGCAGGGTTTTAGCCCATAAATCGATTCAATTATTTTGTGTGTGTGTTTGTTTGTTTTTTCCCCTTCTAATGGGAAAAGGTTAAGTTCATGTTTTGGGTCAAAACTGGCTCAATAGAGTTCGACTGTAGCCATAGATCTTGTACTGTTGGTGAAGATTGATCCATGAGTTTTCCCTTTATTATTCTTCCTTTGACATTGATGCAAAAGCTCTGGATACACAAAACGAAACTCTCTCTTTTCCTCAATTTTTTTACTTTCTCTTCATTCTGAAAAATAATAAAGTGCATTCATTTGGTGTTTGAGGGTCAGAATTCCTGACACCATGACGGGGTATTATTAACTGTTGATAAATCATAACAACAAGGGATTACAAGATTACAAGTGTTTTTTATCCTCGAAAAAGAACTCCACTTGCCAAACATATCCTTAAGTTGTTTCGGAGGCTATATAACCAGGCTCGCATCGGGCTTCCCAAAAGAGGCCATCACAAAAGCCCATAACCTCCACTTCGGTGTCCACTTCGGCCATGACTCAGCTTTACAATTATAAAGCAACACAAACCACAAGAGTAATACTATTTGTATTATTATTTTTTTTACTACACCTCAGCTATGACTCACCTGTGAAATATCTTAGAGAAGCAATTTCCCAATCAATTTCACTTATGAAATCTGACGGAAGCAATTTCCCCAAGCCAATACATGTAGACATTTGCCCTTTAATGATGCCCACATCAAGGATCAAAAGTGCTCTCTCTTGTGGAAGTTCACACTAATACCCATCATCATCACTGAGAGTGAGCGAGGGAGAGTGAAGTCCAATTACAGTGATGTGAGCTGGTGGGGGAACCTTGTGCATCATCTCAATGCAAAAATTTGAACAAGTCATTAGGGTTAGGATTGTTTGAGAGAAATTTGTACTTTAATCAGTGACATGCGTGAAATAGCTAGATTGCAACTAAGTAAGGGGTTCAAGTTTATAGAGAACATTGTAATCCCAATTAAGGCTGTTTTCTCTTTAGAAAGAAACAGAAAAAAATCCAAGTGATTATTTGGCACTTGAGCATGAGAAGTAGACATTTGAATTGCTTGCTAATCTTTTCCTTTTTAATTGGATAACTTTATCTATTATATAATTAAAATCTCTCTGCCAATTCACACACACACAGTCTCAGATCTCATGAGATGTGAGAGGAGAGGTGGGGGTGGGGGGGGGGGGGGGGGGGGGGGGGGGATGAGAGAGAATTTTGATTGGCTTTCCCCGGACTCCCTCCGTCTCCTTATACCCCAACCCTGCTCATAGCAAAATTATAGTCGATCACTAGCATTTGAAAGAAGCCCCTATGTGTCGTCCAATTACCGGACACAAAGGGAGTGGATACTCTGTCCACTTGAAACTTGGCTCTCTAAATCACTATTTCTTCTCCCTATGAGCTATCCTTTTAGTCTCACTTTTTGTCGGTAGCAAAGATTCAGCCTGGCTGCCACCATTGTCCACCCTTCTTTTCTCCTCCACTCTGTCGAGTCTTTTCATCTTTATTATTTCAAGGTGATCTTCTGACCAATCTTTTCATACATATCTTACTTTTATTTTTATTGGCTCAATTTTATTTCAGGCAAGAATATCACAACAAAGATCAACAGCTTTGACAATCAGTCAGAGGAGAGGGGGATGAGGGTGACGATACTGACGCAGACAAGACGTGATCAGTATATTTCCGGACACCTGGCTTTTGTTTGGCCGGTTGACCGTAAAAAACGGACTTTGATTTTAAAGTCAACATGTATTTTGTCTTTCAGGACTATCCGATGTTCTCCGACGACCTGCCTCTAAGTTCAGAGTTTTTTTTGTCTTTTACGTTTGTAGTTTCTCTCGTGCATCTATGTGCGCTTTAAAACAGTAGAGTCTGGAGTTTCCAGGAGTTTGTTCGTACTCATATATTTTTGTATCTACAAGATTATTTTTATTAAATTTTTTTTAATGAAACGCGAGAGACCTCCGGTTCACCGTTTAATTTAAAAATAATAATAAAAAACTGTGATGAATATGATCCCCTCCACCCACCGCTTTTTGGTTGACAGGGATGATGCTATCGTGAGTGACGGTTTGGTTCGTTGTAACTATACATTCTAATTATGTTTACAGTATTTTTCAGAAAAAAAAACTTCATTTTTCTGCATTTGCAATTGCAACCAAAATAACCATAAATCCAACTAGCAACCTCGTTGCGAGTGTGACAATGGGTCAAATCATACGCATCACATGTCTCAATGCTTCGGAACGCCAAATGTGTAGATTTTTAAATTTTGAAGTGAATTCCAATTACAACCAAGCAAACAATTCCAATCTAATATTTTCTCATATGCCTTTTGGAGTGGTGGGCTGATGTATTAGGCTATAAATTTATTGGGCCAAATTTGGGTTGACCTCTGGGTAGTTGAGCCACTTGGCCCATCAAAATTGCTTAGCCGAACTACTGGGCTTGAAGACTAACTTTATTAATTTGGACAATGGCAGGGTATTTTGGTCATTTCGAATTCCTCTTATATAATTCTTCAGTACAGCTATTTTTCCCAAACGCTGATTGCCTTCGAGGCCCGAAGAAAACTCAAAAACAAATTCGCTTGATTTCTAGGGTTTTTCTCTCTCGACTCGAGGGGCTTTTTTCGGTGAAGAAACCTCAAGGTACGACTCTTCTCGCTCCATCAATGTCACAGTTCTTCTCTTCACAAATCTTTATTGGGTTCTAAAATCTCTACTAGGGTTTAAGTTCTTCTTCCTATCGTTTACAATTTTGATCTTTACGATGCCCCAATTGTTCGTACTAGGGTTTAGTCTTTTGCATTTTTTAGAGCTAGAAACAGGAGGATTCAAAGAAACATGGTGGTATCTAGAAAGTCTTGTGCCCAAATTTTAAAAGGAGCAGTACTGTTAGGGTTTTAGCACATTTATATTTGTTGAATTAGGCAACCATGAACTGTTAGTGAGAGATTGTGCGTGGGTTGTATCTCTTGATGGGTTGGTAGTAATATTGTAAATGTATACTATATTGTGATATGCTATACAGGTGCATATTTAGGTTTTTAAAGGGAAGTTAATGTTAAACTAGGCATAGATTGAATGAGAAAGAGACATGTTTGAAGCATAGTTAAGGTTTGGTAGAAGAACTCTTATAAATTGACCTGCAATGATGATTTTGAGTAGTTTCAATTGTATTTAAGATTCATGAACATGTGTAGAGCAACATTTTCTGGAATTATGTTATATTTTTGTCGTGCATTGTGACACATGGCAATCTCATATACAAAGTACAAACCATTTGTCCTAGGTCATAACCATTCAGCAATTCAAACAAACATAGTGGAGTATGGATTATGAATGTATCAACTATTTGTTAAGTTCTATAACCTAATGAATTATAAAAGCAATGCGTGTTAATTCCTTTAAATTTGTTATGGGAGAGGACCTTGGCAAAATTGTTCTACAGCCTTATGTTAGTCCATTTATGAAATTTGCGCGTACCCTCAATTGAAACTCAAAGCTAACTTGTTACACGTGAATCTTTTCTTACTAGTGTTAGGAGTTAAATGAGTAGAATAACTGTTGTACATTTTGATATCGCAAGTTTTTAATTTAATCTTTTCATTATAAACTGTACACATATTAAGTGATAAACAAAAAGATGATACAAATGTGGCAAATTGAGTTAAGGAATTGAACATTAATGTAGAAGGTGGAGTTAAGGAATTTATAAACGAGTATGGTATTGCATTGTAGATCTTATAGGACACCTCACTTATAATACTTTGCATTTGTGATTTTTTTACATAGTTCTTTATAGTTTTATAACCTATTATTATGTGTCAACTAATTTAGGTTGGCTTTGTGATTTTTTTACTCTTACATGTACACACATTACTTTCAAAACCGAGCAAGTTTCCTACTATCATGTGCGCAACTTTGATCCTCTCTGCCATGGAACACTATTTGCTAACATATTGCACTCAACTTCCATCTTGACTACCATGTATCTTTTCTCGCTCGCAACCTATTCATGAAAACCCTAGGATGAATATGTAGACAAGTAGCCATAAAGATGTTTGTGGCATGAATGGTATTTTCCATCAGGAAACCCTTTCTCATCGTAAATGGCATGAATGTGTAGACAAGTAACCGGTTGTCAATCTGATGTCAAAACTATATTGGTCTAAATTCTTTGCTAACTATTGGGGGGGTAGGAGAATCTATAGCTATTGAGGACAACTAAGGTGATATTTTTTCTTTTCTCTCTATTTTCATGTATACACATATTCACGATGCATTAAGGGCAATGCATGAGATAGGTGTGGGGGAGGGTTTTATTAACATAGGTTATTCTTTTTTGTATAGTTTTTTTCTTTTGTAGGTTTTTCTTTTAGGATTTTCTCTTTTCTTATTTTTATTTTTAATTTGAAGACTTTCATATTAGTACTATTTCTTTTCTTTTTTTTAAAGTTTTTGAATTGAGAAAGAGGATTTTTGAATTCTTTTGTGAAAAATAAGTTGATCTCAGGAATTAGAAAACCATAATTAGGATTTCTTAAATTCTCAAAATAATAAATGTTGTTTAAAATTTTAGGATTAGGAAAAAGATTGGAAAGATGATTTGATCTTGATTTTTTTACCTTAGAGAAATATGCGCTTTACACTTACACATTTTGAGAGTGAAACAAAAAGACTTTAATGCTATAAAAATACTAAAACTTGGCCACTAATTAAGCTGGGCAATTGTGCCTCAGGAAGCATGATCATTCATTTCTAAAAATGGTCAAAACAAATAAACCCATTAGTTTTGTGGCCTTATTTACTCGAGTCTTTAAGCCCGAGGGATGTTTTCTCATCTGATGCCCTAAAACCTTCTGGTTTGGGAGTCATCGGTTAAAAGCTCGCTACCTGGGTAAGCTAGAAAGCCTAATAAAACTAAGAAAAAAATCATATAATTAAACAAATAAATGATTTGATAGTTAAAATTGAAATCATTAAGATTTACACTATCACAAAGTGCATATTATCTAGGGTTTTATAAGAGATCAAGTGATTGATTCAATTTGATTCCTTGTCTTGATTGATGACAAGTTCTTGAAAAAAGAGTAAGTCTTTGAATAAATAGTTTGGTTTGCTGATGATCTTTGATCACTTAAATTTTGCACTTCACACTTACACTGACACATTTGGGAGTGAAACAAAGACTTGAATGCTATAAAAATACTAAAACTTGGCACTAATTAAGCTGAGTAATTGTGCCTCAGGAAGCATGATTATTCGCGTCTAAAAATTATCAAAACAAATAAACCCCTTAGTTTTGTGGCCTTATTTACTCGAGTCTTTAAGCCCGAGGGATGTTTTCTCATCTGATGCCCTAAAATCGTCTGGTTTGGGAGTCATCGGTTAAAAGCTTGCTGCCTGAATAAACTAGAAAGCCTAATAAAACTAAGGAAAAATCATATAATTAAACAAATAAATGATTTGATAGTTAAAATTGAAATCATTAAGATTTACACTATCACAAAGTGCATAAAAGAAAGAATTGAATGTTATAAAAATGCTAAAACTTGGCCACTAATTAAGCTGGGTAATTGTGCCTCAGAAAGCATGATTATTCACGTCTAAAAATGGTCAAAACACCCCTTAGTTTTGTGGCCTTATTTACTCGAGCCTTTAAGCCCGAGGGATGTTTTCTCATCTGATGCCCTAAAACCGTCTGGTTTGGGAGTCATCGGTTAAACGCTCGCTACCTGGGTAATCTAGAAAGCCTAGTAAAACTAAGAAAAAATCATATAATTAAACAAATATATTATTTGATAGTTAAAATTGAAATCATTAAGATTTACACTATCACAAAGTGCATATTATCTAGGGTTTTATAAGAGATCAAGTGATTGATTCAATTTGATTCCTTGTCTTAATGGATGACAAGTTCTTGCAAAAAGACTAAGTCTTTGAATAAATAGTTTGGTTTGCTGATGATCTTTGATCACTTAAATTTTACACTTCACACTTGCACATTTTGGAAGTGAAACAAAAACTTGAATGCATGCTATAAAAATACTAAAACTTGGCCACTAATTAATCTGGGTAATTGTGCCTCAGGAAGCATGATTATTCGTGTCTAAAAATGGTCAAAACAAATAAACTCCTTAGTTTTGTGGCCTTATTTACTCGAGTCTTTAAGCCCGAGGGATATTTTCTCATCTGATGCCCTAAAGCCGTCTGGTTTGGGAGTCATCGGTTAAAAGCTCGCTACTTGGTAAACTAGAAAGCCTAATAAAACTAAGGAAAAATCATATAATTAAACAAATAAATGATTTGAAAGTTAAAATTGAAATCATTAAGATATACACTATCACAAAGTGCATATTATCTAGGATTTTATAAGAGATCAAATGATTGATTCAATTTGATTCCTTGTCTTGAATTATGACAAGTTCTTGCAAAAAGACTAAGTCTTTGAATAAATAGTTTGGTTTGTTGATCTTTGATCACTTAAATTTTGCACTTCACACTTACACTTACACATTTTGGGAAAGACTTGAATGCTATAAAAATACTAAAACTTGGCCACTAATTAAGCTGGGTAATTTGCCTCAGGAAGCATGATTATTCGCGTTTAAAAATGGTCAAAACACCCCTTAGTTTTGTGGCCTTATTTACTCGAGTCTTTAAGCCCGAGGGATGTTTTCTCATCTAATGCCCTAAAGCCGTCTGGTTTGGGAGTCATCGGTTAAAATCTCGCTACCTGGGTAAACTAGAAAGACTAATAAAACTAAGAAAAAATCATATAATTAAACAAATAAATGGTTTGATAGTTAAAATTGAAATCATTAAGATTTACACTATCACAAAGTGCATATTATCTAGGGTTTTATAAGAGATCAAGTGATTGATTCAATTTGATTCCTTGTCTTGATTGATGACAAGTTCTTGCAAAAAGATTAAGTCTTTGAATAAATAGTTTAGTTTGCTGATGATCTTTGATCACTTAAATTTTGCACTTCACACTTACACTTATACATTTTGGGAGTGAAACAAAGACTTGAATGCTATAAAAATACTAAAATTTGGCCACTAATTAAGCTGGGTAATTGTGCCTCAGGAAGCATAATTATTCATGTTTAAAAATGGTCAAAATAAATAAACCCCTTAGTTTTGTGGCCTTATTTACTCGAGTCTTTAAGCCCGACGGATGTTTTCTCATCTGATGCCCTAAAACCGTCTGGTTTGGGAGTCATCGGTTAAAAGCTCGCTACCTGGGTAAATTAGAAAGCCTAATAAAACTAAGGAAAAATCATATAATTAAACAAATAAATGGTAGTTAAAATTGAAATCATTAAGATTTACACTATCACAAAGTGCATATTATCTAGGATTTTATAAGAGATCAAGTGATTGATTCAATTTGATTCCTTGCCTTGATTGATAACAAGTTCTTGCAAAAAGACTAAGTCTTTGAATAAATAGTTTGGTTTGCTGATGATCTTTGATCACTTAAATTTTGCACTTCCCGTACACATTTTGGGAGTGAAACAATGATTTGAATGCTATAAAAATACTAAAATTTGGCCACTAATTAAGCTGGATAATTGTGCCTCAGGAAGCATGATTATTCACGTCTAAAAATGGTCAAAATAAATAAACTCCTTAGTTTTGTGGCCTTATTTACTCGAGTCTTTAAGCCCGAGGGATGTTTTCTCATCTGATGCCCTAAAACCGTCTGGTTTGGGAGTCATCGGTTAAAAGCTCGCTACCTGGGTAAATTAGAAAGCCTAATAAAACTAAGAAAAAATAATATAATTAAACAAATAAATGATTTGATAGTTAAAATTGAAATCATTAAGATTTACACTGTCACAAAGTGCATATTATCTAGGGTTTTATAAGAGATCAAGTGATTGATTCAATTTGATTCCTTGTCTTGATTGATGACAAGATCTTGCAAAAAGACAAGTTTTCGAATAAATAGTTTGGTTTGCTGATGATCTTTGATCACTTAAATTTTGCACTTCACGTACACATTTTGGGAGTGAAACAAAGACTTGAATGCTATAAAAATACTAAAATTTGGCCACTAATTAAGCTGGGTAATTGTGCCTCAGGAAGCATAATTATTCACGTGTAAAAGTGGTCAAAATAAATAAACCCCTTAGTTTTGTGGCCTTATTTACTCGAGTCTTTAAGCCCGAGGGATGTTTTCTCATCTGATGCCCTAAAACCGTCTGGTTTGGGAGTCATCGGTTAAAAACTCGCTACCTGGGTAAATTAGAAAGCCTTATAAAACTGAGGAAAAATCATATAATTAAACAAATAAATGGTTTGATAGTTAAAATTGAAATCATTAAGATTTACACTATCACAAAGTGCATATTATCTAGGATTTTATAAGAGATCAAGTGATTAATTCAATTTGATTCCTTGTCTTGATTGATGACAAGTTCTTGCAAAAAGACTAAGTCTTTGAATAAATAGTTTGGTTGCTGATGACCTTTGATCACTTAAATTTTGCACTTCACGTACACATTTTGGGAGTGAAACAAAGATTTGAATGCTATAAAAATACTAATATTTGGCCACTAATTAAGCTGGGTAATTGTGCCTTAGGAAGCATGATTATTCACGTCTAAAAATGGTCAAAATAAATAAACTCCTTAGTTTTGTGGCCTTATTTACTCGAGTCTTTAAGCCCGAGGGATGTTTTCTCATCTGATGCCCTAAAACCGTCTGGTTTGGGAGTCATCGGTTAAAAGCTCGCTACCTGGGTAAATTAGAAAGCCTAATAAAACTAAGGAAAAATCATATAATTAAACAAATAAATGATTTGATAGTTAAAATTGAAATCATTAAGATTGATACTGTCACAAGGTGCATATTATCTAGGGTTTTATTAGAGATCAAGTGATTGATTCAATTTGATTCCTTATCTTGATTGATGACAAGTTCTTGCAAAAACACTAAGTCTTTGAATAAATAGTTTGGTTTGCTGATGATCTTTGATCACTTAAATTTTGCACTTCCCGTACACATTTTGGGAGTGAAACAAAGATTTGAATGCTATAAAAATACTAAAATTTGGCCACTAATTAAGCTGGGTAATTGTGCCTCAGGAAGCATGATTATTCACGTCTAAAAATGGTCAAAATAAATAAACTCCTTAGTTTTGTGGCCTTATTTACTCGAGTTTTTAAGCCCGAGGGATGTTTTCTCATCTGATGCCCTAAAACCGTCTGGTTTGGGAGTCATCGGTTAAAAGCTCGCTACCTGGGTAAATTAGAAAGCCTAATAAAACTAAGGAAAAATCATATAATTAAACAAATAAATGATTTGATAGTTAAAATTGAAATCATTAAGATTGATACTATCACAAAGTGCATATTATCTAGGGTTTTATAAGAGATCAAGTGATGATTCAATTTGATTCCTTGTCTTGATTGATGACAAGTTCTTGCAAAAAGACCAAGTCTTTGAATAAATAGTTTGGTTTGCTGATGATCTTTGATCACTTAAATTTTGCACTTCACGCTTACACTTACACATTTTGGGAGTGAAACAAAGACTTGAATGCTATAAAATACTAAAACTTGGCCACTAATTAAGCTGGGTAATTGTGACCCAGGAAGCATGATTATTCATGTCAAAAAATGATGAAAACAAATAAACCCCTTAGTTTTGTGGCCTTATTTACTCGAGTGTTTAAGCCCGAAGGATGTTTTCTCATCTGATGCCCTAAAACCGTCTGGTTTGGGAGTCATCGGTTAAAAGCTCGCTACCTGGGTAAACTAGAAAGCCTAATAAAACTAAGGAAAAATCATATAATTAAACAAATAAATGATTTGATAGTTAAAATTGAAATCATTAAGATTTACACTATCACAAAGTGCATATTATCTAGGATTTTATAAGAGATCAAGTGATTGATTCAATTTGATTCCTTGTCTTGATTGATGACAAGTTCTTGCAAAGAGACTAAGTCTTTGAATAAATAATTTGGTTTGCTGATGATCTTTGATCACTTAAATTTTGCACTTCACGTACACATTTTGGGAGTGAAACAAAGATTTGAATGCTATAAAAATACTAAAATTTGGCCACTAATTAAGCTGGGTAATTGTGCCTCAGGAAGTATGATTATTCACGTCTAAAAATGGTCAAAATAAATAAACTCCTTAGTTTTGTGGCCTTATTTACTCGAGTCTTTAAGCCCGAGGGATGTTTTCTCATCTGATGCCCTAAAACCGTCTGGTTTGGGAGTCATCGGTTAAAAGCTCGCTACCTGGGTAAATTAGAAAGCCTAATAAAACTAAGGAAAAATCATATAATTAAACAAATAAATGATTTGATAGTTAAAATTGAAATCATTAAGATTGATACTGTCACAAAGTGCATATTATCTAGGATTTTATAAGAGATCAAGTGATTGATTCAATTTGATTCCTTGTCTTGATTGATGACAAGTTCTTACAAAAAGACTAAGTCTTTGAATAAATAGTTTGGTTTGCTGATGATTTTTGATCACTTAAATTTTGCACTTCCCGTACACATTTTGGGAGTGAAACAAAGATTTGAATGCTATAAAAATACTAAAATTTGGCCACTAATTAAGCTGGGTAATTGTGCCTCAGGAAGCATGATTATTCACGTCTAAAAATGGTCAAAATAAATAAACTCCTTAGTTTTGTGGCCTTATTTACTCGAGTCTTTAAGCCCGAGGGATGTTTTCTCATCTGATGCCCTAAAACCGTCTGGTTTGGGAGTCATCGGTTAAAAGCTCGATACCTGGGTAAATTAGAAAGCCTAATAAAACTAAGGAAAAATCATATAATTAAACAAATAAATGATTTGATAGTTAAAATTGAAATCATTAAGATTGATACTGTCACAAAGTGCATATTATCTAGGATTTTATAAGAGATCAAGTGATTGATTCAATTTGATTCCTTGTTTTGATTGATGACAAGTTCTTGCAAAAAGACTAAGTCTTTGAATAAATAGTTTGGTTTGCTGATGATCTTTGATCACTTAAATTTTGCACTTCACGTACACATTTTGGGAGTGAAACAAAGATTTGAATGCTATAAAAATACTAAAATTTGGCCACTAATTAAGCTGGGTAATTGTGCCTCAGGAAGCATGATTATTCACGTCTAAAAGTGGTCAAAATAAATAAACTCCTTAGTTTTGTGGCCTTATTTACTCGAGTCTTTAAGCCCGAGGGATGTTTTCTCATCTGATGCCCTAAAACCGTCTGGTTTGGGAGTCATCGGTTAAAAGCTCGCTACCTGGGTAAATTAGAAAGCCTAATAAAACTAAGGAAAAATTCATATAATTAAACAAATAAATGATTTGATAGTTAAAATTGAAATCATTAAGTTAAGATTGACACTATCACAAAGTGCATATTATCTAGGGTTTTATAAGAGATCAAGTGATTGATTCAATTTGATTCCTTGTCTTGATTGATGACAAGTTCTTGCAAAAAGACTAAGTCTTTGAATAAATAGTTTGGTTTGCTGATGATCTTTGATCACTTAAATTTTGCACTTCACGCTTACACTTACACATTTGGGAGTGAAACAAAGACTTGAATGCTATAAAATACTAAAACTTGGCCACTAATTAAGCTGGGTAATTGTGACCCAGGAAGCATGATTATTCACGTCAAAAAATGATGAAAACAAATAAACCTCTTAGTTTTGTGGCCTTATTTACTCGAGTGTTTAAGCCCGAAGAATGTTTTCTCATCTGATGCCCTAAAACCGTCTGGTTTGGGAGTCATCGGTTAAAGCTCGCTACCTGGGTAAACTAGAAAGCCTAATAAAACTAAGGAAAAATCATATAATTAAACAAATAAATGATTTGATAGTTAAAATTGAAATCATTAAGATTTACACTATCACAAAGTGCATATAAGCTTGGGTTTTATTAGAGATCAAGTGATTGATTCAATTTGATTCCTTGTCTTGATTGATGACAAGTTCTTGCAAAAAGATTAAGTCTTTGAATAAATAGTTTGGTTTGCTGATGTTCTTTGATCACTTAAATTTTTGCAAGAAATTTTCAAAGATTTCTCTTTTTTTCAAAGTGAGTTTTCAAAAATATTAGCACCTTGTTTTCTTTCTTTTGGATTTTGTGAGTGTAATTCATTGAAAATTCTCAGGAGACTATAACTCTTCCTTAGGGGCTAGAGGTTTAAATGTCTGCTGCACATGTTCAGTACAGTCGCGAGACCTGCGATAGTGGCTTAATAAATTCTTAATTTAGTTTTTCTTGTTTTGCTCGAGGATGAGCAAAAAATAAGTGTGGAGTGTGATTATCATCACTGCATATTTTATATCACATTTTCCCATCTGTTTTACAATAAATCACTGCTATTAATAGTTTTTGTTCAATATGTACAAGTTACACTGAATAAAGGCAAAATGGAGAAAATGCGTTAAGACCCATTTATGTGAATTATTTAAATATTTCTTGAAACCCAAGTTAAAAAGTCCTTTGTTCTAAAAGCCCAAAATAACAACCCATTTGAAGCCGAAATTGAAGATCAAATCTGCGAGTGCTACGTGGCAAATAAAAATTACTTATAAATACTGAAAGATTCTTATCCAAAGGAGCACGTGGCCCAAAAATCTGAGCCAAATGCTCAGATTTTGCCACGAATCCGCTGCAATATCAGGACTAAATGCCCTGATTTTTGACTCGTGGCTTCATTTCTTGGGGCTCAAGTCACTGATGCCTATATAAACACACCAAGGGATTGAGAGAGAAGACCAGAGGCTAGGGTTTCTCCTTCTAGATTTAGTTTAGGATTTTCTCTTTCTTTTTTCTTTTCTTGTATTTTTCTTTCTTTGTAGATTTAGGATTAGATTAGAGAGAGATTCATGAGAAAAAGAGAGAGATTGTATAGACTTACAATCTAATGCAAGATTCCTCCTTTATCTTCATAGTTTCTTGATCTTATCTACTTGTTTTCATTTTGTTATTTTTTCTTCTCGCTTTGATTTGACATGCTTTCTTTCATTATGTGCAACTAATTTCTAACCCTCATGGTTAACTTTTATCTACTAACCACTAACTTGCTAACTGTTGGTGTGAAATTGACCAATGGGTCAAAATGATGCTCCAAAGATTGTGCCTTGCTCTTGTAAGAGCCTTGGATGGCTCATGATGATGGGTTTTAATTTCTAGCTTGCTAACTTGCAACTCACTCTCTTATTTCGTACTTCTAATGGTCTTGATGATTTAATATTTGATTTAGTTTGCTTGTGATGCAAGTTTGGATTTTATCCACTCACCTTTGGCTCGTATAATTTGTGCACTTCTCATCCCATGCCCACCTTCTAATGGATCTTGGTAGGTTGATGTTCAAATTGCCTTGTAAAGCAATATTGAGGGAGAAAAACAATCTGATGGGTTATGCCTTAAATTCTCTCTATTTGCAGCCACTACCCTTTAGGCCCAATGATCACGTTGAGGCAATCAATCCACTAAGAGTAGCAAGTTGATGGATCTAGTAGTAAGTTAGCCACAAGGTTTTCCTTTATTTGATTTTGTTTTCAAACGCTTTCTCCCACATCACTATATTTTCATCTTCTCTTCTTTTCTTTTCTTTATCTTTTCTTTCTTTTGAAAAGAAGAACTTTTTACCGATTTCGTGATTTAGCGATAAGCTTCTATCGCCTCTCACCTTGTGGATACGACCCACATAGACATTATGCTATCACAGAAGTATTGATAAAAGCTAAAGCACGATCCCTGATTTCAAAATATTATTTGTGTTGTTTCAGGGATTTGTTCAGTAGGTTTTTGCTCAAACTCTTGAATGACTTTTCACATTGAATTTATGAGACTGACATGGTATTACTTGGTCGTGAATTTTGACCAGTTCATCCTAGGAAGTGATAGAATTGGAGGAAGAGAATCGAGCCATCGGTGGCAGAATCATGAAGAGGAGAAAAAAAAAACGGAGACGAATTCCATCAGCACTGATATTCTGATTCTTGAAGATATTACATACAAGGAATTTTCCTATATGGGTGTAGGCACTTTCTCGGTCCAAACCATGAAATCTAGGGAGCATAGAATATATGGCTGGACGGATCTCGAATTGGGTAGCCACAACGGTTGGGAGAACTATACAATTCGGAGGATTGACAGTGATATGGGTGAAATAATCTCTGAATGATCGCTCCTAAATCCTATTATCAGTATTATCACCCAATGATGTCTAAATGATTGTTGGACTCAATGGGAAGATCTGATTCATTAGGATAATAGACTAATTGAATACCCAAACGTATCCAATCGGGCATACGCTGGGTTAAAAAACAATCAAACAACAAACACACTAAAATTGGTTTGAGATTTATTTTTTTAAATTCAAGACTTGCAATTTGTTTCTAGTGATTAAAAGGAAAAACCTCCCTATACTAGACCGCTGGTCTGCTGTCAACTCCTTTGGATAACAGAGTATAGATTTACCAGTATAAGGTACCCAAAAATGTGGTCAGTTGATCCCGCAGTGAGTAGTGTAGCTCTAGGCCTGCTCAACTACCAGTTCACCGTAGCCGTTACAACTAGGAAAAGATCTTAGACATGACAAGTCTGAATACACTCACCAGACTTACCAAAGCCCTATGTCCGTTCAGAGATCCTATGAGGCTGTAAACCTAGGTGGTTCTTAAACAGGTTGAACCATGATCGTTAAATAATTAGGTCAACTCGGGTCATTGAACCCAAAGGGTAGTGTAAGCTGGTAGGAGAAAGAGAAACAGAGTAGAGAGAGGGGAGGGGAAAGGATAAACTTCAGACCTCATTCTCCAAAGAAACAAAATCTCATTCCATATTCATCAAAAAGTAATTACAATGATACGTAAGCCTTTCTTAATGATATATAAGCTGATCCTAAAGAACCAACTGATAAACAAATCTATTCAGGTGATAACAAAGAAATTAACTAGCAAACAAACTAACTAATTGACAACCTAGTTTACCATTTGCTAATGGACTAACCTTTTCTTTTATTAGGATCAGGTTTCTAATTCTAGAAATATCCTCTTAAATCCTAGTTTAAGTCTAATTAAAAATCCTAACATATCTTTACACTGCATCATTGGGAAGATATTGCTGAATTTACTATATTTTGGGAAGAGTTGTGTTTGAATCAACCAAAATCAAAATAAATCACTCCATATCGAACCTTTTGTATTATTTTTGGGCTAATTCTTTGCCGATTTCACTGATATCAATTAATTACCAATTAATTACCTCTGATACGATTCAATAATTCATCGAAGCATGTTGATAACAAAAGCAAGCTGTTAGGTGTGGTTTGAGGGAAATCAAACAATTTCCATTGGGAAATCAACCACTTTCATCAATTTTGAACGTTCCTCAATGTATTGATCGTCTAGAATATGAAATCAAATATGCTAGATCATTATACTAGTCTTTAAGAAGTTCAAATGTCCAAGGCCGTCATTACCAAGCATGAGATGTGTGCTAGCACACCATGTAACCCTCTTCTCCTTCATCATGCAATACCCCATCCCCCCAACCCACAAAAACACCCACCCACCACAACACTTGACAACCACACCCCACCTCGAAGAACCTATTTGTTAGAAGAGAACAATGTTGTGGAAAGTGGAAAGTGGAGCGAAGTGGGAGAGTAGGGCTTAGCTTAGGCTTTGGTGGCGATGGCTTCAGCAACGCTTAAGCGGTTGCCAACATTTTTTTTAATAAGCTTGAAAAGTAAAAAAAAATAACAAAATCAAAAGTAAATAGAAATGAAAAAAGTGAAAACAAAACATCAAAAAGCAAAAGAGACTTTTTGATGATTCAAATTTCATGCAAATACAAAAATAAAATGAAGCATATTAAAGATAAATAAAATAAATATAAACTTGATATTATGTGTAGGAAGACAATCTGAAAAACTAAATTGTTTCACTCTATCATTAAATACAATAATTTACAAGGTATACAAGAATTAATAATTGCGGTGGGAAATTCTCCAGGGACTTTCCCACATGCACAAAATTTGCAAATCACGCACAGAACAATAGATCACAGCAAATGCAAAAAGTTTAACGTGAAAACCCGAAAGGAAAAAACTACAGAAAGAGAGATATTCTACTTTAATTTGAAGGAATTACAAGTAGAAATCAAGTACTCTTTGTGATTATAGGTGTGCTAGGATTTTTGTTTTTCGAACCCCTTTCTCGTTAGAGAGGATGAGGTATTTTTATCCGCCTGATCTGCTTTCATGGGTGAGGATATTTTGGATCTGCGTAACCTCATGACTTGCACGTTACGTTTTCCTTGTAACTGTCCAGATCGTGCCACTTGATTGTTGGGATCGCCATGTCGTGATATCTGTCACCAGTCACAACCGCTCGCATTGATATAGATGCATTGCAATGTTTAAAACATGGAGATGATATGACAGTGTAGTTGGATCCGTGAATCTTTGAGATGATGCTATTTAGCTGTAAGTAGCGCGGGGCTAACGAGCTCCGAAGAGTCTTAGCGCCAGAGTTTTGTGCAACTCCGGGAGGTCTTCGTGTAGAGTTCTGAGAAACTCCGTGGTGGACCCTGTACTGGTGGTTGAATTTCCTGGAAGTGGTGCAGCTCTGGTTAAGCGTTAGACCATGGTAGTTGATGCCTGACCAGTTGTGAGTTTGGGCAGAGGTTCGAGCTCTTCTTGTTGGGCCCATGTCATGCTTGCGGGTGAGCTGGGCCTGCTGATGGTAAGCGACGCCCCAGGTAGGACACGTGTCGTGATCTCCTGTGAGGTTGAAAATTGACCACTACTGATGTCTCCTCCGCTTCCTCGAAGTTTCCGACAGAGGAGGGGAGCGGACTGATCCATAGCTCTAGTCGTGTACCGTTGAAGCAGTCGGAGGCGTCAATCAGTCTGACGTGTCCTCTTAGGGGGGCATGTCGACTCTTTGTATTCTAGTGGAAGAAGTTGGGGCGCTCGTTTTGCTTTTGTACTGGTGCATTTAATGCTCCGTCTGAAGGGATAGAGATTGTAGGTGGCGTGTCGAATCTTGCATCCATGCTTGCAGTTAGCTATCATTTGGAAAGTAAGCTGGTTGCGTCGCGATTCGAGCAACGACTGAGATGTGAGGCAGATGGGTACTCGAAGAGTCGTTCCAGTTGTTGCCATCATTGCGATGATGTTAGGATTGGCCATTAAATTGGGGAAAACTAGATTTAGAGTTTTTTCATACCCTAAATTACTGCTTTCAGTTTTCTTCCCCAAACTTCTGCAATCCTCTGCAGTCCTCATCAATTTTCGAGAAATGACAAGGGTAAATCTATTGTTGTCGTCGATGAGCCCAGGGGTAAAGGCGTTTCGGATGACAAGGGAAAAATGCGGGCCTGGTGCTCGAGGGAGGCGATGAACTTTGACCCAAAGCCGACGCCCCTTCATAGCCAAAAAGACGTCTTTGAGTACCTGGCGAGGTACAATGTCAATCTGGTGGAAGAGATCACAGTGGAGTGGTGCCCTCTGAAGACTGATGTGATGGTGGCATATCCCCATGGCGGTGTGTTCATCCATCCCCAGATCTTTGGCGTTGGGGATGAAGCTTCCCTTAACCGATCTCGTTCGCGACGTCCTGGTATACTTCAGGGTTGTTCTGTCACAATTGACGGTAGGGGCTTGGCGAGTGCTTCTAACTTTTGAAGTGTTGTGCAATCGATTCCTCCCGAAGGCATGCAGGCGTGAGGAGTTTTGTGTCGTATCCATGATGAGGAAGGGTATAGTGACGCTCGTTCCTTCGCCTCCCCAGAGGGGTTGTGACAAGTTGTCAATATACCCGATAGCGATCATGGATGGCGTGACTTTGTTGTAAGGATTACTGGTCCTTGGGAGGCTCTCGCGGAGAACCATGGGAGAGTTCTGATGTCTTGGAACACCAGACCGGTCCGGCAAGAAAGCGAATCGATGTCCCGACTAGTCCAAGAGAGGTCCTAAAGCTTTTTGACGTGGACTACAACTGCCAAAATTGGAGCTGGGTTGGATCTGGCCAGGCATAAAGTGTCTCCGCTGTCTCGAGATCAGCGATGTCGGCTGGAGAGGAAGTGGCAACAGATCCTCTGGTTGAAGAGGAAGGGAAATCCTATTGGAAGATGAGTATTTTTTATTTAACTTTGCTATTTAACCCACTTTTTGATTATGATGTGTAGTTACTTAAATGGGAATATAAGAATAGAGGAAGCTTCTTTTTATCCCTAATGCTATCTAAATTTGTGCTTCAATTTAAATCAATTTGAAATTAAGAGAAAGAAAGGATAAATCATCATCTTCACAATTCAAATTCAAAATCAGAAATATATTTAAAGGATGGATAGGATAAAGCTAATCTTAATTGGAGATAAGGAGGATACTCCAAATTAAATTCGGAGTTTAAAATCAATTCAGATTCAGATTTAGATTGAACACCTCTTAGTATTTTGATCATAATTTTTGCTACAGATATTCAAATCTGATGATTCAAGATGCTACATAAAGAGGAGTTAAAGGGTTACAATTTTTATGTTGATCACTGTGTCCAATTCAGTCTTATGATGAGTCATATTCAGCAACCAACACGCTGACTTGCTGCAAATCAGTTTAAAATTGAATTCTTATATTGAATTGAGATGAATTAAAACTCCTAATTTGTATCTTATTGTGATTGGCTCTGAGGCCTATTTAAAGAGCTGAAATCTCTCATACTCAAGTATCTCCACATTAGAGATCATAACTTAGGATTTTTTAGTTTCTTTTTCAATTTTTTTTTTGTAATTTTTAGAATTTAGTTCTAATTCAAGCTTTGTAAAGAAGAAGGCTCTTGTAATTGAAGGTGACAACATCAATAACAAGGTTTTTATTTCCAATTTATCTTTATTTACTTGCTATCTTTGTATGCGCCGGAAAAAGAAAGAGGGAATTGCTGTAAAGATTTCTTTGAATCAGATGAAAAGATTACAACAAGACTTTTCCTTCCAGTTACAAGGGAGGGAGGATGTTGAAGCTTGAATCCCCCCTTTGTTTAATGCTGGGTTCTTCGTGTGGCGGTGGAGAGTGAATCTTGTTCTCCGTTGACCAGATGACCGTCCTGGACCGTCGGGGGTCTCCTCTTCGGTCGGTAGAAAGAGTAACTCAGCTCCGTCTACCAAAACTCTCAAAGAGGAGGTAGGCGAAGAGCGGCTAGTACTCAGTAAGCTCGCTGAAGAGTCTCCTCCCTCTGTCTGTTGTTGAAGTCGTGCTTCCCTCTTGATGATCCTCTTGCCTGGATTTGATCAATCTTGATGATGCCTTGACCTTCTTAATTCTCGACCTCTCCAAAGCTTCTATCCCCTCTTCATAGCAAACAAGGCTATTTATAGGGGTCTCAGGGGGTGAAGGTGCCTCCTGAAAACGCTCCCGAATGAGGGGCCACTACCCGCTACATGCGCGGTGACTGGCCCCGCAATCAGGGCAGTTGCAACTGAGACGCGGGCGTTGGGCCAAACGCGCCTTGAAGTTTGAGACGCGGGCGTTGAGCCAAACGCGCCTTAATGCTGAGACGCGGGCTTCGGGCCTTCACGTCTGGATGCTGAGGCGCGGGCGTCGGGCCGACGCGCCTTGATGCTGAGACGCGGGCTTCGGGCCGACGCGTCTGGACGTTGAGACGCGGGTGTAGAACCAACGCGTCTTAAATGCTGAGACGCGGGCATCGATTCCTCGCGTCTAGAGCTTGAGACTCTGCTTCCTTAATGGCTTGTTTGTTAGTCATTTTTAGACAGCCTACAGAACCCCCTCCAAAGTTTCTGATATTCCGCAGTTGAATGGGACGGATTTCGGAATACTTTGGATCTTAGCCGTGTTCGCCTTTATGACTGGACTGTTGATGCTTCGGGCTTGATCTTATCTGGAATTGGTCTTCGTGAGTGTACTGTTGAACTCTTTGAAGCCGTCAGAGTTGATCGTGTTGAGTGTCTAGATACACAGTCTAGACCTCCCCGATTGCTTTTAGTCTGTCACGGGTGCGCTTTTGGCCGGGAGTGGTTGGTTGTCTGTTTGCGTCAGTGTACTGTTGAACTGACTTGCAGAAGCAGGAGACTGGACGCAGGTTCCCTTTTGAAAAAGCAGAGACTGCTTTAAAGACGCGACTTCCATGGGGTAGACGCGATGTTTTGGCCCGTTTGAGGGGACGCGGACTTTGGAGAGACGCATCTCTTGAAATGCAGACGCGATTTTCTGGGTGCATTTATGATGATGCTGACGGGGCATGTCCACCGAAGAGCCGCGTACTTTGGGGCGCGCACCTGTGCCATGTCATGATTACGCCGCCAGCTGGCCTGGGGAAACGGCGAGATTTCGCCTTTTGGCGCGCGGATTTCCCGGTTCATTAAATGAACTGCTCCACGTGTCAACTTCTGACTTGTGGCGGGGTCGCGACGCATGATCTTCCCTGTTCAAACAATGATTTGGCTCCACGCGTCAGGCAGCGATTCGCTGCAGCGTTTATTGGGCCAAACGCTGCGTATCTTCGCGAATCTCTGTGCCTATAAAAGGCAACAGTTAGAGAGAGACACATCTTCGCATTTGCTGAGAAAAGAGAGCTTTCCTCCTCTTGTTTGTTCATCTGTCCATCTTCGAACTCGGATTTCTGAACATCGATGGCTCCCAAGACGAAACCGACTGCATCATCCTCAAGGGCGACCGTCGCCGAGGCTGAGAGAGATGCTTCCTCTGCGCAGGAGGGTGTTTTCCGAGGTAAAAATGTACCTTCGGCGTGGGTTCCGCCATTAAAACATGTTCATAGAACCCTAAGAACCTTTAACACAAGATCGTGTTTGATTCTCGGACGCTGTCCTTGAGATGATAACCGGGGCGCGGTCCTGATGATCCGACGCTGGTGAATTCTGCATTCTGGATCCTTCACTTAGAATATTTCTAATTGTGAAGGTCTCTGGACGCGATTTGCAGAACGCGGATTTGATCCATGCGTTCTGTGCCGCGTTTTGTGCCATCAGGCGCCGATTTGATGAATCTGGCGTCTGAGTCCAAGCACTTTGAAATTTCACAAGTCTTGGTTTGCAGAACGCGGATTTGATCCTTGCGTTCTGTGTCTTCAACCGCCGATTTTGTAGAATCTGGCGTTTGAGTCCAAGTACTTAGAATTTTCATAAGTCTTGGTTTGCAGAACGCGGCTTTGCAGGTCTGGACGCGGATTCGAAAAATTCCTGCGTCCAGTATCTCTTCTGCGTTTTGGTGCAAGTTCGCAGGTCTGGACGCGGATGATAACTCCTGCGTCCAGTGTCTCGGCTGCGTTTTGAATTATGAACACTTGGCGTCTTCCCTTATTTTTGGCAAAGTATCTGACCAAGTGTCTTTCTTTTGCAGTGCCGCATGTTTCAGGTTCACTTGCCAAGATGCACCACTTTGGACGCGTGGGTGGTGCCGACCACCGTCTGACTTTTGCGCAAAGAATGAGTGTCCCCGTGACTGCTGACCAGTTACTGGATCGCAGGCTCTCTAATGTTAACAGGAGGACCTTTCGGGCACTTATGACCGATGCCGCACTCAAAACGGATGACGGCGTCAGGTTGGAGAAGCCTGCCTTCTTCTTTGGGGATCATATCTATGACGATGGCCGTCGTGTGTCTGAGGGGACCTATAAATGGCTCCGTGAGATAAAGGGCGGAAGATTCTTTCTTCCAGACATGGAGAGGATGTTCCCGATGTCCTACTTTCAACACATGTCTGTCCCCCGGAAGATGGAATGGGACATTTCCCAGTATATCCCTGAGATCGCCCTTGGTGACTTTGGCCTCCAAAAGGTAGACCGCCATGATAGTCATGACGGGTCAGTTGTCGGACTGTTCCCTGCGTCGTCCAAGCCTGAAATCCCAATTGGAGAGATCCCGGAGCTTGCTACCACCTTCCTCAATTCCTTCATAGAAGCAGGGGGTGACTATCCTGTCGACTTCCGTGCGTATGGGTGGGTCCATTCTCCAGGGAACTACTGGTGGGGCAGGATGGTGGGTTTTGTCCTTACCAATCTTGAGGGGCCGCTGAAGCGTGTGGGGCTGTACCCAGCAGTCAGGGCCGTGCAGTGGGGCGTCCCGATGAGTTCTCATAACTTCTTTGGGATTCTGGAGCGCTACAATCCTCGGACGGGGACATTCTTTACTCCGGTCGGAGAGATGGGCCTTGCCCTGCACGAGTTGTATGAGGTCTCCGGGTTGTCGTCAGGGGATATTCCTTACGAGGAATTTGTCCCAACCACCAGGGAACTGCGCCTTTTGGAAAAAGAATCTCCTCAAGTGTACGAGACCTACTGGGAGGTGATGTGCCATTTCTACATCTGCGGCCAGACAACTGCCTGGAGGTCAGGAGGCGTCAAGCAACTATCCTGGGCTGATTATCTGTTTAATAATGTCAGCAATAAAGATCTCCCAGTAATCCGACTAGCTCCTAGTTCTGGTGGGGAAGTTGAAGACAGGATCGACGCAGCTTCTGACAAGTTCTACACCACGGAGTCGAACGAGGACGGCTTCGACCCTGACCTGGTCTTTGAGAGCTTTCACCATCAAGCCCGGACCCCTATTTCTGATCAGGCGCTGTTGGCGGGCTTCCTGATGTTGTGGCTGAAGAGGTGTGTGGTGCCCACGCTACCACATGAAGTTATTGTGGCAGATGTGGTGTACCCGGCGGTACTCTTGGCTCATGGCCACCCCATAGCCCTTCTTCCAGCCGTGGTGGCTGGTATTCAAAGCGGGCTGCGGGTGCTGACCAAGAGCTTCTGCGAACCCCCAAAGACTGCTAATTCCCGTGGGGAGCCGTATACCGACTCAGAGGGGAACCCGACGGTGAGGCACCCCAACCCGCGGATTGAGCTGCCTTACACGTACCTCATGGCTTGGTACGTGATGCATTGCCCCTCTAATGACGGCGGCGCGTGGGAGCATGGATCATATCCCATTTGTGCAGCGGCTGGAACGTTCGGAGTGGCATGACACCTACCTGTATTACATTAGGAAGCGTCTTTCCTGTGCCACGAACTATCAGCTTAACCGTTGTTTTCCAGAGGTTCAAGGTGCAGCCCCCGGGGAGCTGTTCACGGATGTCGCTGGGCGGGATGACTTCTCGCAATTGCCTGCTGGAGCCTTCTGGTGGTTGATCAATATACGACCAGGATATGTGCTGTTTCGCCAAGGAACTTCCTGCACTATCGAACCGTATATGCCAAGTCGTTTTGCCCGACAATTTGGCTATGATCAGCTTTACGTCGGGAATCCCAATGCTCAACTTGCCTTTGACGGGAACCTGTTCGAAGGCGCTCGGGCTTGGTATTACAGTGTGGCTGGAGGGACGGGGGCAACGTTCCATCTACCCGACGAGGCGCCTAAGTGCCGTATGAGCTTCAGCTTCTGTACTTGGTACTCCCAAGCCGGCCAGACGCCAGATCTTATTCCGGAGTCTTCATGTCTTGAGAGTATCAATGCCAGTCTCGAGGAAAGGTCCGAATCCGGTAAACGTTCTAAACTCCTCGACCAGTACCTGAAAGCTCAGAGGGAGGTCGAGAAACGATCGAGGAGGGAGCCCCCAGTAGTAGGGCGGAACCGCGACCGGCAAGGGCAAA
The DNA here is from genome assembly GCA_038442645.1 of Agave tequilana. NCBI lineage: Eukaryota > Viridiplantae > Streptophyta > Magnoliopsida > Asparagales > Asparagaceae > Agave > Agave tequilana. The sequence continues at coordinate 428,994 of JAVJIF010001516.1, forward strand.
GCCGCAAGCGACGAGGGCGGAGCCACCAGCAATGAGAGTGGAGCCGCGACCGGCAAGGAGGTCGAAGCAATTGGCGAGGAAGCGTCGTCGACGCTCTGCCTCTGTAGTTGAGCCTGCCCCAAAGAAGGCTCGGAGGGACTTAACGGCTGAAGTCTCTCAATCCAGAGCTATCTCTGCTGGAGTTGAGGCTCCTCCTGAAGGTGTCCCTGTTAGAGTTGAGGAACCGCTGGAAGATGAAGATTTTCCAAGCTTGGTCCGTGCTCCTAGGTCGCGCAGCAAGACCGTGGAGGAAGGGGAGCTCGTTGAGCGACCCCTTGTTGCTGGTGATACCGAGTCACCGGAGGTTGACATAATGGGCGAAGAGGATGTCGAGATTCCAGGAATCTCAACTCAGCCCGAGTCTCCTTCTGCTCATGAAGGGAGAGACGAGGTACAGCAGCCGGGGTCTCCTAGTGTCTTTATTTCCAATCCTCGGGCAGTCGACCCTAGTCCTACCACTGGGGTGATTGGGGGTAAGGCTCCTGTTGCGGAGCTTCCTCGCGTGGCGCTATCGTCTTCTTCGTCATCGGGAGAAAGTGACTTTGAAGATGAAGTCGACTATGGCGATGAACCCGCTCTTCCTGACCCGAGTAAGTTTTCACACATCTCGGAGGAGAAATATACGGGGGCGAATCATCGACTGCGTTACCGCTGGCGATAATCCCTGCTGAAGGTACAACTTCCTCGCATGTCGAGGCGATGGAAACAGAGTTGACCCAGCCCAAGGGGATTGAGGCTTCGGCCGCTGAGATAACCTCGGAGGGGGTAGCTGTCGAAGTTGGGGAGCCTTCCTCTTTGCCAGGAGGGGAAACAACCATTGAGGCTGAGGAGGCTCTCACTCCGCCGGTGGAGAAGGCTACTGCTGAAGCTGGGGAGACTCCCATTCTACAGGACTCGACGCCTCTGGACCTCGAACCTAGTAAGGCAGCTCTGACTGAGGGGGCTCAGGTGGGGAGTCCGACGATCGGCACCCTTCCAGAAGGCCACACAGCTCAATTCTCGGTGGAAGTTTCTGAAGAGGTTGTGCTTACAACTCCTTCATTGGTCGTGGAAGCTCCTGCAGAGGCAGCGCTCCAGGAAGCGCCAGTGGGTAGTCTTGCTCTTGCTACATCGACGGCCGGCACGGCTCTTGTGCGAGAAGACCCGCCCTATATCCCTTATCCCGTGACAGAAAAAGGGTCGGGAAGCTTCTTAGGTGGTGAAGACATGGGGGAGCTGGCACGTCAGATGGTGCAACAATTCTTCACCTCGATGGGATCATGTATTGATCTCATCTTCCGTGGACACAGCACCTTCCAGTTCGCCCAGAGGCTTCTTGAAAATATGGCCGTGAGCGTCGAATTGGCGGGAGGCCCTTCACTTGCCAGGGCATGCCTGCGGGTGGTAGAGCAACTTGGAGATAACCTGCGGGAGCTGGAATCTTTGGAAGATGCTGGCTCTTTTGATGAAGCCCAAGCCACCTTGACTAGGCTCCTAGCTGATCAGGAACGGGAGCGACAGGAGGCGGAGGCACAAATCGCTGCCGAGATCCGCGACCTTGAATATTCCAAGGCTGAATTTCAGAAATTAGCCGGAGATTCGAGGAAATCTGAGCTTAGTGTGCAGAGCACGGAGCAAGTCATCCTCAGAACTCGGGACATTATCGCCAAGGCGGAAGCTGTTCTTGCGCTAAATGAGGAGAAACTTGTTTCCCTCAAAAAGGAGCTTGAGGAGCAACGGGCTGCTACGGCGCGTGCTGAAGAGAGTCTATCCCTACAATCTTCCAGGGTGGAATCTCTGCGGATGCAGCTGGCTGCCAGAAATTTCTTATCTGAGGCGGAGCTGCGGGACCGGGCTATCATGGAGGCTGAGAGGACGCGCCAGCATGAGATTCACCGCATTAGGGAACAAATCCGTTCCTTGGCGAACCAGGACATTTAGCCTTCTTTTCTTTTTTCTTTTTGTAAAGAAAAGGGACACTCTATTTATTAAGAGTGTTTGTATCCACTTCTATCATTTTTTGATATAATAGAAGTTTTCTTTAAAGCTTTTGTCCCAATTTCCTTGTCCTGTTGTGGATGAGTCCAACTCTTGATCACTAGTCGTGATTACTGAACTTAGGTAGGACTAAGTTCTTTTAATGAGACGCGGTCTTGGCGAGACGCGGCATTAATCCCATAGAATGAGACGTGGCATCAATCTATGGGGACTTAGATTTCACCAAGTCTTTTTGACGAGACGCAGCGTCGATCACAGGGTGAGACGTGGTCGTCAGTCTACCGGAACTTAGATTTTACTAAGTCCTTTTACTGAGACGCAGCGTCAATCATACAGTGAGACGCGGTCATCATTTCATAAGAACTTAGATTCTACTAAGTCCTTTTGATGAGACGCGGCGTCAATCACAAATCGGAACGCGGTCTTCTTGATGAGATGCGGCGTCAATCAAAAGATGAGACGCGGCATTGATCCGTAAAGTAAGACGCGGCTGTCAGTCCCTGGGGTGAGACGCAGCGTCAATCACAAGGTGAGACGCAGCTCTGAATAACGCAAATCTGTCTTGCGCGGATCGGGCAGACGCAAGAGATGCAGCCTTGTCTGCTGAAGGGACGCGGCTTTCCCATCTGCGTTTAATGTGATCTGACTCAAGATTTTAGGAGATCTTTGCTCGTCAGGTCTTCACTGTCGATTGGGATTCCGAGTCATCCGTTGATTCCCAAGGCAGTTATCCACGCGTCAACTCCTCATTGGACTCAGGAGTTACTGCCCTTAAATGCAAAACCGACGCGGGCGGTTGAAAACCGGCGCTTGCGACGGTTTCCAAAGCGGCGTTCCACGCGTCAATCCTTCACTGGGCTTTGACAATCGTGCGTGACGGTTCCAATTAACGCCCCATTAATGGCAGTTATTAGGGCCTGCCTATAAATAGGGTGCGCTCCCCTCCTATAATCCAAGCTTGGATTATTTCTCTTTGGATTGCTCTGAGAAGTCCCACCTTCTTCAGAAAAGAGTTTCTTGATAGGGATTCCGTCTCCATGGATGAAGGTAATTCCGAGGATGAAGATGACCCAGAGCTCTCACGCTTCGGTTTGGTCTCTTCAAGAAGAACCCCCTCTCGGATCATCTTGGACGCCTGCGTTTGGGTGCAGAGAGGCCAACTCTGGCCAGAGGTCTCTGCTGGTATGTCCCCCGATGATGTGTATAGCCTGAACTTTGGCATAACCATCTGAATGAAGTCTCGGTGCATTCCTTCTCTGGAATTTGTGCCAGTGACTTGACTTCTCTGAACGCGGGCGCTTGACGCTGGCTTTGCCCATCGCGTTTCATTGCCTTGGCGTGTTTCAGACCTGAATCTTGCAACTCTTGTTCACTCAACAGAGAGATGGCAATTTTCGGCGTTCTGAAATTCTTTGCGTCTGGTGCATTAGGCGCGGGTACAGACTGAGGCCGCGTTTGAATCCTATGCGTGGCGCAGTTTGACTCGCGTCTGTTTGACTGTGCGGGTCATTCTCGCGTCTGAAGTCTTGAATGGCTGCCGCGTTCTGTTACTCAGTTTCCTTTATAAAAATGTACTGAGTTCCAGATTTTCTGACTCTTGCTTATTCTTTGCAGGTAGGCTTGCTCGTCCTTTTTCAGGTTTGCTGGGCCCCAGAAAGAATATACCGGCTGGCGAACTTGCTCCACGTTCGTTTGTGAGAGATTAAATTATGGTCCTCGTCGTTTGTGAGAGATTAAATTATATCTCTGACGAGGACCCACATCTCGCCAAGGTCTCTTCAGATCTCCTGCACCACTCTTGCCTGATGGCAAGAGATGGTCAGGTCAAGTATGACGGCGAGGAGGTTCCGGCGGTTACGGTGGCGGAAAGATCCTCTTCCTCTCCCTACTCCAGAAGTGACATCAAGGACATTCCGTTGGATGGCCTGCTGGGGAAAGGGATGGTGATGAATGCAGGACTTTCTGCTGCCGCTGGACCTAGTGGAGGGTAGCATCCTTTGTGATGACTCCTAAACTTCCTCTCTCACCCCAGGAGTGACTCCATGTTTGTTGAATGGTCTGCTAGGGAAAGAGACGCGCCTGAACGAAGGGTTGCAGGACCTTCTGTTGCCACCGGACCTCAAGAACACCATTGCTCTTAGCTTAATCAGCTAGGGCGCTTTCGACTTTTGCGTCATCGCCATGGCGCAATCGGTTCCAATTGTACACCTGGGATCAGATGCGGTTTCAAGGAGTGAGTACGGCCTCTGAGAGAGAGGGACTTCTTTGTACTCCTTAATTGTAACACTCATCTTATTGTATAAGAGAGCGTTTTGTATCACTTTCATATGCTTGAATATCAATAAAAGTGACACTTTTCTTTTTGCCTCTTTCTGTTGTCTTGAATGTTTTGTTTTAGAAGCAAAAGAATGATTTTGGTGGACCCGCCACTTTATAAAAGAAAGTGACAAGTGGAGTGTGTACCCCCAGAGAAGGTGAACTTTTATCAAGGATTTGGGATTAACTTGATTTAAGATCAGCTGGGGATTTTGATGGAAGCATTGTTTATCGGTGTAATGTTAACCAACAATGCCTCCAAAATGAATTTGATACTCGGTTGGGGAGAATATCAAATGAAACTAGACTCGTGGGGAATCTAGTAAGATTTTTACCGTTAGAGGTGTGATATTAACTTAACGGTTTAGAAGTAGTCTTGTCAGAAGTGTAATGTTAACTTGACAAGGACGTGAGTTAGAGGTGTGATATTAACCTAACTCATCAGCATCTCAGTTTTATTTGGGAAAACTGAGGGTGTCACTGTCATAGGTGTGATGTTTAACTTAACAGTGATAGTAATGCTAGAGGTGTAATGTTGAACTTGGCATTAGTCGTCTCGGCTTAAAGAAGTCGAGGAAAGGTCATAGCCATAGGTGTATTGTTGAACTTAGCAATGACTCGGATGCTAGAAGTGTAGTGTTAACTTGGCATCGTCCATTTCAGCTTCGATATGAAGTCTGAAGAAAGGTGACTGTCAGAGGTGTGATATTAACTTGACAGACACTCGATGTACCGCTTAGAGGTGTAATGTTAACTTAAACAGTAGTTTGTCAGAGGTGTGATATTAACTTGACAAGAATTTGCTTGCGATAGGAGCAATTTGAGGACCTGTCATTCTATTGATGAGAATTGACAAGTAGAATTTGAAGTGCCAGAGGTATAGTGTTAACTTGGCAAATTTGAGAGTTTGTTACTCTATGCAGAGTTAACAAGCAAGGTTTGTACTCGACGAGGAGTATTCATTACCAGAGGTATAGTGTTAACATAGTAATGATTGCATTTTGTGGTCCTACCATTCTATGGATGAGAATTGGTAAGGGATTTTTGGAGGGAAGAGTGGAATCAAGTCCACTTAGGATTTTTAGCAAACCCTCAGCTATCAACGGATTTGAGATGCCTTTACCAACTACCGTTTGAGTTGGGCTAGCCATGCTATTCCCCTCAGCATGATGAGTTGTCGAGGACTTATGTTGGGCTTAAAGGCCAACATTTTCCTCTATCCTTAGCCGTCGAGGGCGTCGGATCAAATGGGAACGTGTCCCTTAGGATTTTTAGCAAATCCTCAGCTGTCAACGGGTTTGACATGCCTTTACCAACTACCGTTTGAGTTGGGCTAGCCATGCTATTCCCCTCAGCATGATGGGTTGTCGAGGACTTATGTTGGGCTTAATGGCCAACATTTTCCTCTATCCTTAGCCGTCGAGGGCGTTGGATGTTTTTGATCAGAGGTGTATTTTTAACTTGATCGGTGGAAGAATGCCATCTAGGGATAGTATTTCTTCAAGAATTTGCCATTGATTGGCATCATGAGTGTATCGCCATTTGAAGTTATGAGGCGATACGATCCATTTGAGTAGACTGACTCTACTACAAACGGTCCCTCCCATTTGGGCTGAAATTTTCCTTTTGTCTTGTGCGTCATGACCATGGGTCTTCGGACGGCTAAGACGAGGTCGCCCTTCTTGAAAGTTCGCGATTTGACTTTCTTGTTGAAGGCTCTGGTGATACGAGCTTGATAAAGCTCGATTTGTTGTTGGGCCTGCAGACGCTTGTCGTCCAAGGCTTCCAATTCTTGGAGTCGCTGTCGATGCTTCTCCTCTGTTGTCATCTCCGCTGTCAAGGCGACGCGAAGAGATGGAATTTGGATTTCCAGTGGAAGGACGGCTTCGCATCCGTACACCAAGGAAAATGGCGTGGCTTTAGTTGGGGTTCGCACAGTCGTGCGATAGGCCCATAAGCATTCGCCCAACTTATCGTCCCAGTCTCGTTGACTTTTCGAGACGAATTTCTTGAGAAGCTTGCCAATAGTCTTATTGAAAGCTTCTGCGAGGCCGTTAGCGGGCGGATAGTATGCCGTTGATGACACACTCTGGATTCTGAACTTGGCGCAGAATCTCTGAAAAGCCTGGCTGATGAACTGGGGTCCATTGTCATGGACAATCCGCCGAGGCACACCGAAGCGGTAAATAACGTGATGTTTCACGAACTTGATCACGTTAGATGATTTTACCTCCTTCAAAGGGATAGCTTCGGCCCACTTTGAGAAGTAATCGGTTATCGCTAGGATGAACCGATGTCCCTTTGATGATGGTGGGCTGATAGGACCAACCACGTCCATCCCCCACATTTCGAACGGCCAGGTAGAGGTCGTAGAGTGGAGGTATCCTGGTGCTTGATGGATGAAATCGCCATGTATTTGACAGGCGTGACATCTTTTGGCATAGGCAACAGCATCGGCAACCATCTTGGGCCAGTAGTAACCCAATCTTTGGAGTCGGTTTGCCAGCTTCGGGCCAGGTTGATGAGCTCCACACGTACCATCGTGGGCTTCTTTCAACACTTCGTGGGCTTCTTTTGATGAGAGGCACCGGAGCAGGATCCCGTCATGCGATCTACGATACAATGTTCGCGAAATCGCATTGTAGTAGAATTTGGAGGCTTTCCTTCGGATGGCAGCCGCCTCCCTGGTGTCTTCGGGCAAGATGCCGTATAAGACAAAATCAATGTAGGGGAATCGCCAGTCTTTAAGCTCTGGATCGGTCGACACTTCAAGTGTTTCCTTACCGCGACGATCTCCCGTTGACCTCTGGTAGTCTCCGAGGGGACTTTTTGGGCAGTATAGGTCGTGGCTATAGACGAATACCTTCTCCATTGCTCCAGCTGGAAGAGCTAAGGAGGCAGCAAGGGATGCAAGTGCATCTGCATGCGCATTTTGCTTGCGCGGTACATGGTCGATGTAGAAGTTTGAAAACCTCTCGGCCATGTGGATTGTCGCGTTGTAGTAGGGTACTAGATCTTCATGCCTGACCTCATACTCTCCGCGAACTTGGCTGACGATGAGTTTGGAGTCACCATACGCCTCGAGATTTTTAACGCCAATCTCATCGGCGAATTGCATCCCAATCAAAAGAGCGTTGTATTCCGCCACATTGTTGGAGCAAGGCTCGGTTAACGAGACAGCTCGGGGAATCACATAATCTTGTGGGGAGACGAGTACTACTCCTACCCCCGCAACTGTGTGTCCCTTAGGGCTTGTTCTTGATGCACCATCGAAGAAAAGTTGCCATACTTGTCCTTCGAACAATGTCTGGGTTAGGCAGGCTTCGGCGACCTCGTCTGGGAGATCCTCGTAGAGTTTAGCTGCCCTCGGATCTGGGTGTTCGGCTAAGAAGTCCGCCACCGCTTGTCCTTTAATGGCTTTTTGGGGTAGGAAGTGCATCTCATATTGAGAGAGCAATATAGCCCATTTCGCCAGTCGGCCGTTCAATGATGAAGGCTTTGTCATGAGTAACCTCAGGGGGTTGACTTTGGATATGACATTTATGGTTTGGCCCACCAGATAGTGTCGCATTTTCTGAATAGCGAACACCAGTGCCAAACATTCCTTCTCGATCGGGTTGTACCGATGTTCGGCTCCGATCATCGTTCTACTTAGGTAGTAGATTGCTTGTTCTCGCCCTTGGTCATCATTCTGAGCTAGTAGAGCTCCCAAAGAATGATCCATTGATCGGACGTACACCAGGAAAGGCTTTCCGGATACCGGAGCTGCAAGGACTGGTGGTAGGGTGAGGTATCGTTTGATCTCCTCAAATGCTTGCTGGCAAGCGTCGTCCCAAATGAACGAAACGCCCTTCTTCATCAGCTTAGCGAAGGGTTGGCATCTCCCGGAGAGATTTGAGATGAATCTGCGGATGTATGCCAATCGTCCTTGCAATCCTCTGAGCTCCTTGAGGCTTCTGGGGGGTTGCATCTCTTGGATAGCACGGACTTTCTCCGGATCCAAATGGATTCCTGTGGAAGTCACAACAAACCCTAGGAATTTGCCACTGGCTACCCCCAGGAAGGACTTGGTGGGGTTCATCTTCAATTGATGAGCCCGCATGATGTCGAAGACCCCCTTCAGATCAGCTATGTGATCTCCTTTAATGCGACTTTTCACCGCGATGTCGTCGACATAACATTCCACCGTTTTGCGTATCTGCTGATGGAAAATGGCATTCATGGCCCTTTGGTAGGTTGCCCCCGCATTCTTTAGACCGAAGGGCATGACGGTGTAGCAATATACCCCTAGAGGTGTCCTGAAGGAGGTGTGCTTTTCGTCATCGGGATACATCTTGATTTGATTGTATCCTGAGAACCCGTCCATAAAGGACATTCGCTCAAATCCACAAGTATTGTCAATCATGACATCCGTGATTGGCAATGGGAATTCGTCTTTGGGGCAGGCCTCGTTTAGATCGCGGAAGTCGATGCAGATCCGGATTTTCCCGTTCTTCTTGGCAACGGGTACGATGTTGGCTACCCAATCGGGATGCTGTTCCTCCCTGATAAAGCCAGAGTCAATAAGCTTCCTGACTTCTGATTGGATTGCCTCCATTATTTCGGGACGGAACCGTCGCTGCTGTTGTTTGACAGGTTTTACATCCGGATTGATGTTGAGGCGGTGCATAGCCACTTGAGGATCAAGTCCAGGCATGTCCTCGTAATTCCAGGCGAAGACGTCTATATACTCTTGTACAAGAGATATAAGATCCTTCTTCTCCGAAGGTGACAGGCCGTCACTTATGAAGATGGGTTTAGGATTGGCTTCATCTCCTAGGTTGACTTGAACAACCTTGTCTTCTGTGGGTGGTTCACGCTGTTCAAAGCGGATATCCCAAAGAGCATTCAAATGTTTGATCCAAGGATCTGTATCAGATTGGATCATTTCTTCATCTTCATCCTCCAGATGGCTTGTCGAAACCATGTTTACTGAAAGCCCTTTGAAGATGTTGCCGACACTGACATCTGATTCCCACGACGACGTGTCTAATGAGCAGTCATGACTTGACAATCTCTCCGAATCAGAGGCTGATGGCACTGGAGTTGATATATAGCCCAACCCCCGGCGCGTCTGATGATAGTAATCAGGGGTTTTCCCTTTCGGTACAAAGGATCGAAGCAGTGTTCTTCTTCCTTTTCCGAAGTTCAACCCAGGCCTGTTGGTTAGATCATACCCCATGCGCTTCATCATCTTGAGCGTTTTCGGTTCATAATGATCGAACTGAGGGGATTCATCCTCACCTTCCGATTCTTCGTGGGGCATTGGTTCAGACGCGATTCGCCCAAAAAGTATTGGTCTTTGGCCTTTTCGTCTGGCTGGAACCATGAATACAGACTCTTGCGCGTCTCCATTATCCTGGTACGTCCCGAAGGATGATTTTATTGGTACATGCAATGATGTCAAAGCATCCATTGCCGACCAGACATCCTCATCTACGTCGGTACTAGTATCCGACGGTATTGAATCAGACTCACACGCAGGGAAATACGCGAAATCTAAATCTTCATTAATATACCAACCGCCTGCATCGTCGGTGGTATCAACATCGAGCTTATTAGTGCTCTTTACAAGTGGTTCCAACTCCCACAGGCACTCTTCTTTCTCCGGCTCAATGTCAGCTTCATTACCAGAGTCTGGCTCCTCTGGTTGTGGGGTTTCATTAGTCTCCTCCGGATCCTGATATAAGAGGGAGTCCGTGAAATAATTTTCAACCCCTTTAAACGGATGCCTTTCGGCAATCAACGTTCAGACCTGTCCACTCTCGTCAATGTATTTCATGACTTGGTGGAGAGTAGAGGGAACGATGGAATTGCGGTGAATCCATGGTCGTCCCAGCAACAGGTTGTAGGAAGTGTCCGCGTCAATGACGTAACACGTCACTTCCGACTTGAGGCTCCCGATCTGGCATTTGAGCTTGATCTTCCCCATCGGGCGGGAGCTGTTGGCATTGAACCCGTAAATAGTCGTCTGGGTAGGGCTCAGACGATGGGTAGGAATGCCTAGAAACTGCATAACCCGGCGAGGTATGATGCTTAGCGCAGACCCTGGGTCTACCTGGATGCGGTTCACCTCGGATGACCCAATATACCCTGTGAAGTATAGGGGTCGGTCATGCTTCCCTTTAACCTGCATGTCATCTGTTGTGAAGGTGATGCAGGGAGCATTTGGGGAGGTGTGGAGGCAATCCTCTACATCTTCCTCCCTTGGCACGCGGGTCATAAAGACCTCAGCATTTGCCAAAGCTTCTTGTAGAGCCTCTCTGGTTGACTTTGATAGCCTCAGGAGCTCATACAAGGTAATGCGTGCCGGGATGTTGGCTAATTGAGCCAAGACATCAAAACTGTAAGGTGTCGAGGATCCTTCCGTTACACCTTTCGCAAGAACTCGAGAAAACCGAGTTTCTTTCTGTTTCTCCCTAGGCTGTTTAGAGGAGGGCTTTGCTGGCTCTGCAGCTGGTTGTGGAGGAGCTACTGCTGTCTCGCCATACTGTTTCAGGTATGCCTGCCCCGAACGGGTTCCTGCCGTTGGTGGGTTGGGTTCCGCGGCCAGGACTATTGTCTCCTCTTCCGAGTCAGTCAGCGAGGGAACATCAGTATCCGCTTCTCGGGAGGAAGCGCATATCACATGGCAGGATGAAGCCTTCCCTTTGCCTTTGGACTTCCTGTTGGTCACAGTCGTCCATTGTTGCTCGTCGACGAGGTCAGGGTGGACCCACATGATTTCCCCTCGAGGTGTAGGGACGGGTACCAAGCCTTTCTCCCGCTGCTGATGAGGGTCTGTGTTGACCACCCTCAGTTCTCCTTTCGGGACAGAGATCACCCCCACGGGTGTCGGGGGTCGTGTCCCAAACTGGAGAATCGACGTCATGTTGGCCGTCATCTTCTTCTGCTCCGGTCGGAGTTTTAATACCTCCGCGTCAATCAGAGCTTGAAGGATGTCCTTAAAGACGTAGCAGCTTTTGGTAGGATGTCCGAGCATCCTGTGGTATAAGCAGTAGGTGGGATTGTCGGTCTTGCCGACTTCCTCCGGGCGCCTAATTTCAGGGAGCTTCAGTCGATTGCTCTTGTTGAGTAGCTTGAAGAGCGAATCGACGTGTTCCTCCTTGAAGGAATACTGCTTGTTGGGGCGTGGCTGGCTTGAAGAGCCACTTGCCCTGCCTGTTTGAGGTTTGGTGGGAGATTTGGTCTCCGTCGCCAAATTATCCTTCCGCTTCGTCTGGAGGGAGGTGTCTGGTGCACGCCTTGTCGACCTCTCTGGCCTGGGCTTGCCTTCTTCCGCTCTGACGCGGGCGACAATCTCCTCAGCCTGTTCACCTTGCTGGACTAATTGTTTCCAGGTGCGGCTTTCAGCAACTCCTATTTGAGCAAGGAGTGAGGTTTGGAGATTATGGCGACATGTTTCCACCAGGGTGGCCTGGGTCATGCCGCTTGGACATCGGAGTGCCATGTTCCGAAATCTTTCTACGAAAGACTTGACGGACTCTCCCTTTCGCTGTTTTGTAGCTAAAAGGGTAGGCATTGTGACCTCCGAATCATCTTCGAAGAAGCGTGTTAGAAACAGCTTCTCCAAGTCGCCCCAGTTCTTGATGGAACCTTCCGGGAGCTTCATAAACCATTCAAAGGCCAACCCTTTTAGGGTGCCAATGAATAGGCGTGCCAGGATGGCATCGTTATCTACCACATTCCCAGTTTGAGATTTGAAATAGTAGATGTGCTGGTTGGGTGACCCCTTCCCGTCGAATGCTTGGAGGGTTGGAGCCTTGAACTTAGGAGGGTATGGAACTAAGTCCCACTCAGCCGGATAGGGCCGGACCACTCCAGCTTCTTGGAGGTCCTTGCGATTGGTAAGGGCCTCGAGGCGTCGTTCCAATTGACCCATCCTCTTAGCATGAGTCTTCTCCTGGTCTTGGTCGCTTCTTGCCTGCGACGAGGGCTTGGACGCATCCGAGGTAGATCGTCGTGTCTCGTCAGAAGATTCGGAGGGTGGGCTTCCTCCCTTTCTCCCTTTCCCCTTCGGTCGTCTAGGAGGAGATCTCGCTCTTTCTTCAAGCAATTTCTCAAGCATATGCTTAAGGGAGTCAATGGATCTCTGTTGAGAGGCGATTATATCCATCTGGTGCTTCTGCGTCTGTTCTAAACGCCTGGCCGTCTCCTCAGGAGTGTCTGCCATGTAGGCGGAAGCCTCCTTCTCGACGGAAGAGTTTGAAGCCTGCGACTCCACTATAGCGGAGTGAGAACCACCCATTCTAATGCCGCGGGCTAAGGCATTATAGTCAATTGGGGGAATGGCCCCTGTCCGGGTGCGAGTGTGTTGATACACCCCCTCCGGCTCAGAGTCAGATTCCTCTGAGTTGACCATTAGTTGTTTTCCCTTGCTTCTGCTAGTCATGTTTGCAGTAAGCTCCGGTATTCAACATCTGAGAAGGTTCTCCTCCTGTGGGAGCGTCTTCTTTTGGCTGACGGGGGAATCAGGGTCAGCTGTCTAATTAAAGACGGCTGGTGCACGCCTGACTCGCAATGGCCTCCAGAGAGCATCTGGATGAGCTGTTGACAGCAGCATGGAGAAGTGGCCTGATTGGCACTCCTTTTCCTTGTCAAATAATCCCTCAAATCCGTGGGAGAGGGATTAAATAGACTAGCCTCGCGACGTGGAAGACGGGAGGAAGTCATGCGCTGTGCTGTCTGGACACAGGTTTCAGAGACGCGGCTGTCGCGTCGCGGCTGCGTCACGCGCGTCTGGCGTCTCTGTTGATATGAGACGCGACTTTCGCGTTGCTGTCTGCTGCGTTGGAGCAGAGAGACTTGGGAGAGAGTGGGCTGCTGGGCCCCACGCCTATGGGCGCGTGCTTCCTGCGTTTGACGAGACGCAGAAGCTTCGCTTTGGCGTTTGGCAAGTTGGTCTTCAGAAGGCTCAACTTGGGGAGTCTCGCGTTTGGGTCGCCAAACGCGGATCTCTCGCACTGGACGAGGTGCGGGCAAGGCATCGGATCGTACGCTGCGTCCAACCCCAGTCAGAAAACCAACGGTTCCGACTGAGTGTTGACGCGCGCGTCTTCTCTGTCGACGCTCGGCATTCCGATTGCGCCGTGGAGGAAGAGAGAAGCCAACAACTTCCTGGTTTGTAGAACCAGGGGTGTTTGCCACGCGGGTCTCCTGAGAGACGCTGACGCGGGCGTTCTGTGCGACACGGTCGATCGCACCAGTAGATGTGCCGGGGACCACGCGGGCCTTCAGAGAGGCGTTGGCGCGTGTGTTCTGCGCGACGCGGTTGATCGCAGCAGAGGTGTCTGAGGTTACGCGGGCCTTCTGGGAGGCGTCGGCGCGTGAACCAAACTTGGCACAGTGGGCAGCAGGAGCACCCGACAGAGCCTCAGATTGGGCTTCAGGGGGCTGTCCACTTGAGACCCTGCGGCAGACGCGGGTCTTTGGGCTCTTGGAGCCAGAAGAGAGGAACTCTTCATACTTCGCCTGGTCGAACTCGACGACGAGTGATTCGACCATTTTCCCCTTACGGAGAACGTCATCTTGCACCACGGTGCGCTCGTCAGTAACGAAGGTATTCCCCAGCGGAGTCGCCATCTCTTGTATGCGCCGGAAAAAGAAAGAGGGAATTGCTGTAAAGATTTCTTTGAATCAGATGAAAAGATTACAACAAGACTTTTCCTTCCAGTTACAAGGGAGGGAGGATGTTGAAGCTTGAATCCCCCCTTTGTTTAATGCTGGGTTCTTCGTGTGGCGGTGGAGAGTGAATCTTGTTCTCCGTTGACCAGATGACCGTCCTGGACCGTCGGGGGTCTCCTCTTCGGTCGGTAGAAAGAGTAACTCAGCTCCGTCTACCAAAACTCTCAAAGAGGAGGTAGGCGAAGAGCGGCTAGTACTCAGTAAGCTCGCTGAAGAGTCTCCTCCCTCTGTCTGTTGTTGAAGTCGTGCTTCCCTCTTGATGATCCTCTTGCCTGGATTTGATCAATCTTGATGATGCCTTGACCTTCTTAATTCTCGACCTCTCCAAAGCTTCTATCCCCTCTTCATAGCAAACAAGGCTATTTATAGGGGTCTCAGGGGGTGAAGGTGCCTCCTGAAAACGCTCCCGAATGAGGGGCCACTACCCGCTACATGCGCGGTGACTGGCCCCGCAATCAGGGCAGTTGCAACTGAGACGCGGGCGTTGGGCCAAACGCGCCTTGAAGTTTGAGACGCGGGCGTTGAGCCAAACGCGCCTTAATGCTGAGACGCGGGCTTCGGGCCTTCACGTCTGGATGCTGAGGCGCGGGCGTCGGGCCGACGCGCCTTGATGCTGAGACGCGGGCTTCGGGCCGACGCGTCTGGACGTTGAGACGCGGGTGTAGAACCAACGCGTCTTAAATGCTGAGACGCGGGCATCGATTCCTCGCGTCTAGAGCTTGAGACTCTGCTTCCTTAATGGCTTGTTTGTTAGTCATTTTTAGACAGCCTACAATCTTTGCTTGCTTTCTCATTTACCATGTTCTTTAGTTTTCATCCCGAGTAGCTAATCTTCTTCATGACTTACTAAACTTTCCACCAGTATTTACAATTTTAGGTTAGAATAAACTGATTGCATCACATGCATGCTTAACCCTAAGAATAGTTAAAGTTCTTGAAGGCACATAACGATGACTGTTTAAATCCATATTTGTTAATACTTTTCAATGGTTTTTCTTATTTTATACTTAGATAGCTTTGAAGTTTAATGTTGAATTTTGGTTATTCTTATTCTATGCTTATAAGGCTTTGATAGTTTAATGTTAGGACTTGGTTAGTGATTATTTCAAATAGGATTTAGTTTTTATCTTATGTATCTTTGCTTGAATTGAAGGCAACTCTTAAGGTCTAACTTTTATGATCTAAAGTGAAGCAAATTCTTGCATATGTTAGTAAGTCAGTGGTGGTAGATTAGTAGGTCATATTTCTTTAATTCTTTTCTAAACCCTAAATTTCATATTCTTTTTTATACTTCTAACACTTAGCATACAATTATTTTTCTTAGAAGAATACTTAACCGATTTAGTGTTTAAGGAGATAACAAAAGGCTTCTATGGCATTCCTCCCTGTGGGTTCGACTCGCTTAGCCCTTGCTACCGCAGATAAATTGCGAAAGGCAGAGACACCACCAACAATCAGATAACATCTTTCTAACCTTAACTTTTTTCTGTTTTTGTCATCAGGGAGCGTCCAAGTCTCCTCGTGCTCTGGCTCGCAAGCGGGTAAGTAATGACTATGATTTTGTATGCTTGAGTTTCATCAAATGTTGGACTCTGCTTGACACTAGCCTTAGTTTTGCAGAAGAGACGTAGTGTGAACTTTAACTCCGAGGAGGAGATGGAGTTAGTGGCGACCAAGCTGGTTTATACCGCTAACATTAGGGCTTCCAGCCCAGTGGGGGTGACCAAAATGCTGAGGTTGAGCTGGACCCCTCAATTTTGAGGGCTTCGATTCAGAGCCGGGGGTGCTGCTTCCTATCTCGTCATCGGACTCTGAGGGCAAAAGGGGGATGGTGCCCCCGGATGTTGATCGCGAGGTCGAGTTTCAGGTGACGAGGCCTACCCCGACTCCAACCCGCTCGGACTCATCATCTGGGCCTGGAGTGGTGAATGCCGATTCTGAGGGTGCCGTTGTCGTCCCTAATCTCTGCCCTGGAGACCAGCTCAGGAATGCTTCCCTTTAGGTAGTGAGCCCAACTTGTTCCTGCAGATAGGTGGTGAAGTGCCCTTGGCGCAAGGCGATTTTCTCCGAGGGATGTAAGAATTTAGGAGGCTCTAGCTGGCAGATCGAGTGAAGGCATGGGAGGAAGAGTTTTTCTAGGTGAGTTTTGTCTGATTTGGATGACGATCCGTTCTTATACAAGTTTAACTGTGTCTGGCTTGCCTATCTGCAGAATATCGTGTTCGCCATTGAGCTCTTGAAGGTCCAGCAGGAGTCCTTGGCAGAGAGGGAGAGTCATCGCGAGGCTGCGAGGGAGGGTTGATGCCTCCAAGAGGAGGCATGCGACTGATGAACTTATCGGTCTCTGGGTTGATCTGGATCGTGAGCCAGCGGCCCGATGAGAACAAGGGCGAGCTGGACCGGCTCGGGGGGGAGTTGGAGAAGAAGGCAAAGTCGGAGAAGAAGAATTTTGAGCTTCAGGTTGTTTCCAAGGTGTTAGAGGCGCCAACCAGCTCGCTGAGAAGAGGAAGGCAGAGCTGGAGCAGGTGAAGTCTTCTTTCCATGAGAAGACTGGCCTTGGCTTGAACTGTAGTAGGCGATTTTCAAGAGGGATGAGGCCGAGAGGTAGGCAGATGAAGATGCTGATAGACTGTAGAGAGTGGGTGGAGGCCTTCAAGCTCATGAAGTATCGGGCCGGGTACAACGATGGGAGACAAGGCAAAAGGCCGAGGTATCCTTTTGATGTGAGCTCCCTCGTCGAGTAGAACTCCATGGCACCTCCCCAAGAAAGTGAAGCGGAGCGACTGAGGAGCCCCAATACGCCATTGGTGCTTGAGTGTCCTCGGCTTTAATAGCCCCGTATTTGTATCATTTCTTTTCATCAATGAAAACCTTCTTGTGTATCTTTGTGTCTGTTGATTTCTTCAGTTTATTTTTCATATTGATGTCTTATTGTTGATTGTAGCCAAGTGTAGCAGTTGAGGGTGCGATGTCTTCCTCTCCGGGAAGTGCCTTAGTTCTAATGGTTTCCTTGGCATTCGTCAGATCTGCTCAGGTTGTCTGGGAGCCTGGCGTCTACGAGCCTGAAGAGAGGGCTCCGACCCTGACGACTTCCAAGGCGGTCTTGGGAATGAGCACGAAGGCGTGTCCAACCTGGGCCTCAGGGGAGGACCTTGGTTCGCTGCTGATGTGTTTGCACGCGCGGCGAGAGAGGGTTGCAAGAGGTGGCACCGTTCAATGCCCAGGCTGCCTTTGCGCATGGAGCTTGGGCTACATGATCTCCTGACCTTCCAGCTGGATCAAGAGTTGTCGAGCCACCAGTGTCGAGCCGGGGAGCTCAACAACCAACTATCCATACGGATTAGGAGGTGGGAGGAGCTAAACTGATAAGTGGAGGAGATGACCGAAGCCCTGAGGCAGATGAGGAAGGAGAAGATCGAGCAGGCCGAAAAGCACTTAGCTAGGGTGGAGGGGCTGCAGAATGCGCAAGGGGACATCTCTTGCTAATGCGAGTCTGTCCGCGAGCTGGCGGAGATTTACTCAGTCTGGTCGAAGCAGATTCTGGAGGTCGAGGAGAAGCTCGAGCTTCGTGGCAAAGTTTGGGAGCTGGAGGTGGGTGTCTGAGATCACGAGCATATGGTTGATGAGTTAAAAGCTGAAGTGGAGGATCTAAACAAACGCATCCAGGTACATTGGGAGAACCAAAAAATGTGCTCTGAGTTGGGGTGGAGGTACACCCTAGGTGGCACATGGAGCTCAAGGCGTCGACATTGGTGCGATCCAGCCCCTTTTGTAAATTGTGTATTACTGTTACAAAATCCTTTGTATCCTTTATCAGTCAATAAGATGCTTTCCTGTGATGGCTTGCATCCTTCTCGTTAGTTGTGAAGCGTTGTACTAGGGTTATGTGTTGGAGAGTCGGTAAGACTGTTGACTTATCAAACCCATCTCAAGATTTGTTAAGTGTTGGACTCGGTGTGCGAGTCTCTGAGATTGCCAGAGTTTCGTGAGCCGATCCCTGAGATTGAAGTCCTCGGAGTGGTGATGGCCTTGTAGGATGTCTCTGACGTTGAAGTCTTCTGTGAGGCGATGCCCCTGGAGAGCATCTGGAACTTTTGTTGCACGAGTGTCCGATCGCGTTTGACTCAAGCGAGCAGGAGGAAGCAGTTGTTGCCCTGGATTGTACCTTCCGATGTCTCCGGGGTGCCTATTAGTTAGGGCCCTGAAGTGAGTTATAGTAGTTATAATTAGCCATAAGGAATGTTTCCATCTTCCAAGAGAGCCTTCCAAGTGGGCTGAATTGTCAGAACCAAGACCCCGCATAGGCTGCACGTTGGCCATTAGGAGCGCTTTTATGTTTCAAGAGCATCTTTGGTAAGTTGTGTTCGACTGTTAGGAGTGTCTCTGTTGTAGATCAAGGGTGACCGTATGAGCGTCTTTGTCTTTCAGGAGAGCGTCCGTAGTAGGTCAAGGGTAATGTAGAAGCGTTTTCGTCTTTCAGAAAAGCGTTCATAGTACGTCGGGGGTGACTGTAGGAACGTCTTTGTCTTTCAGTAAAGCATCCATCGTAGGTTGGGGGTGACCGTATAAGCGTTTTCATCTTTCAGGAGAGCGTCCATAGTAGGTTAAGGGTGACCGTAGGAGTATTTTCATATTTCAGGAGAACGTTCATAATAGGGCAAGTATGATCGTAGGAGCGTTTCCGTCTTTCGGGAGAGCGTCCATAGTAGGTCAAAGGTGACCGTAGGGGCGTCTCGGTCTTTCAGGAGAGCGTCCATAGCAAGTCGGGGGTGACCATATGAGCGTTTCATCTTTCAAGAGAGCGTCCATAGTAGGTTAAGGGTGACCGTTGTAGGTCAAAGGTGATCGTAGGAGCGGCTCCATCTTTTAGGAGATCGTCCATAGTAGGTCAAGTACCGAGGAGAAGACCCGAGACATGCCGTCAGAGAATGTTTGGGTTCGAACCGGAGTTGAGTCGTCGGAGGAGCTGTCTGGGCGAGAGCCTGAGATGGGCCATTGGAATTGTTTGAAGGAAAGACTTCGGATGTGTTAATGTGCTTGTTGGTAAAAGCAAGGCCACATAAAATCTTTTGATTGAATGCATTTGAGTCCATGCATAGTACCTTTTCAAGTGAAAAGGATTTTATTGCTTGTCGAGCGTCCTCCCGTCTTGATCTAAGTGTATGAACCTTTGCTCCCTTTGACGACCTCCGTGTGCGAACCCTGCCAATGGGGTCCGAGCTTCCTAGCATGTTCTCTTGAGTATTCTGAATGACGCGCTTGAGAACCAGGTTGCCGACTTGAAACTCACGGGCCTTCACCTTATGGTATGAGCCTGGATCTATTGTTGGTAGACGGTGATACAGATTTGCGCTTGCTGTCGTCTTTCTTTCGATTGATCTTAGGTCAGGCGTAGCTGCACAACATTTTGGTCTCACTCGACCCTTTCTGTCAGGAGCGTTGGCATACATACATCGAAGGGGATGATGGCCTCTGTCTTATATGCTAGGGAGAACGGAGTTTTGCCTGTCGGAATGCGATGTGGTTCAGTATGCTTAGAGCACTTCGGGTAGCCTTTCCACCACTTGCTTTTCGCCTTGCCTAGGCTCGTGCACATACTGTCGAGGATTATGCGGTTGCTGATATCGGTTTGGCCGTTACCCTAAGAGTAGTAGGGAGTGGAGAAGCGATTAGTGATCTTATACCTGGGCAGAAGTTGGTTAGATCCTGGCTCGCAAAGTTGATTCCATAGTCGAAGATGATGGTATGAGGAAGCACAAAGCGACAGATGACGTTTTGCCAGAGAAATTTCCCCACTTATTGTCCTGTGATTTCGGAGAACGGCATCATCTCTATCCATTTGGTGAAGTAGTCGGTGGCTATCAAGAAGAATTTGAATTGGAAAGGGCCCACTAAATCGAGCCCCCGCTGCATGAAGGGCTAGGGGCTTCGAAGAGTATGGAGGTCTTGGCTCGGTCGGTTGGAGGGAGCGAACCGTTGACATTGTGGGCACTTCCTCACATATTCCTTGGCGTCGTCGAACATCTTGGGCCAGTAATACCCTGGTTGACGACCTCGTTGGCGACAGATTGTCCCCTGGCTTGTTTTCACAGTTGCCGTTGTAAATCTCCTGCATTACGCTCTTCACTTCCTCGGGTCTGAGGCACCTCAGGTATTGGTCGGAGTGTAATTTGGAGTAGAGCTACTTGTATAGGAGCTCCCCAATGAGTGTACCTTGTGGCCACATGCTACAGCTTCTGCACTTCGTTTTTGCCTCTGGCAGGGTCTCATCCTTGAGATAGGTGATGATCGGGCCCTTCCATCCCAGCGAGGTGTCTAGGCGAAGGATCTCCTTGTCGGGATGCTGGATGCTGGACTCGCGATGTGCGCGACAGGAATCTTTTGCCGAAAGTGGAACTCTGTTGCTGAGGCTAAGTTGGCCAAGGAGTCGGCGTGACTGTTCTCAGATCTCAGAACCCGTTTGAAGTCGCATCGGGGAATCTTGGCCTTTAAGCTGAGGACGGGTTACAAGTATGCCTCCATCCGTTCGTCTTTGGCTGCATACTCCCTGTTGACTTCGCAGACCACCAACGCTGAGTCGTAGTGGACCTCGAGCCCGGTGATTCGAGGGTGGCCACCATTCTCAGCCCGACGATAACAACTTCGTACTTGGCCTCGTTGTTCGTGGCAGAGAAACCGAGTGTTTATGTCTGCTGGATGATCAGTGTTCTAAATGACGGCCACAGCTGTTACATCGGCTGGAAAAATTTATCGGGGATGGGGATATATCGGGGACATATCGGGGATATTTTCAAAAATCGGATGTCAAAATCGGACTGTAAATATACATATCTTCTTGTCTTAAATTGCATCTCAATAAGACAATATATGCATAAATTATATAAAGCTACATAAAACATCATACTTATATGTTTAAGATATACTTAACTCGATAACTTACATTAAGCTTATAAATGCATAATCACTATTCAAGTGTAGAATCTTCACAAATGCCACATTGCCCCATCGCTCGAATTACCCAAATACCTAACCTAGAAATTGACTGTAAAATGCTATATCGGGTCCAAAATTGCCGAAATTGCGGCTGATATATCGGGTCCATGCCGATTTATCGGCGATTTTAGGTGAAAATCGCTATGTCGGTTTGGATGTGCCAAATCATTGCAGCTAGGTGCCGTAAATGCAATATCGGCGCAATATCGGGGTTATATCGGGGATATTTAGAACGCTGTCGATGATGGAGCCCTCAGAGGGTGGTGAGAACAAGCCCGACGTCTGCCCTCTTGCTGTTTGAGGCTCCATCGACGTTGAGAATCACCCTTCTAGAGCGTTGCTGTGTGTCAGAGCACCATGGGTGAACTCAGCAATGAAGTCCGCCAGAACTTGTCTCTTCATCACTGTCCTGAGTTCATAATTAATGTCTTAGGGATTGAGCTCCATTGCTCTATCCGCCCAGTGGTTTTCGGGTTTTCGATGATATTCCGTCAACATGATAATCAGAAAGGCTTGAAAATATTGTCTCAGCTTTCTCAAAGAAACGAAAAAAGCTAGAGCTAGTTTCTCCATCCTTTGATACTTGGTCTGGGCTCCGGTTAAAGACTTGCTGATATAGTACACCAGTTTCTGGATGCCATCGTCATCATGAACCAGAGCTCTACTCACGGCAGACTTCGACATGACGAGGTCCGGGTGAGTAGCTTGGATAGGAGTGGCGGGGAAGTCAGATATTTCTTCAGTCCTTAGAATGCGGCCTCGCATTTTTCATCCCAATGGAAGTCTGCTCTGTTTTTCTTTAATGCTTGAAAGAATTGTTTTCATTTATCAGTGGATCGACTGAGGAACCAGTTCAAAGCTGCGAGGCGCCCTTTCAGTATCTATACCTTCTTGATGCATGTCAGTGACTTTATATTCAGGATCACGGATATCTGGTTGGGGTTGGCTTCAATACCTCGCAGAGTGATCAGATACCCGAGGAATTTTTTGAAGGCCACCCTGAAGGTGCACTTGTTCGGGTTTAGCTTCACTACTTTCGGAGGTGGTCGAATGCTTTGCCCAAGTGGTGGTGGTCAGAGCGTCAGACACTCTTCACAAGCATGTCGTTGATGTATTCCTCCATGATATGCTTGATGAGGTCCTTGAGTACTCAGATGACTATCCGTTGGAAGGTGGCTCAGACATTCTTCAATCCGAAGGGCATGACCTTGTAGCGAAGATTCCTCGACTGGTGGTGAATGCAGTCTTGTCCTTGTCAGGCAGGTACATCTTCATCTGGATGTAGCCTGAATCCGCATTCTTGTGCACCGCCTTCGCCTTAACGAGCAGGTCATCTTCGAAAGTGGATAGCTGTTTTTAGGCTAGCTTCATTGAGGTTGGTGAAATCACTGCACATTCTCTACTTGTTGCTCTTTTTCTTCACGAGGATCGGATTGGCGAGCTAGTCCGGGTAAAATGTCTCTCGAATGAAGCTGGCCTGAAGTAGTTAGTCAACCTCATCGCTGAGTGCTTGCTCCTCTCCTCATTCATCTCTCGATTTTTGTTTCACTGGCCTGACTTCGGGGTC
This sequence comes from Agave tequilana, assembly GCA_038442645.1. NCBI lineage: Eukaryota > Viridiplantae > Streptophyta > Magnoliopsida > Asparagales > Asparagaceae > Agave > Agave tequilana. The sequence goes on from JAVJIF010001516.1 coordinate 451,609, forward strand.
GATGGCTAGCCCCTGACAGATGATGTCGGGGTTGATGCCTGGCATGTTGGTGGAAGTCCACGCGAATACATCCATTTTATCGGAGAGGAATTGCTCGAGTATGACCCTCTCGTCGAGGGGGAGCCTCGTTCTGATCTGGAGAGCTCGTTCTGAATGTAGGGGATCTGGGTGAAATTATTCGGCTTCCTCTGACTTGTGTCTGGATCCTCTGACTCATTGGCTGATTCGGAGTCTTGGTTTTTGTCGCTCTGTGATTGCTATTGGTTAGCAATCCGTTTTTGCTTCTTTCTCGCGGGGGAATCACTGTCGGAGGTTGAGGCTGTCTCGGCAACCTTCGACACCTAACCCGATTTTTTCCTGGCGATGGCGCTGATGGTGCAGGACATCACCTGGTCTCCCCGTATCTCTGCGGTTTGTATCGGAGTAGGGTACTGCATGAGCAATTGATCATGGCCTAGGCCATCTCTGGGGTGTCCTCCATATTGTCTAGAGCACTCCTATACAAGATATTGACTCTACTGCTTTCACGCCCCACTTCCCAAAATACGCGGAAAAGGAGGCGCGACGAGAGTCGGCGACGTATATACGTAAGGAAAATACCCCACGTATACACGCTAAGCCTAAATGTAACCTGATCAAGCTATAAATCAGAAGCATAATAATCAATGGTCACTGCAATAATACATATAAGACTACACAATGATAGCAGATGAATAATGACAAGAAGATGGCAGCTGAAAGCGATAAAGGTAGAATCAAAGATGGCAGAAATATAAAAGAGATGAGGATACCAGAAACGAAAGAATGAGCGTCCAGTTTCTCGCAAGAGGTACAGTCTCATCGAACACCTGCACATTAGAACAATCGTCCAATATCTGGACGTGCAAATCCAGGGTCGTCATAACGCGACCATGGTGAGTGTGTGTGTAAAGGGGAAAAAGCTCGTGCAGAAATAATGTGCATAAATAGTAATAAGAACAACTGCAAATATAAGAGACTAAATAACAAGATGAATAACTGAACAATAATATTCATGAAAGCAACACGAATAAAGATAGCAAGAATAAGAGTACATGTACAAGACAAGTAAAGCAACTTGTACAAGACAAGTAAAGCAACTGTAGTAAACAACAAATGTCTAGATGTGCAACCTATCACATGTCACTAGGTTGATATCCAAGTCTGGTCATAAATCTGGTCCTGATTACAATCATGGGTCTATCATAATGATATATAGATATTCAACCAGGTGATTACAGTCAGTCACAAAGTATCAACAGTTTATTATTAATTATGTCAGCGAACACCAATTGTCACATGTAATAGACGCATCCCATACTACGCCTACCACACATGCCAATCGATGCCCTTAAGTTATTGAAACTGATCGGTTGGAGACATTGTCCATGCTTTAGGTGGGTCCCGTGCATACCCGGGACCACGGCCCAGACTCCTGGCGCTAAACCAGGACCTACCGCAAGGTAGTCAGGAACATGTAAATAGGAACAGGTACATGTATAACATGTATAACAGGAAACATGACGGGGTGCCAGTCACCCCACGGGAACCCTGCAGTGGAACCCTCTTTCGGCTGCGCAACCTAAATCCTAGGTCCACCCAAAATACGGATGCTGTCTCCTCCATTAATCTCCCCAATCCCAGTGCAAGTTGTTTGTTATCATGTTTTAGTTTATCAAGATTATTTAGTATACATGTTACTTAAATCTCTGGGATGACTCAGTGGTGGTCACGGTAACAATATCAACATGTGAAAGTCAGGGTACCGGTATAACAGGAGTATATAATATCAAGGAACATGATACCGGCATAACAGGAATATGTATAACAAGTGAACATGCGGGTGTTGTTACCGTGTAATAATATTTTCCCAGCAAATTTCAGTAACATGAACATGATAGTTGTCAGGTATATATATATATAAAGAATAACCAGTCAGGTTTCACAGGTAAGACAAGATATCCAGGCTGAGTAATGATCTACTGTCAAGAATGGAACAATCCAGTCAAAGTATACTATAACTCAGATTCTCAAGATCATCCATACATCACTCTTAAAGTCACCAATAAGTAAAGTCGATCAATAGCTATCATGAAACTCTGAACATATATTATAATCACCAATATCAATGAAATCACTCTCATAACAACTCTATCTCCCTAACTAAATTGATCAGTCACTATACATGAAGCACACGGTATGTCCTCAATATCAACAAGTCAACATACTCCATAATCATAACTACAGATGAAATATCCTCCAACATGTGGTCTAGAATATCTATTCTTGGTACTCAACATCAACAACATATCATCTAAACAAATCCCAATTGGTCACAACAATAAACTGACTACGTCAATCTCATCTCAATACAAGTCAGACTCCAACATAAAGAATATAAATTCTGGATAACTACTAACTCAAGATCAATCTAAGTCACAACTCAACTAATTCAATCATGTCTAATATGTCCTCAAATACCCAACTATGAATCCAAGTCATTACAACCAACTCATGATTTCCAATAGTTCCATAACAATCGAGTATCAATACACATCGAGTAATCTGATACATAAACTGCTGTTCCAACATATATCAATTATCAAGTTTAGTTCTCTCACTCTAACAATCTAATCGGATTCCCAAGTTCTCAAGGGTTCACATTTCTATTAAGGTCAACATCAGATCCCAACACTTGACAACATATCCAATCCATGCATATAAGATCTATCATGATAAGTCAAGTCATTCCATCTAATATCTATCCCTCGATATCATATACATCTATCAATAACCAATACATAATCCATAGGTGAAGTCCACAATCCATCAAGGAACCATGCACAGCTGACAGACAGGTATTAGTCGACTAGGGCTATATACAAGTCGACTAGAAGAAGGTATAGTCGACTAATCAAGTGGGCCAAGTCGACTACACCTAGGCCAAGTCGACTGACAGGTAAGACTAATCGACTAACCGAGATACAAAGAGCTATACAACTTTCAGGTCAGCCTATTAGTCGACTAGGGGCAAGGTATAAGTCGACTACACTAACTATTAGTCGACTACTATATGTATCAAGTCGGCTAACAGTGAAAATACAGAGAGTCCAATATCTCCTAGAAGCTATACTAGTCGACTAGGGATCTGGGGTTAGTCGACTAACAGAGGTGTTAGTCGACTATAATCAAGGGCAAGTCGACTAACCTACCCTGCAACCTGATACTGAATAAAACCTGCACAATATGCTCAATCTCCCCATCCTCTCAATTACTCTCATGTTACATCCTGATATGTCTACAATAATCATCTAGATATTCATAGGACAAACATGGGGGTTCTAACATGTATCAAGAATCATGCATATCATATTCCTATGCATCCAACATGTAAAATAAACGGAAGATGATCGTCCCTCTTCATGCTCGGTGATCTCCACACATAAACATGTAACACATCAAATCATATCACAAGCACAACATATCTATAATCACTTAATGAATAAAGAGAGAAGGAGAGAGAAACACTCACAATAAAATTTAATCAAAGAAGCAAGACACTCACAAAATAATGAAGTAAAATACTTACAAAACAAATAAGTGATACACTCACCTGAGATCCATCCCAAGTCCGAAGCACTGAGATTACAAGGCCTTGATAAATCTACATGAATTATTCAATAGGAATTGTTAGATTTTTAAAAAGATATTTTAAGGAGTTCAAATCTTGATTAATTAGTTTGGGAGTTGGAGATATGATGCTTTAGGTTTAGTGAATTTAGTAGGTTTAATTTAAACCAATTTCTAATTTTTGTTTGATTTTTAATAGGCTTTAAATTATTAAAGTACTTAACGGTTCTAGATTTATCATTAAGGAGAAATGATTTTAAAGTGGGGGATTTGAATTTAATTTCATGTTGCTATATGTCTAAAACTTTATCATAGAAAGTAAAAGTGTTGTAAAATATTATTTATATTTTTCTCTATTTTATTTTGATATTTTTAATCAATTAATTAAATATACAAATTCTTTCTCTTTCTTTCTTCTTTTCTTTCCTTTTATTTTGCCCTCAGGCCAAGCCCTCAGGCCCAGGCCCAGTTCAGATTTTTCTTTTTTTTTTTTATAAACACAGGCCTGGCCCTGTACTGCCAGGCCCAGGCCCGGCCAGTCTCAGGCCGGACCAGGCCAGGCCCAGGCCTGGTCCGGGATTTCTGTGTTTTCATTTATTTTTTTTTGTACTGGGCTTGTCTGGTGCAGCCCAGCCTGGCCAGACCCGGGCCAGGCCGACGCAGGCCAGGCCGGTCTGGTCAGCCTGTTTAAAGTTTGTTTTTTTTTTATTTATAATAGGCCCAACCCGGGCCTGCCAAGCCCGGGCTAAGGCCAGGCACGCCTGCTCTCGGCCAAGCCGAGAGCAGTGCAGCAATTCTTTCTTCTTTTTTTTTTTTGTTTTTTTTCTTTATTTAATTTTCCTTTAAATCCTTTATAAAAACTTTAAAAGTATGTCAATATAAATTATTTGATCTTCATCAAATTTTTAGTGGGATTTTAGATTGGATTTTAATGTTGTGTTTTGATGTATAAACATATTCATGGAGATTATAGTAGGACATGATTTTAATAAACAATTTATATCAAATAAATTTTAATAAAATAAATTTTGATAAAATAAATTACTTACTTGATTTGTGATCCCCTAACATGCTCCTCAATTTGTACTTCAAGATCTTTTGTTCATGAGGAGAAAAGAAGGAAGGAGATGAGTAGAGTTGCGTCAGGATTTTCTTTTGGAGGTAGAAGAGAAAAAAGAGTTTGGAAGAGAAGAGAAAGATGAAAGTGGGGAGAGTTGGATTAGGGTTTCTCTTGAGGAAGAAGAGAAAAAGGGGTTTGGGTGTTTATATAGGATATAAGATATTTTAGAAATATGAATTCTAATTAGATTTAAATGGCTTAATTTAGTAAGATTGGATAAGAATTGAAGGTTGTTAAAAATCTCAAAGAGATTTGGTTTAGATTTGAAATTATAGATTTGAATTAGGATTAAGATTGGATTTAGGGTTAATGGGTAAGGGTCTCATGATAATGGGTTTTGGGCTTTAATTAAAAGAAATAAGAAATATGGAGAAATAAGAAAATAGATATTGGGCATGTGGGCTTAGCTCATGTGGGCTTAGAATAAGAAGAAAATAAAATGAAATGAAAAGGATAATGGGCTTGAGCTTATTGGGCTTGAATGAAAATAATAATACTACTAATAGTGATTAACAATATCACAATAATAATTAACAATAATAATTACAATAATAATAATATCACTAGTAAAATAAAATAAATACTTTAGAAAAATAAAAATACAGTATTTTAGATTAGGGATATTACAACTGCCGGCATCGATGAGGATTTTGGACACCTGGCAATTCTTGATGAGTAAGGTGATGATCAGAGCGTCGTTGTGCGGGAAGAGGGCAGCGTGGACGTTCGCGTCTGAGAAAGTGATGGGCCTACCTGGGGCCGAGGGTGGACCCGTTTAGACCATGCGACGAGCCATGTTGACATAAATGGCCCTCTCCTTCTTGATAGTACCCTCTATCGAAGAAGCACTAAAGATGGCGTTGACCTCATGATAGTGGATGAGGGCTTGTGTTGCATGTCCCTCTGGCTGTGATGTCTCGGGATTTTCTTTGTGCACCCTGACCTCTGAGGCTGCCCGGGGTCAAGGATGAATTCCTTGAGGTATCTCTGATTCACTAGCTCTTGGGGCTACTTTCGGAGGTACAGGCAATTAACGGTTTGGTAGCCCATCCCATCGTGAAAGGCGCAGTACTTGCCGGCTCCTGAGCCTTTTGAGTTTGGTGGGATTGGCTGAGGCACCACTCTTGATCCTTGATTGCTGTGAAGACGTGATCAACGGAGATTTTGAAGGGCGTGAACTTTTCTTCTCCGTTGGTTTTCGTCTGATTTTAAGGGGGGCTTCTTGTTGATATTGTCGAAAGCCTGATTCTGGCTCTTCTTGAGAGCGGCAGGAGGCGGCTTCGACTTTTCCCCCTCATCGCCCCTTCTTAGGAGAGCGATTGTCTGCACTTCGGGTCGCATCTTCAATCTGAATGTACTTCTGGACTTGAAAGAGGATGTATCTCATCTTGGTGATTTCATGCTTCACCAAGTGCTTGTAGAAAGAGTGACATGCTGCCCACTGATGAATGTTGCTGCCACAATGTCTTCATTGCAATTATAAACCTAAGCCATCTTACTGACGTAGTGCTTCAGATTCTCTTCGAGCTTTATCTTGATGGTGAGGTGGTTTTTGTGTTCTTCTTGAATTCGCGTGAGGAGGCGAATTGGCTGTAGAAGACTTGCCTCACCTTCTCGAAGTCTCGGAGTGAATGGCTCGGAAGAGAGTAGAACCAGTCGGAGGCGGCTCTCTTGAGGCTGGAGGGGAACACCCTGCTCATGAGTTCATCGTGGGAGTAGACCACCATCTTATCCTGGTAGTGCTAAAGATGTTGGATGGGGTCTATTGCTCCGGAGTAGAGGTCGAAGCTCGACATCACAAATTTTCTCGAAAAACGGTGGGCCGTGATATGCTCTGAAAATGGTGAGCTGGAGAACTTCAAGTCGTACGAATCCATCTCATGACGAGGATGTCAGTTTGATCCCTTGATGTACTTCTGAACCAAGTTGGCGACGTCCTCAATGCGAGGAATTTTTGAAGTCTTGTATGATTCAGAAGATTCGGAACATTCATCGTTGCTGGGAACGTAGGTCCGGTCGTGCTTCTGACTGATTTTAGCCTGGGCGAAGTCGTTGGGATTAGGTGATGACTTGTCATCCCGAGACCCTCCGGTCTTATGGCCGCGGGAAGACTGGGGCCTTCACAGGACCTCGAGTTGGCGAGCAGCTGGTTCTGGATGTGGTTCGAAGCATCTCTCTCCAGTGCGGCTTACTGGGCGCTCACGCCACGCGCTCACGGGCTGCTCGTTCGCTCGCGGGTCGCCTCTGGTCACTGCTCGTCCAACTGCTTCTGGAGACTGGTGAGCATTTGTAGGAGTTGGCTCTGAAGGGGAAGCTTAGCCTCGAGTTCGTTGCCCCCCTCGCCGGTGAATTAGTCAAGAATGAGTGCGCTTCCCCGACTTCTTCGATGAGGATGTCAGGGTGAGGAGGACCCCGTGCCTCCAGCGGTAATCGATTTGCCCTTCGAAGAGGCATCAGTAACGACTTGAGAGGAGCTTTTTTTAGGTGGGGCCATCTCTGTCTGACGAGGCTTTTTTGAGAAAGGTTTGAAAAGGGGAGATCTTGAGTGAGGACTCAAAGATCTCAATGAAAGCACCAATTGTGGCGGAAAATTTTCCAGGGACTTCCTCACTTGCACAAAATTTGCAAATTGCGCACAAAGCAGTAGATCACAACAAACGCAAAAGGTTTAACGTAAAAACTTGAAAGGAAAAAACCATGAAAGGATAGATGTTCTACTTTAATTCGAAGAAATTACAAGCAGAAATCAAATACTCTGTATGATTACAGGTGTGCTAGGGTTTTTATTTTTTGGACCCCCTTTTCGTTAGAGAGGGTAAGGTATTTATATGTGCCTGAGCTGCTTTCATGGGTGCGGATATTTCGGATCTGCGTAACTACACGACTTGCATATTATGATTTCCTTGCAATTGCCCAGATCGTGTCGCTTGATTGTTGGGTTCGTTATGTCGTGATATCCGCCACCATTCACAACCGCTCGCATTGATATAGGAGCGTTGCGATGTTTAAAACGTGGGGATGATCTGGCAGTGTAGTTGAATCCATAAATTTTGGAGATAGTGCTATCTAGCTGTAAGCAACGTGGGGGTAATGAGCTTTGGACAGTCTTAGTACCGGAGTCTTGAAACTCTAGGAGGTCTTCGTGTCAGAGTTTTGAGCAACTCCGTGGTGGTGGACTTGCACCGGTGGTTGAATGTTCAGAAAGTGGTGCAGCTCTGCTTTAACGTGAGACTTGGGTAGTCGATGCCTGACCAGTTGTGAGTTTTGGGCAGAGGCTCGAGGTCTTCTTATTGGGGCCATGTCATACTTGCGATTGAGCTAGGCTTGCTGATGGTAAGCGATATCCCAGGTAGGACACATGTCGTGATCTCCTGTAGGATCGAGAATTGCACTACAATAATGAACACTAGAACAATCATGAAGATAAATGTAAATGTCAAAAAGACGCAAAACATGTGCTATGCAAAATATAATACATAAATATAAAAAAATGATGACCGGCAAAGGAGTCAAAATTGGGTAATTTTTTCTCAAAAAAAAAAAAAGTGGTAACAAGAGATAATACAAAAAAAGGGGGAGATTAATAAATATTTTATGTGATTTGTATTAGTTATATGCAATAAATAACAAAGAATTCATCATTTTACTATTTTGAAGAGTAAAGATGACAATGAATATCAGGATAAGAATTTAAAAAACACATAATATAAGAGTTATGAAAGTTTGCAAATTAATAAGAGAGTTTTACACCAGAACTACTATATTAAGAAATACCGTTTTGAAGACTTGCAGGAACTTATTTTCATTTCATGATACTTTACTTGTCAATGGTGGGCTATGGGTAAGACTATAAAGAGGTGATGGAGAGGTAATAAATGGAAATTACACCTTTATTCCACTTTTGCTCGCTAAAAAATGGGTTGAAGTATAATGATGATTGCCTCGACCCATTTTTGCTTCAACATAGTTCATTGGATTGTTGTGTTTGATACCTTATATAAGCTCTAATTCTTCTCTTTCTTAGGGAGGATTTTTGAAGCAATCATTACACTCAACTTTAATGATTTATCATGAATAATATGCCATGAAAATTGAAAATTTACTCCACCATTCAACTTGATCTACATTATGTCAAGTGCATAAAAGTTCAAAATTCAAAAGATTTTGACTTTTCTTGCTTATTCATCAAGTAGCCATAAATGGACTGGTCGAATTAGGATGTTCAATTGGTGTGCATTGGTTTTAAGTTGCTAAGATCATGATCAAAGGTTTAGGTTTTCAATTTGTATGCCCTAAGCCATAGTTCTAATCAACTTGCTACTTTGAGATGTCTATTTGTGGATGTACCTGACGTATAAGACAGGAAATTTCATTAAATTTGCTCTAAATGATCCAGTTCAACGCTGATGGAGTGCATTTTCTCATTTTCAGAGTCAATTATTGACTTTGAACTAGAAGTATTAGCTTCCAAATCATGTCCGAAAGAGCCAACTCTCTCGGATTGCAGTCCCAGTATTAATTTTAAAGTTGGGTAAATAGTTTTTTCGGTTCTAAGCAGGTTAAGTTGGGTCATTTGACCCAAAGTGTTGTTGTAAGCTGGTGGTTGAAAGAGAAACATAGTAGAGAGAGTTTTTTTTCCCCCCTTAAAGAGAGGAGGGTTTTTTTTTTTTTTTTTTTGGTGGGTGGGGGTGGGGGGGTGTAACGCCCCGATCCTAAAGATACGAGACGTTATGGCGACGCATAAACGTGAGGTAAAATACCCCTTGTATACGCGCTAAGCCTAAATTGTAACCTGAACAAGCTATAAATCGAAAGCATAATGATCATGAACACTGCAGTAATACATATAAGACCACACATGATAGCAATGAATAACGGGAAGAAAATGACAGCTGAATAGAAGTCAAAGGTGATATACAGGAATCAAAGAATAATAACAAGAATGAAATGCAAGTATACCAGAATCAAGGGGAGAGGACCCAAGCTCCTCGCCAGGCGTACCGTCTCATCGAACACCTGCACATTAGAACAACCAACCGTCCATAGCTGGACGTGCAAATCCAGGATCGTCAGAACGCGACCATGGTGAGTGTGTGTGTAAAGGGGGAAAGAACACGTGCAGAATAAACAATGTGCATAAATAATAATAATAACAACTGCAGATATAAGGGACTGAATAACAAGATAAATAACAGAACTGTAGTATAACTGAAAATCAACATGAATAAAGATAGAAGACAATTGTCACAATAGTAAGCAAGCCACTGATGCCAAAATATGCAACCTATCACATGTCACTAGACTGGTATCCAAGTCTGGTCAGGTTTATAGTTATATGTCTATCACAGTATTATAAATATACAGTCAGGTGATTAATGTCAGTCACAATACATTAACAGTTTATTTTCATTTATTATGTCAGCGAACACCAATTGCCACCTGTAATAGATGCATCCCATACTACGCCTACTACATGTGTCAACCGGAGTCCTAAGTTATTGAAACTGATTGGTTGGAGACGTTGTCCATGTTTTAGGTGGTCCCGTACATACCCGGGATCACGGCCTCAGTTTCCTGGCGCTGAACCAGGCCGTACCGCTAGGTACTCAGTAACAGTAACAGTAATCTCACTGTGAAAACAGTGGAACAGTAACAGTACAGATGGGATGTCAGTCATCCCCCAGGAACCCTGCAGTGGAACCCTCAGTCGGCTGCGCAACCTGTATCCTAGGTCCACCCAAAATACAGACGCTGTCTCCTCCATCAATTTCCCCAATCCCAGTGTAAGTTGGCCATTTACATTATTATTCATTCAATTCAATCAAATCAGTCAATGTCCATATTATCTAAAATATTGGGACATACGGTGACAGTAACAATAACAGTACAATAACAGTCAATCAGTAATCGTATACACGGTGAACGATATCAGTAACAGTAAACAGTGACAGTAACCGTGTATACGATGAAAAATAGAACTGTACCGTGGTTACGGTCAAACAATCATTTCCCAGTAACTCTCAATAACCTGAACATAAATAACAGTAACAGTCTAGACACTGATCCTCAAGTCACCAATACAAGATCAAATAGTAAAAGCTATCAAACTCTGAATATATATAAAATCACCGATATCGCTAATTCACTCTCACAATAATTATATCCATATCACTGAGTAACCCAGTCTCTAACATCACAACAAGTCCATATCAATATCTGAATGAGTCATCACCAATAAAAGAATATCAAGTCTAGAAAGTCCTCTACCTGAAATATATCAAACTCATCTTAATGCATATCAGGTTTAATCATAAATAATGTAAATCCAATATCATCTATAACACAAGTTCAGTCCAACTCTGAATAAGTTCATGTACCAATCCAATCGTCATTATCTTTAGTAAGGTAAGTGCACATCCAATATGTCCTCGATCAACTGCAATATAGAATAGCTACTACTGATACTTAACATCAACACATATCATCTAATGAATCTCAAATGCCAACAACGTCAATCTCATCTCAAGACAAGTCAGGCTCCAATATAAGGAACATAGATTCTGGATAACCTCTAACTCAAGATCAATCTAAATCACAACTCAACTAACCCAGTCATATCTGATATGTCCTCAAATACTCAACTAATAAAGTCAGGTCTAATTACTGATCATCACTCAATGTAAATAACATAAGTCCCTGGTCAATCCAAAGTCAACACAACCAACTCATGATTCCAATAATTCCATAATCATCAAGTTTCATTACACATCTAGTAATCTGATTCACTAATTGTTGTTCCAACATATAACCATAATCAGACACAGCTCTCTCAGATTCTTGATACATGTTAGAACCCTCATGGTTGTCCTATGTGTATCTAGAGTATTGTTGTAGGCATATCAGATGTAGCATGAGGGTAATTGAGATGGATATATGATGGAATGACCTGACTTATCATGTTAGAACTTAGATACATGTTTATGATATGTTGGACACCGAATATTGGGATATCATGTTTGATCTTAATAGAAGTGTGAACCTTGAGGATTTGGAAATCAGATTAGATTGTTAGAGTGAGAGAGCTGTGTCTGATTATGGTTATATGTTGGAACAACAATTAGTGAATCAGATTACTAGATGTGTAATGAAACTTGATGATTATGGAATTATTGGAATCATGAGTTGGTTGTGTTGACTTTGGATTGACCAGGGACTTATGTTATTTACATTGAGTGATGATCAGTAATTAGACCTGACTTTATTAGTTGAGTATTTGAGGACATATCAGATATGACTGGGTTAGTTGAGTTGTGATTTAGATTGATCTTGAGTTAGAGGTTATCCAGAATCTATGTTCCTTATATTGGAGCCTGACTTGTCTTGAGATAGATTGACGTTGTTGGCATTTGAGATTCATTAGATGATATGTTGTTGATGTTAAGTATCAGTAGTAGCTATTCTATATTGCAGTTGATCGAGGACATATTGGATGTGCACTTACCTTACTACCGTATACAAGGGGTATTTTACCTCGCGTATATGCGTCGCCATAACGTCTCCGTATCTTTAGGATCGGGGCGTTACAGGGGGAGGAGTGGGTTTTTTTTTTTTTTTGAGTGGGTTGGGGGGGGGGGTTGGGGGGTGTGCAGATAAACTTGAGACCTGAATCTACAATGAAACAAAGTCACATTCCATATTCATCCCAAAAAAAAAAAAATTACAATGATACCTTTAACCTTTTTTATAGGAAATGATAGACAAGCCGATCCTAATCTAAAAGAACCGACTGATAAATAAATTTATTCAGGTTATAACAAAGAGATTTAACTAACAGACAATAAAGTAATTGTAAAACTAATTTGTCATTTGCTAACGAACTAACCTTGTCTTTTTGTTCGCTTTTATTAGGATCAGTTTCAAATTCTAGAAATATTTTCTTGAGTCCTAACCTAAGCCTAATTAAAAATACTAACTAACTAAACTTTTCTTACCCTGATCCACCTTACACTTCTGCTGCGAACTCCCCTAAAATTAAAAATTAAAGTAAAGACTAAAAGTATGCAAGCTGAACAGCTGAAACTGAGAAAGGTTTCACACCTACATCAATTTCACTTCTGTTGTTTCTCGAGGCTTCCATGAGGTCTTCATGTCGCATAACCTCTTTCTTGCTTTGTTGGTCTTCACAAGTTAGTATTGGGGACTAACCAACAATTTTCCAAAAAAAGCAACAGATTAGGAAGTGGCTCCAACAACAATGGGAAAAATGCATCACCTTAACGGATACGACTTACAAGGACATGCTAGGCTGGAAGGCAATTAGGCATAAGTGGATTTAGAATGACAAACTTCATTGATTTTGATCACATGTAATGCTTTTGAAGAATAGGTGGAAATGGCTCAAACTCAGCTTTCCATGGTGCAGATCTGCTCTGTGTGGCTTGAGGTCAGTTAGTTTTGGATCAGCTTCAACTAACACTAAGTTGACATGTATTGAATTAATTTGCATGTCTTCAGGGTGTCAGAATTTGGTGATTAGACGGTGATAACAAGCAGTACAATAGATGTGGCAAATGCAACTTAGATGAGAAACCTCTCTTTAATGAGCCTAACAAGATCCTCAATCTGATGCTTAAGGGTTCATTTCTACAAAGCACGAACACGCCTCAATCGTCACCGTATACGTGTCGGGCATGTGTCAGACACGAACATGTGCCTGATACATGTCGAACATGGTTTGACTGTTCTGACACGAGTCAACTTGGTTGACTCACTGGACAAACTCAGTCCAGACACGTCTCTGACACGATGACTCAGTTATCGGGTAGGGAGAGCTGGAGGGAGTCTGACCCGACGCGTTACCTATATACCCTAAATCTCCAAATCCCAATCCCAAATCGATCTCTCGCTCAGATCCCAAATTGATCTCGTCGTCGATCTCGTGGTGGTGGATCGACGTTTTCGCAGCGGTGGATCAACGTTTTCGTGGTCGATCTGCTCTCTCGGTCGGCTATGGATCGTCATTGTTTGGCTGTGGATCGTCGCTATAAGCGGTGTCTCGTCATCCTCGATCCAGAGAGGTAAGCTCTCTCCTCTCTCGATCTATCTTTCTCGATCTGATTACGTCGTCGTCAGGTAATCCTCAAGTCACCGTCGTCAATCCTCATTCGAAGTAGCTGTCATCGTCCTCGTTGGTAATTTTGTCCTCCATCTCTCCCTACCCGATACCGGGTAGGAAGAGATGGAGGGAGTTCAACCCGACCCGTTACCATACTAAATCCCTAAATCCTGATCCCAAATCGATCTCTCTCTCTCTCAAATCCCAAATCAATCTCGTCGTCGACCTCGTGGTGGTGGATCGACGTTTTCCTGGCGATGGATCGACATTTTCGTGGTCGATCTGCTCTGTCTCAGTCGACTATGGATCGTCGTTGTTTAGCTGTGGATTGTCGCTGTTGGCGGTGATCTCGTCGTCCTCGATCCAGAGAAGTAAGCTCTCTCTCTCTCTCTCGCGATCTATCTTTCTAGATCTGATTACGTCGTCGTCAGGTAATCCTCAGTCGCCGTCGCCGTCGTCAATCCTCATTCGAAGTCGTTGTCATCGTCCTCGTTGGTAATTTTACCCTCTCTCTCTCTCTTTCTCTCTCTCTCGATCTCTTTTCCCAATGACTCCTTTCTCTCTCTCTCGCTGCTCTCTCTGCTTTCTAACTATCTGTCTCTGCTCTCTCTTTGGGAGGGAGAGCAGAGACAAAGAAAGTCAGAGAACAGAGAGGGAGAGACAGAGAAAAGAGCAAAAAAAAAGGAGCACAGATAAGACTCTTTTTCTGCTCTGTGTATCTTCTTTTTGCTTTCTCTGCTATGGATCTCTCTCTCTCTCTCTCTCTCTCTCTCTCTCTCTCTCTCTGAGAGCAGATCCAGTGAGATGGCAGCGAGAGAGAGCAAACCGAGAGAGGTCCAGAGCATAGAGCGGACAGAGCATAGAGAAGAATTGCTTAGGATTTTATAAATTTATTTATATATAATAATAATAATAAAATATTTCTTGCCGTGTATTTGCATTCTGTTTTTTTGGATTTTACCGTGTCCGACACCCGTATCCGTGCTCCATAGGTTCATTCTTCAAGGGAACGAGTGGTAGCGGGTGCAAAAGACATATTGGCATGAAAAGTGGGGTAAATATGGAGAAGATAACCCAGTGGAGGGTTTCTGGTACCACTTTTATTTAGGCTGATGGGAGAAACAGGAATACTGTAGAGAAGAGGATGATAAACTTAGAAACCTCAGTTTCCAGGGATATAAACTTCCATTCCACATTCACCAAAAACTAAGTACAACTCGTGCCTTAGCCCTTTTATAGGAAAATAATAAATAATACCTGATTGTAACCTAAAATATCTCACTTGCAGACAAATATAATCAGTCCATAGCAAAAATGTCTAACTGACTGACAAAGATATTGAGTCACAAATTTTTTTTACCAATTGCCAACTAACCTCCCTTATCTTTTAACTCCTTTTATTTGGATCAGATTTTAACTCCTAAAAGCTATCTCTTGAACCTTAATCGAAACAATATAAAATCTTAACAAGCTAACTTCTCTAATCTTAATCCATCTACAATTTTGCAAGGAACCCTCGTAGGAACAAAATTAGAATTGAGACCCGAGTAACATAGAAAGTGCGCCTTTGAAACTGAAATAGGTTTCACGTCTACATCAATGGGCTGGGCAGTTTAGACCTGAAACCTGATCCGCTTATTAAATGGTTATGCCAGTCAACCAATTTGTTACTTGTACCTGATTAAGCCTACCTATACCCGTAATCCAGGTAACTGCTGCTTGACACAAAATCACCACTAGTAAAATATACTTATAAGAGTATGGAAGTCTATAAGCAAAACATGGAAACATGCAATAAATGCAAAGTGCAAAAGCTGATGGTACATATATGACATTTTAGTGATGGTTGATTGGTATTGCCTTTGTACTATGATGCTTTTCCACAGAAAGGGGGGGAAAAAACAGCAAAGAGGAAGGAGGGAAAAAGTGCAAGAGTGAAAAGCTGACGGTATCTGTAGGACATTCTAACCATGGTTGATTGGTATTCCCTATATTGTGATTCTTATCTACACGTGCACACGACGAATGGAAAAGCAGGGGAAGTCAGAGAGAGAAACGATACTTTATGTGCAAGTTTACAAGGATATTATTAATGTGATGATGGTGGCCTTAGCTTATTTAGCGTCAAACTATCATGTGTAAGCCTTGTGTAATTATTTCAGCTTCTCTGAAGAAGCTTCCCACAATTCTTGCATGTTTACCGGTTAACTTTTGTGTGTGGTTCATTTGTCTTGCTGCAAAGGGTAATCTTTGATAAAGATGATTTTCCCATGATCTGGCTGAAATCTTTTGATGTTTTATTCCATTTTAATGGTATAGTTTAATTCAGAGCAGAGGAAATAACAACCTTAGAATGGATTCTGGAGAAAATACAGATGAAGAACAAGACATATCTATGGAAATTGGAAAATCATGATAAATCTTTATGGGTTAAATGCATATACTATGACATTACAACCATTGAGATGTTCTAAAGAACATCAATGAATTTTTGATGTAGTGAAGATATGTTCACTGAGACAAAAAAATTTCGCCTAACAAAATGCCTGCTAACAATTTGGAGGCCTTCAGGACTAGAAGTGTATGAGCATGTAGGGTATCCATTGTTCTTGTCTGTTTTAGTGTGTCAAGATCTAAATTATTTTGTTAAACATGTGTTTACGGATGAGAATGAGCATGCCCATGGGCTCCTCATTCGACATGTTCGATAGAAAATTTTCTATAGGAATATGAATTTTCTCATATTCCTATAGAAAATTTTCTATTGGGCATGTCCAATGGGGTTCCCGTGGGCATGCCCATTCTCATCCCTACATGTGTTTGATAAAAAAAAATAAACCAAATCACTGGAAAGGGGAACATTCTGTTAAGGACGAGATATAAACCATAAGCTGTAATGTTATGGGCTAAGTGTGTGACTTGGTTCATACAAAAGCTCAATTTCAGAAAATTGTTTTCGTCATGTACTGTTTAGTGGGTTTGTTTTTATAGTTTGATGCTCAAGGCAGATTACTCCATTTAGCTTCGCTGAATGGAATCTGCAACCCACACCTAAAACTAACATCACGTGCAGCATAATAGTGGTAATATATCATGTATTGTCCTTGTTCTTTCATTCATAAAATAGTGTCTGATGTTCTATATTCATTGTTCTTCACACAGCTTGATAGTTGATGGTTTGACTCCAATGTTTTATCTACTCCACCATGATTGAAGTGGTTCCTACAGATTCTTTTTCGTAAAATTTGGTACGAGAGTGCTGGAAAAAGAAAATGAAACTCGACCGTGTTTAATATGCTGTGTTGATTTTTTTTATATGGAAGATGTATCTAAACTGTGTAGATTTCTTTATGTGGAAGTTGATATCTAAACTGTGCCTGCTGTCTCCTCTGAATGTTTAGAATTTTGTGTAAATTTAGATCCATAGCATGTAAGGATCCAGGGATTGATATGCTATGGATCCAGGGATTGAGTCTTGAATACAAGATCCAACCTGTCTGACAGCATATTGATTTTATATTTACCTGGTACGGTTTGTCAGTGATTTGTTCGTATTGGTGTTGAGATTTTTCCAATGGATTGAGAACGGTCAATTTCGCATCACAAATGAGGAGTGTATCTAAATCGAGGAGAAATTTAAAATTTTAACCAGTAAATAGACGTAGACAAAGAGTTTACGTGGAAATCTAACATGAGAAAAATCACGGGAGGAGAGAGAGAATTCACCATATTTTCCCCCTCTTTTTTCCTTTTTACTTACAGGATCCCCAGTTTATAAGTAAAATGTGGTGTTGTAACTAATGGTGCGAATTTCTCTTTAGGGCCTGTTTGGTTAAGGGTGGAAGTGAGGAAGTGAAGGAGTGATAATAGTTCCCTCTGGGACTTGAGAATTGGTTAGTAAGTTTTCTGGTGTTTGGATGTTTTTGGGAAGTGTGGTTTGAAAAATGTTATGTCTTTTCTAGTGTTTGGATGGTAATTGAAAGTGGAAGTGAAAAAGTTGACCACAAAGTTGATCGCAAAATAATATTAAAATAAAAATTAATTAAGAAAAATAAAAAATGAACTGTAATTAGAATGCAAGTGAGATTTACATGATCAAAAAATTAACTGTTTTGTGTTATAGCTTATTACAAATGAGATTTACATGACCATAAAATTAACTGTAACACTCTGAAAGTGAGGAAATGATTGTGTAAAAGAGAAAAGGAAAAGGGGTTTTCTTTTTTTTTCTTTTTCCGGTGTTTGGATAGATAGGGAAGTGAGCAATTATATTTTCCCATTTCTTTACTTCCGCTCACTTCCTTGTAACCAAACACCTTTGTGATTCATGATTTGTGCACTGGGATCTTTTTATAACCGTTCAGACTGATGCGCTTTATCGTTGGGATCGGCATGCTGAGACACCCGTCACTATTTATAACCGTCCTCATTGAAATAGGGGAGTATTTAGAACGTGAGGATACCATGGCATGCTTATGTGATCTGAAAATCTTGTTGCTGAGCTATATCTAGTGTGAGTCTGGGAGAGGTCTGGTAGTCGCGACTGTCGGGGAAAGAAGGAGATCGAGGTCCTCGAGAGGCCCGAGACTCTCCTCGGGGTTGACTATGAACCATCTGGTATCTCGGGTTCGTTGTCTACTTGCGATACTCTGAATGTGTTTGGACACGTGTCGTAATCCTGTTGCAAATCGAAATATGATCATTAGAGATGCTCCCTCCGCTTCCTCCTACTCTGAGTCTTGGTAGGAAGTAGTGGAGAGGACTGATTTATCTTCTGGCTCGAGAAGTCGAGGCGTTGTTAGTACTTTGGAGGGAAGTGGTCAAGATATCTCTTCACATCTTGAGCTTTTTGGAAACTGGAGCGGGTGAGCTGGCACTAGTAATTAGGATCTTGACTTCATGATGAATAAGATCGTGTGACAGAGATGGATCTGGATGATTCGACATGTAAAATTCAAGATGTGAACTGACTCTTGGGGATTGGAATTTTGAACGGGAGATACTTTGGCTTTCTTCACATTTATAAATAGGGTAGATCTTTGAGGAGACATTTGCTCATCATTTGAAGACTTTTTGCTTTCAAAATTCTTATTTTGGTGGGTGCGATGTCTTCTTCGTGCGATGAAGGAAAGAAAGAAAGGGTGAAGGCGGTTGTTGTGCCCCTAATGTTCAGGAGTCCAGTTGTCGGGAAATGTCAATCTTTGTGATGGGTTCATCGGGAAAACATCAGTTTTGCAACGAGAGGCCCGACTATCAGGAAGGATAGGCAAGGTGCTTGCTTCAGCCTGGTCTATTCGTCTGGTCTTCGATCAAATGGGTTCAGCCTAGTCTCTTTCCTGATAGTGTGTATGAGGTAGGAGTGGGTTTGTGCGGGGCATGTTTGATGATGGTTCCATTCTCGTCGCTGAGGCACACGGATGGCCGTCTTCACTCGTTGAATGTTGTTGCTTTGCCCGTGAAAGTTCTTTCCTTGTGGCAAGCAACTGGAGAGAGGTGTGGGGTATTCCCCGGGATCTCTGTTGAAGAATCGTCTCGTCTTCCTTCGCTCCGAGTTCATCTTCAAAGTCCAAAGGTTCAATGATGACATCATCACTGTCTTGCTGGCTTCAATCTGTGGTTTGAGACGTGATCTTTGGTTCTTGCATTTTCCTGGGAGTTCTCAGTATCATCGCCCTCTTGGGAGTGATATGTTGCTTGTTTGGGAATCATTTCTTGAATGTTGTCGTGGACGTTGTGGCGAAAAGTGTATCTATTTTTCTTTTCAAAAAGCACAAACATGTGATAGAACTTGTATTACTCTTGTGAGATGTAACCAAATTTATATTTGGACGGATGTAATTGGAAAACTTGCAATAAAAGTAAAAAATTTTGAAATAGAAGAATTGTTTGGATCTTGCCTAGTTCGTTTTGTCATCACTCTTATTGTTGGATGTCTGTCCAGAGAGCTTGCTTTGACTCCGATATGTTTGGAGCAAGCTCGGTTGGTAGTTCTCGATTAGGTGTTTGTCCCACAGCGGTACCTGTAAGTTTTACCTCCGCGTGTAGGAAGTCTCAGCTACGAAGTTGAGCCTCCGAAAGGGGGAAGTCCATGCTACAGAGTTGAGCCTTCGAAAGGGGGCAATCCCTGCTACGGAGTTAGACTCGCATTTGCTTCCGAGTGGGAGATATCCCATATGCGGAGCTGCGCTGTCGGGACTCTGAGAGGGAGAAATCCCTGCAGCAGAGCTCGGATCTTGAGTGAGGGAAATCACATTGTAGGGTGATTGGAATTATTTTTATGACCTATCGCCGCCTCTGAGTGGGGTTAATCCCATCTCGGGGTGTATAGATTGGGGATTGCGTGTGTTAGTTAAGATGCAAACATGAGCGTGCGATAAGACATTTAAATAAAAATGACAAATGCAACATTTAATTGTCAGGCACAGACAAATTGAAAACATGATACCTGTCACTTCTGTCCTCAGGTTAGCTATTGGAGTACGACCACACGGGGCTGGTACGTAGAGAGAATAATTCAATTAAGGAAACACTCATAAATATGCCTAGGCACATGTGGTCGCATCCTCATTTGGACCTGTACAAAAATGACCTGAAGTGGAGGTACAACCTAAAGATAAATTGGATGCATCCTCTGCATAGGGGCCCCTATCCAGAGTGACGATACGGAACCTCCAAGTGAGTAAACCAGCGTCGAAGTTATCCTCCGTGTAGGGGACATCCTACATTGGAGCTGTCTTTTTAGTGTGGGAAATCCCATCTGCTAAATATGGATGGATAGATGCATTCATCTGCCTGTATGTTCAGATGAGGGGAGCCGTAGGCTAGTGTTTATGTTCCAAGTGGGAGGCATCCCATCAGGGGAGCATCAAACAGAGGCTTTGAGAGTGAAATTCCTGCAATGTGGGGGAATTCCCACAGCGAAGGGTTTCAACTCCTATAGACAATCTAGGAAAAGCCCATTGGCATGTCTGCATTGACGTCTCCAAGTGGGAGAAATCACATCAGCGGAACATGCAGACATTTTTCCGAAGGGGAATATCCCAGCAGCATAGAAACCTTATCGTCGCCTCCGAGTGGGGGATATCCCATCTACGGGGCATGTTAATGGATGTATGTTGGAGTAATCTTGTTGTCGCCGCCGAGTGGGAGATATCTCATCTATGAGGCGTGTGGATGGATGTATTGTTGTAGAGTAATCTTGTCGCTGCCTTCGAGTGAGGGAGTCCCCATCTACAGGGCAAATGGGTGGTACCTTTGAAGAGTAATCTTGTCATTGTCTCCAAGTGGGAGAGTCTCCATCTACGGAGCGACTGGGTGGATGTACCTTGATGGATGGAAGTACTGCAGTGGAGGGAAGTATTGACATGATTAGGAGAATGAAGTAATACTTTATTCAGAAGTGGAGTACATAGATTTGAACTTGGAAGGGGTACATCCCCTGTGTTCGTGATTTGTGGAGTCAGTAAATCGTCTTGTACTGGGTGATCATATATTGTTCCCGGGAAGATTGGTTGTTTGGATGCCTAGATATGGCTTCAGGAGTGAAGATGTGCTCTTTAAGGAAGCTTTGTTTTACAAGCTCCTCCAGCTACCTCTGAAGGGCCCAACAGTGGGTTTGGTGTCCATTTCCTTCGTGGTAGGAGTTGTATTCCTCCAACCCGGGGAGCGACGAATTGTGCCGGGTGGTCTCGGATGTCTGGCCCATGGTTGATCTTTGATAGTGTTGAAGATTTCACTTATCAGGAGCTTCAAAGGAGTGAAGCCTTCCATCGACCTATTGCCACGGAGCAAACTTTGGGAGAGGATTGGGAGTGCTTGCTTCTTGTGAGCGAGCTGCCCCTGGTGCCGATCTTGATTGCGGTCGGGAGCTTTGTGAGGAAACTTCGACTTTCCTTCATCACCTGATTTGGCAGAGTGGTTGGAGGAAGCTTTCATCGCCTCTTAGTTGGATGTAAGGCTGAGCTCAGGTAAGAATCTCACTCATCTTGGCGATATTGTGCTTCAGAAGGTGTTTATACATGGAGTGAGCAACTTGTAGCCCGCTGATGAAGGCAAGGGCGACAACTTCCCACAGATGGATACTTTGATGAGTTGGTTCTGGAAGAAGATATATGACTTGAGGTTGTCTCTTTACCTCATTGTGACAGAGGAAATGGTGGCTATTCTTCTTAGCCTCTTAGCGGGAGGCACACTGGGTGAGGGTTGCCTCGGTCACCTCAGCGAAGTTATAGAGTAGGTGCGGTGGCAGTGAGTAGAACCAATCTGAGATCACACCTTTCAAGCTGGTAGGAAAGATGAGGCACATGACCAGGTTATTGCGGGAATAGATCGCCATTTGTCCCGAAAGTGGCAGATGTGTTGTATTGGATCACTTACTCCGGAGTAATAGTGAATGTCAGAGTGGAGAATTTCTTCGGGAATTCGTATTCGTAGATCTCTTTGGAGAGAGGAGACTCGTGGATCTTGGCGGTTGGAGTAGGGTTACAATAGTCTGGCTTCTCTGATTTGTTTCTGGATCAGTTCGTCGATGACGCGGAGGTTGGGAGACCTGTTGTCCTCGGGGTCGCCCTCTGTTTGTATTGGGTTGTTCTAAGGAGTTGCGACTTGGGCCAAGTGTTGTTAGTTGAGCAGTCTCAACTTCTCTTGCTCTTGGAGGATGTTCTCGCGATGTAGAGCTATCCGTTCCCGTTCGCGGTTTGATTTCGTCTGTTGCTTATTCATCTATTTTTTCATCTCGTAGAGTGTCTGAAGGAGTTGGTCCACGTGCTGTTTTGAGGACTGGACACTGGCGACTGGCTCTTTTCGCGATGAGGGGCTCGTGTCTTCGATGGTGTGTGGTTGATCGCCAGTTGGTGGAGGGACTGTGCCCCCTGCAGCTTCGATTGCCTTGCCCTTGAACGTTGCACTTTGATGACTTGTCTTCTCTGGGCCATTGATGACGTAGAAGGTTTTTTGGGTTTTTGGCATAGATTTTTAGTGTAAGGACTCAGATCTTAATGAAAGCACTAATTTGGGGAGGAGTTTTTCCAATACGATTATTTGAACGGTCAATCTCGCAGCACGATTGAGGAGTGTCTATCTAAATCGAGGAGGAACTTAAGATTTCAACCAATAAACAGACGTAGACAAAGATTTTCCATGAAAACTCAAGATGAGGAAAAATCACGAGGAAGGATAGGAAGAATTCACTATATTTTTTTCTCCGGTTACAATAGGCTCTCTCCCTATTTTTTCCCCTTTTACTTACAGGATCCACCAGTCTATAAGTAATTGTGGCGTCATAAACTAATGGTGCAGATTTCTCTCCGCAATTCACAATTTGTACGTTGGGATCTTTTCATAATTGTTCAGATTGTTATGTTTTATTATTAGAATCAGTCATCTATAACCGTCCCCACTGAAATAAGAGAGTATTTAGAACGTGGGGATATCGTGGCAACATGACTTCCTTAGCAATTCAGAAATCTTGTTGTTGAGCTGTGTCCAGTGGGAGTTTGGGAGAGTTTTGGTAGTCGCGGATGTCGGGAAAAGAAGGGGCTCGAGGTCCTCCCTTTGGGGTCGAAATGTGAACTCGAGGCAAGGCCTAAGACTCTCTCCGGGGTCGACTATGAACCGACCTAGTATCTCAGGCTTGTTGTCTACTTGCGATACTCTGGATGCAGTGGGACACGTGTCGTAACCCTGTTGCAAATCGAAATATGACACACACACGGGATTAGTCGGGGTGCGCTAAGCGGTCTCAAAAACCAAGATGTGATGCAGAGATCTAGCACATATGGGGCGCCATAGGTAGAGCTATTTAGTTAGAGTTTTTTTTTAATGTTATTGAGTCATTTGCATTTTTTTCCCTTTATTTGTTACCCTTGTTTTTAAGTGTGGAGAATAATTCAGAGTTTTGTAAGCCTATAAAAGCAGGAGTTCAATAAGTTGTAACGTACAACACCTAACTACAGTCCATTCCCAACCGCCAGAGCCTTGACTTGTCCTCTCCCACTTGGTGTCCTCCATTTCCCACTTTCCTCTTGTCTTCAACAGCAACAAGCCTGCCCTCACACGTGACAACCCAACGCCAAGATCTCTCTAGGCTCTCCCTCCGCCACCGTGGGATTTCACTATCGCCACTGCCCCCTTTTCATTGCTGCTGTGCAGATCTCAGATCGCTGCCCTCTCCCACCTCTGTTGTCGCCCTCTCGTCGAGTCCCGTTGTCTTCTCGTCCGTGTGCTCCTCTCTGCACATCTCCCAGTCATGGTTGTTGCTGACTGATCGTCGCGACTCTGCATCAACAAAACAACACATATCAACAACACGAAATCAACAATAGTCCAATAGAGACTCTACAAGCCAACAATCTTATCAGTACAAGATCAACACGATAACGAATATCGGAGAACAGGCTTCTGATTAGGTAAAATTTACTTTTAGCAATTGAAATATTAGTTGGACTAAACTGTAATTTTACTATTATCGTGAAATTTTACTATTATCGTGAGATCGTGTGTTATCCGGTCTATGCTTGTTATCTATTGAACTCCATATTGCGAATAGGACTAATCAAAAGAATTGAGTATTATGTTTGAATTTGTCAAGACTTGAAACATCTAAACAACAATTGCGAATGATCGTAAAATCCATCTTGTTACATTGATAATTTTAAGTTAATTTTATATCGAAGATCATAAATTTAAGGAAACATTCTAATGTTCAAATTCATCACTAATTAACCACACATGTTTCCCATTTCACATCGGGATGGTTTTAAAAAAATACACACACACAGAGAGACATCATGCGTACACATACATGAAAACTCAGGCATAGCTAGCTTAGCTAAGCTAGCTCTCTTCATCACCGGATAAGTCTGGCTCCGCTGGCTTCCTGAGCAACTTACCACCTCTTTGACTTCCAAACTTGATCGCTTGCAACCAGCCATCCCATGAATATTGCCGCCGCTGCTGGCTTACTCTCTTTCCCTGACTCTACCGGACTCAGCCCAGCCGACAACTTAAATACTTTTATTTTATTAAAATTAAATTTTTTTTTAAATAGTTGTGATGAAAATGTGAATTTTGTTACTGAGTCTAACTTTGGTTTCGTCTTCTTCTTCATAGGTTCAATAGGTTTTTAATATTGAGATGCAGATCATATTGAGGTGAAGTCAGGTTGGAAACTATTATTAGATAACAATTGGAGTCAGGTTACTATTATCTCACACACACACACACACACACACACACACAGTCAATACTTTTATGATGTAGATTTTGTTGACCTAACCAAAATATAACGGTATTTGGTAGTTTCATATACTAAGCTAATAAAGTGTATCTTTTTAGAGAACACAAACTCACATTTATAATTATGTTTTGATCCATGCTAACAAAATCACACGAGGCCTTTTATTTCAAAATAGATAATGGCAAAAAGAAATTGCAAAGTCTTCCTCAAACCGAAAAAAAACACAAAGCCCTTGAGTAGTAGCTGTTAAATGTAGGCATTTAATAGTTTATGCCTCCAGTGTGTTGGCCACGTCTATAACAAACCGATATTTCACGTCTCCTTTGATGAGTCTCTCCATGGCTGTGTTGATATAATTCATTGGAATTAGCTCGATATCTGCTGTTATGTGGTGCTTCGCTGCAAAATCCATCATTTCCTGTGTCTCTTTCATGCCTCCCGTGGCACTTCCACCCACCAGCTTCCTTCCTGAAAAATTCAACATTCAAAATCTCATTAAAATTGTTTAATTCAAAATGTGTGACATCCTATTTCTCATAAATCGATTTAGGGAAAAAAAGAAAAAAAAAAAAAAAAGAAGAAGAAACTAATTCGGGGAGGATTGATGTAATTACCAACAAGTAGAGGAAATATAAGCAACTCCAGTGGCTTCTCCGGCGCTCCAACCATCACCAGCTTCCCATGATTCTTCAAGAGATCGAGCAATGGCTGAAGGGGATGTACGGCGGAGACCGTGTCGATAATGCCATCCAATGTACCAAAGGCAGCCTACAAGCAAGCACGGTACATTGATTTGATCAGAAGAAGAAGAAGAGCCTCTGGCCCATTGGGCGTAATTTTTCATGTTGGACCTTTCATGTTTCCAAGAATTTTTACCTTCATTTGTTCAGGATCACGGCTGACCAAGAACGCGTCAGCGCCGAGCTTCTCCAGGGCTTCCATCTCCTTCCTTGGGGACGTGCTGATCACCGTGACCTTCACGCCAAAGGCCTTGGCAAACTTGACGGCCAAATGGCCCAGCCCGCCAAGCCCAACTACACCCAAGTGCAAGCCTGGCTCCGCGAGCCCATAGTACTTTAATGGGCTGTACACCGTGATCCCGGCACACAAGAGCGGAGCGCCCGAATCCATAGGCAAGGTGTCGGGAAACTTGATCACATAGTGCTCCTCCACGACAATCTTGTCGGAGTAGCCGCCGTAGGCCCTCGTACCGTCATGATACAGAGAGTTGTAGGTGAGTATGGTGTCGCGACAGTAGCTCTCAAGATCGTTGGTACAATCGTCGCACTTGTCGCAACCGCCAACCATGCATCCCACCGCGGCCTTGTCTCCGACTCTGAAGTTTTCAACTTCAGTGCCTACTTCGGTGACAATGCCAACTATCTCATGCCTGTCAGGGGAAAATAAGTAAAACATAAATATGTCAGGAGCCACAATGATAAAATCTCTTATAATCACACGAAAAATCTAGCCTATATCTCAAAAGGTAATAAATCGTGAAATTAAGTAAAACATTCATAATAGAAGAAAATGGTGTTGCTGAGATGAGAAGAAGAATTACCCTGGAACAATAGGATATTCTGAAAATCCCCACTCGTTCTTTATAAAATGAATATCCGAGTGACAAACCCCGCAATACATTATCTTTATATTGACATCCTTGGGACCTGTATTTCTTCTAGAGAAGTTGAAGGGGGAGAGCTCGCCGGAGGTGTCGCGAGCCGCCCAGCCGAAGGACTTGTTAGGGTGTTCCTGCTCCGGAGATTTCGCCAAGGATGCCATCTATTCTCTCTGTCTTCTTCTTCTTGATTAATGTTGTTGGTAATTACAAGTACTAAAGAAGAAGAGAGGATGCATATTTATACGCACACAAAAGAGTTGTTGGCTGTTATTTTTTTTAATTATATTTAAAAATAATTGCTGGCTGCTATATTTTTTATTATATTTAAAAATAATTGCTGGCTGCTATTTTTTTTAATTATATTTAAAAATAATTGCTGGCGGCTATTTCTTTTATTATATTTAAAAATAATTGCTGGCTGCTTTTTTTTTTAAGTATATTTAAAATTAATTGCTGGGTGCTATTTTTTTATTATATTTAAAAAAGTGTGGGGACATAATCAGTGACTTATTGTGGGCTGTGACATAATCAGTGATGTAGCAGCCTTCTTTTTCTTTTCCTGGTACATTGGACTCTCTGGCTACAGTCCAAATGAATAAACAATTCATTTGAGTCTTTGTCTTTTAGAACGTCAAATGTTTCCTAAATTGCAGCCATTTTAAATTTTAGAATAAAGATGGAGAAAATACACAAAATACCAATTTTGCAGGGTTTTAGCCCATAAATCGATTCAATTATTTTGTGTGTGTGTTTGTTTGTTTTTTCCCCTTCTAATGGGAAAAGGTTAAGTTCATGTTTTGGGCCAAAACTGGCTCAATAGAGTTCGACTGTAGCCATAGATCTTGTACTCTTGGTGAAGATTGATCCATGAGTTTTCCCTTTATTATTCTTCCTTTGACATTGATGCAAAAGCTCTGGATACACAAAACGAAACTGTCTCTTTTCCTCAATTTTTTTCCTTTCTCTTCATTCTGAAAAATAATAAAGTGCATTCATTTGGTGTTTGAGGGTCAGAATTCCTGACACCATGACGGGGTATTATTAACTGTTGTTAAATCATAACAACAAGGGATTACAAGATTACAAGTGTTTTTGATCCTCGAAAAAGAACTCCACTTGCCAAACATATCCTTAAGTTGTTTCGGAGGCTATATAACCAGGCTCGCATCGGGCTTCCCAAAAGAGGCCATCACAAAAGCCCATAACCTCCACTTCGGTGTCCACCTCGGCCATGACTCAGCTTTACAATTATAAAGCAACACAAACCACAAGATTAATACTATTTGTATTATTATTTTTTTTATATACACCTCAGCTATGACTCACCTGTGAAATATCTTAGAGAAGCAATTTCCCAATCAATTTCACTTATGAAATCTGACGGAAGCAATTTCCCCAAGCCAATACATGTAGACATTTGCCCTTTAATGATGCCCACCATCAAGGATCAAAAGTGCTCTCTCTTGTGGAAGTTCATACTAGTACCCATCATCATCACTGAGAGAGAGAGAGAGAGTGAGAGTGAAGTCCAATTACAGTGATGTGAGCTGGTGGTGCACAAACTTGGACAAGTCATTAGGGTTAGGATTGTTTGGGATAAATTTGTAGTTTAATCAGTGACATGCA
Source organism: Agave tequilana (assembly GCA_038442645.1). Classification (NCBI taxonomy): domain Eukaryota; kingdom Viridiplantae; phylum Streptophyta; class Magnoliopsida; order Asparagales; family Asparagaceae; genus Agave; species Agave tequilana. The sequence goes on from JAVJIF010001516.1 coordinate 479,975, forward strand.
TGAAATAGCTAGATTGCAACTAAGTAAGGGGTTTAAGTTTGTAGAGAACATTCTAATCCCAATTAAGGCTGTTTTCTCTTTAGAAAGAAACAGAAAAAAATTCCCAAGTGATTATTTGGCACTTGAGCATGAGAAGTAACATTTGAATTGCTTGCTAATCTTTTCCTTTTTAATTGGATAACTTGATCTGTTATATAATTAAAATCTCTCTGCCAATTCACACACACACACTCTCAGATCTCATGAGATGTGAGAGAGAGAGAGAATTTTGATTGGCTTTCTCGGTACTCCCTCTGTCTCCTTATCCCCCACCCCAACTCCCTCTCTCTAAATCACTATTTCTTCTCCTGAAGAGATATCCTTTTTGTATCGCTTTTTTGTCGGGCGCAAAGATTCAACCGGGCCGCCATCATTGTCCCCTTTGACCAATCTTTTCATACATATCTCACTTTTATTTTTTTATGGCTCAATTTTATTTCAGGTAAAGTCAAGAATATTACAACAAAGATCAATAGCCCCAACAATCAGTCAGAGGAGAGGGGGTTAGAGGTGAAGATACCGACGCAAACAAGATGCGATCAGTACATTTTCGGACGCCTGGCTTTTGTTTGGCGGTTGACCGTAAAAATCGGACTTCGATTTTAAAGTCAACATGTCTTTTGTCTTTCAGGACTATCCGATGTTCTCTGACGACCTGCCTCTAAGTTCGGAGATTTTTTTTTCTTTTACGTTTGTAGTTTTTCTTGTGCATCTACGTGTGCTTTAGAACTGTAGACTCTGAAGTTTCGAGGAGTTTGTTCATATTCATATATTTTTGTATTTGCAAGATTATCTTGATTAAATTTTTTTTAATGAAACGCGGGAGTCCTCCGGTTCACCGTTTAATTTAAAATAATAATAATAAACTGTGATGAATATGATCCCCTCCCCCCACCACTTTTTGGTTGACATGTATGATGCTATCTTGAGTGGTGGTTTGGTACGTTGTAAATATCCATTCCAATTATGTTTACGGCATTTTTCAGAAAAAAAATTTTCATTTTTTCTGCATTTGCAATTGCAACCAAAATAACCATAAATCGAACTAGCAACCTTGTTACGAGTGTGACAATGAGTCAAATCATACACTTCACATGTCTCAATGCTTCGAACACCAAATGTATTGATTTTTAAATTTTGAAGTGAATTCCAATTACAACCAACCAAACAATTCCAATCTAACATTTTCTCATATGCCTTTTGGAGTGGTGGGCTGATGTATCGACTATAAATTTATTGGGCCAAATTTGGGCTGACCTCTGGGTAGTTGAGCAACTTGGCCCATCAAAATTTCCTTAGCCGGACTACTGGGCTTAAAGACTAACTTTATTAATTTGGACAACGGCAGGGTATTTTGGTCATTTGGAATTCCTCTTTTATAAATTCTTCAGGACAGCTATTTTTCTCAAACGCTGATTGCCTTCGAGGCCCAAAGAAAACTCAAAAACGATTTCTAGGGTTTCTCTCTCTCGACTCGAGGGGCTTTTTCGGTGAAGAAACCTCAAGGTACGACTCTTCTCGCTCCATCAATGTCACAGTTCTTCTCTTCACAAATCTTTATTGGGTTCTAAAATCCCTACTAGGGTTTAAGGTCTTCTTCCTATCGTTTACAAATTTTGATCCGTACGATGCCCCAATTGTTCGTACTAGGGTTTAGTTTTTTGCATTTTTAGAGCTAGAAACAGGAGGATTCAAAGAAACATGGTGGTAGCTAGAAAGTCTTGTGCCCAAATTTTAAAAGGAGCAGTACTGTTAGGGTTTTAGCACATTTATATTTGTTGAATTAGGCAACCATGAACTGTTAGTGAGAGATTGTGCGTGGGTTGTATCTCTTGATGGGTTGGTAGTAATATTGTAAATGTATACTATATTGTGATATGCTATACAGGTGCATATTTAGGTTTTTAAAGGGAAGTTAATGTTAAACTAGGCATAGATTGAATGAGAAAGAGACATGTTTGAAGCATAGTTAAGGTTTGGTAGAAGAAATCTTATAAATTGACCTGCAATGATGATTTTGAGTAGTTTCAATTGTATTTAAGATTCATGAACATGTGTAGAGCAACATTTTCTGGAATTATGTTATATTTTTGTCGTGCATTGTGACACATGGCAATCTCATATACAAAGTACAAACCATTTGTCCTAGGTCATAACCATTCAGCAATTCAAACAAACATAGTGGAGTATGGATTATGAATGTATCAACTATTTGTTAAGTTCTATAACCTAATGAATTATAAAAGCAATGCGTGTTAATTCCTTTAAATTTGTTATGGGAGAGGACCTTGGCAAAATTGTTCTACAGCCTTATGTTAGTCCATTTATGAAATTTGCGCGTACCCTCAATTGAAACTCAAAGCTAACTTGTTACACGTGAATCTTTTCTTACTAGTGTTAGGAGTTAAATGAGTAGAATAACTGTTGTACATTTTGATATCGCAAGTTTTTAATTTAATCTTTTCATTATAAACTGTACACATATTAAGTGATAAACAAAAAGATGATACAAATGTGGCAAATTGAGTTAAGGAATTGAACATTAATGTAGAAGGTGAGGAGTTAAGGAATTTATAAACGAGTATGGCATTGCATTGTAGATCTTATAGGACACCTCACTTATAATACTTTGCATTTGTGATTTTTTTACATAGTTCTTTATAGTTTTATAACCTATTATTATGTGTCAACTAATTTAGGTTGGCTTTGTGATTTTTTTACTCTTACATGTACACACATTACTTTCAAAACCGAGCAAGTTTCCTACTATCATGTGCGCAACTTTGATCCTCTCTGCCATGGAACACTATTTGCTAACATATTGCACTCAACTTCCATCTTGACTACCATGTATCTTTTCTCGCTCGCAACCTATTCATGAAAACCCTAGGATGAATGTGTAGACAAGTAGCCATAAAGATGTTTGTGGCATGAATGGTATTTTCCATCAGGAAACCCTTTCTCATCGTAAATGGCATGAATGTGTAGACAAGTAACCGGTTGTCAATCTGATGTCAAAACTATATTGGTCTAAATTCTTTGCTAACTATTGGGGGGGTAGGAGAATCTATAGCTATTGAGGACAACTAAGGTGATATTTTTTCTTTTCTCTCTATTTTCATGTATACACATATTCACGATGCATTAAGGGCAATGCATGAGATAGGTGTGGGGGAGGGTTTTATTAACATAGGTTTTTCTTTTTTGTATAGTTTTTTTCTTTTGTAGGTTTTTCTTTTAGGATTTTCTCTTTTCTTATTTTTATTTTTAATTTGAAGACTTTCATATTAATACTATTTCTTTTCTTTTTTTATAAAGTTTTTGAATTGAGAAAGAGGATTTTTGAATTCTTTTGTGAAAAATAAGTTGATCTCAGGAATTAGAAAACCATAATTAGGATTTCTTAAATTCTCAAAATAATAAATGTTGTTTAAAATTTTAGGATTAGGAAAAAGATTGGAAAGATGATTTGATCTTGATTTTTTTACCTTAGAGAAATATGCGCTTTACACTTACACATTTTGAGAGTGAAACAAAAAGACTTTAATGCTATAAAAATACTAAAACTTGGCCACTAATTAAGCTGGGCAATTGTGCCTCAGGAAGCATGATCATTCATTTCTAAAAATGGTCAAAACAAATAAACCCATTAGTTTTGTGGCCTTATTTACTCGAGTCTTTAAGCCCGAGGGATGTTTTCTCATCTGATGCCCTAAAACCTTCTGGTTTGGGAGTCATCGGTTAAAAGCTCGCTACCTGGGTAAGCTAGAAAGCCTAATAAAACTAAGAAAAAAATCATATAATTAAACAAATAAATGATTTGATAGTTAAAATTGAAATCATTAAGATTTACACTATCACAAAGTGCATATTATCTAGGGTTTTATAAGAGATCAAGTGATTGATTCAATTTGATTCCTTGTTTTGATTGATGACAAGTTCTTGAAAAAAGAGTAAGTCTTTGAATAAATAGTTTGGTTTGCTGATGATCTTTGATCACTTAAATTTTGCACTTCACACTTACACTGACACATTTGGGAGTGAAACAAAGACTTGAATGCTATAAAAATACTAAAACTTGGCACTAATTAAGCTGAGTAATTGTGCCTCAGGAAGCATGATTATTCGCGTCTAAAAATTGTCAAAACAAATAAACCCCTTAGTTTTGTGGCCTTATTTACTCGAGTCTTTAAGCCCGAGGGATGTTTTCTCATCTGATGCCCTAAAATCGTCTGGTTTGGGAGTCATCGGTTAAAAGCTCGCTGCCTGAATAAACTAGAAAGCCTAATAAAACTAAGGAAAAATCATATAATTAAACAAATAAATGATTTGATAGTTAAAATTGAAATCATTAAGATTTACACTATCACAAAGTGCATAAAAGAAAGAATTGAATGTTATAAAAATGCTAAAACTTGGCCACTAATTAAGCTGGGTAATTGTGCCTCAGAAAGCATGATTATTCACGTCTAAAAATGGTCAAAACACCCCTTAGTTTTGTGGCCTTATTTACTCGAGCCTTTAAGCCCGAGGGATGTTTTCTCATCTGATGCCCTAAAACTGTCTGGTTTGGGAGTCATCGGTTAAACGCTCGCTACCTGGGTAATCTAGAAAGCCTAGTAAAACTAAGAAAAAATCATATAATTAAACAAATATATTATTTGATAGTTAAAATTGAAATCATTAAGATTTACACTATCACAAAGTGCATATTATCTAGGGTTTTATAAGAGATCAAGTGATTGATTCAATTTGATTCCTTGTCTTAATGGATGACAAGTTCTTGCAAAAAGACTAAGTCTTTGAATAAATAGTTTGGTTTGCTGATGATCTTTGATCACTTAAATTTTACACTTCACACTTGCACATTTTGGAAGTGAAACAAAAACTTGAATGCATGCTATAAAAATACTAAAACTTGGCCACTAATTAATCTGGGTAATTGTGCCTCAGGAAGCATGATTATTCGTGTCTAAAAATGGTCAAAACAAATAAACTCCTTAGTTTTGTGGCCTTATTTACTCGAGTCTTTAAGCCCGAGGGATATTTTCTCATCTGATGCCCTAAAGCCGTCTGGTTTGGGAGTCATCGGTTAAAAGCTCGCTACTTGGTAAACTAGAAAGCCTAATAAAACTAAGAAAAAATCATATAATTAAACAAATAAATGATTTGAAAGTTAAAATTGAAATCATTAAGATATACACTATCACAAAGTGCATATTATCTAGGATTTTATAAGAGATCAAATGATTGATTCAATTTGATTCCTTGTCTTGAATTATGACAAGTTCTTGCAAAAAGACTAAGTCTTTGAATAAATAGTTTGGTTTGTTGATCTTTGATCACTTAAATTTTGCACTTCACACTTACACTTACACATTTTGGGAAAGACTTGAATGCTATAAAAATACTAAAACTTGGCCACTAATTAAGCTGGGTAATTTGCCTCAGGAAGCATGATTATTCGCGTTTAAAAATGGTCAAAACACCCTTAGTTTTGTGGCCTTATTTACTCGAGTCTTTAAGCCCGAGGGATGTTTTCTCATCTAATGCCCTAAAGCCGTCTGGTTTGGAGTCATCGGTTAAAATCTCGCTACCTGGGTAAACTAGAAAGACTAATAAAACTAAGAAAAAATCATATAATTAAACAAATAAATGGTTTGATAGTTAAAATTGAAATCATTAAGATTTACACTATCACAAAGTGCATATTATCTAGGGTTTTATAAGAGATCAAGTGATTGATTCAATTTGATTCCTTGTCTTGATTGATGACAAGTTCTTGCAAAAAGATTAAGTCTTTGAATAAATAGTTTGGTTAGCTGATGATCTTTGATCACTTAAATTTTGCACTTCACACTTACACTTATACATTTTGGGAGTGAAACAAAGACTTGAATGCTATAAAAATACTAAAATTTGGCCACTAATTAAGCTGGGTAATTGTGCCTCAGGAAGCATAATTATTCATGTTTAAAAATGGTCAAAATAAATAAACCCCTTAGTTTTGTGGCCTTATTTACTCGAGTCTTTAAGCCCGACGGATGTTTTCTCATCTGATGCCCTAAAACCGTCTGGTTTGGGAGTCATCGGTTAAAAGCTCGCTACCTGGGTAAATTAGAAAGCCTAATAAAACTAAGGAAAAATCATATAATTAAACAAATAAATGGTAGTTAAAATTGAAATCATTAAGATTTACACTATCACAAAGTGCATATTATCTAGGATTTTATGAGAGATCAAGTGATTGATTCAATTTGATTCCTTGTCTTGATTGATGACAAGTTCTTGCAAAAAGACGAAGTCTTTGAATAAATAGTTTGGTTTGCTGATGATCTTTGATCACTTAAATTTTGCACTTCCCGTACACATTTTGGGAGTGAAACAATGATTTGAATGCTATAAAAATACTAAAATTTGGCCACTAATTAAGCTGGGTAATTGTGCCTCAGGAAGCATGATTATTCACGTCTAAAAATGGTCAAAATAAATAAACTCCTTAGTTTTGTGGCCTTATTTACTCGAGTCTTTAAGCCCGAGGGATGTTTTCTCATCTGATGCCCTAAAACCGTCTGGTTTGGGAGTCATCGGTTAAAAGCTCGCTACCTGGGTAAATTAGAAAGCCTAATAAAACTAAGAAAAAATCATATAATTAAACAAATAAATGATTTGATAGTTAAAATTGAAATCATTAAGATTGATACTGTCACAAAATGCATATTATCTAGGGTTTTATAAGAGATCAAGTGATTGATTCAATTTGATTCCTTGTTTTGATTGATGACAAGTTCTTGCAAAAAGATAAGTTTTCGAATAAATAGTTTGGTTTGCTGATGATCTTTGATCACTTAAATTTTGCACTTCACGTACACATTTTGGGAGTGAAACAAAGACTTGAATGCTATAAAAATACTAAAATTTGGCCACTAATTAAGCTGGGTAATTGTGCCTCAGGAAGCATAATTATTCACGTTTAAAAGTGGTCAAAATAAATAAACCCCTTAGTTTTGTGGCCTTATTTACTCGAGTCTTTAAGCCCGAGGGATGTTTTCTCATCTGATGCCCTAAAACCGTCTGGTTTGGGAGTCATCGGTTAAAAACTCGCTACCTGGGTAAATTAGAAAGTCTAATAAAACTGAGGAAAAATCATATAATTAAACAAATAAATGGTTTGATAGTTAAAATTGAAATCATTAAGATTTACACTTTCACAAAGTGCATATTATCTAGGATTTTATAAGAGATCAAGTGATTGATTCAATTTGATTCCTTGTCTTGATTGATGACAAGTTCTTGCAAAAAGACTAAGTCTTTGAATAAATAGTTTGGTTTGCTGATGACCTTTGATCACTTAAATTTTGCACTTCACGTACACATTTTGGGAGTGAAACAAAGATTTGAATGCTATAAAAATACTAAAATTTGGCCACTAATTAAGCTGGGTAATTGTGCCTCAGGAAGCATGATTATTCACGTCTAAAAATGGTCAAAATAAATAAACCCCTTAGTTTTGTGGCCTTATTTACTCGAGTCTTTAAGCCCGAGGGATGTTTTCTCATCTGATGCCCTAAAACCGTCTGGTTTGGGAGTCATCGGTTAAAAGCTCGCTACCTGGGTAAATTAGAAAGCCTAATAAAACTAAGGAAAAATCATATAATTAAACAAATAAATGATTTGATAGTTAAAATTGAAATCATTAAGATTGATACTATCACAAAGTGCATATTATCTAGGGTTTTATAAGAGATCAAGTGATTGATTCAATTTGATTCCTTATCTTGATTGATGACAAGTTCTTGCAAAAAGACTAAGTCTTTGAATAAATAGTTTGGTTTGCTGATGATCTTTGATCACTTAAATTTTGCACTTCTCGTACACATTTTGGGAGTGAAACAAAGATTTGAATGCTATAAAAATACTAAAATTTGGCCACTAATTAAGCTGGGTAATTGTGCCTCAGGAAGCATGATTATTCACGTCTAAAACTGGTAAAAATAAATAAATCCTTTGTTTTGTGGCCTTATTTACTCGAGTCTTTAAGCCCGAGGGATGTTTTCTCATCTGATGCCCTAAAACCGTCTGGTTTGGGAGTCATCGGTTAAAAGCTCGCTACCTGGGTAAATTAGAAAGCCTAATAAAACTAAGGAAAAATCATATAATTAAACAAATAAATGATTTGATTGTTAAAATTGAAATCATTAAGATTGATACTGTCACAAAGTGCATATTATCTAGGGTTTTATAAGAGATCAAGTGATTGATTCAATTTGATTCCTTGTTTTGATTGATGACAAGTTCTTGCAAAAAGACAAGTTTTCGAATAAATAGTTTGGTTTGCTGATGATCTTTGATCACTTAAATTTTGCACTTCACGTACACATTTTGGGAGTGGAACAAAGATTTGAATGCTATAAAAATACTAAAATTTGGCCACTAATTAAGATGGGTAATTGTGCCTCAGGAAGCATGATTATTCACGTCTAAAAGTGGTCAAAATAAATAAACTCCTTAGTTTTGTGGCCTTATTTACTCGAGTCTTTAAGCCCGAGGGATGTTTTCTCATCTGATGCCCTAAAACCGTCTGGTTTGGGAGTCATCGGTTAAAAGCTCGCTACCTGGGTAAATTAGAAAGCCTAATAAAACTAAGGAAAAATCATATAATTAAACAAATAAATGATTTGATAGTTAAAATTGAAATCATTAAGATTGACACTATCACAAAGTGCATATTATCTAGGGTTTTATAAGAGATCAAGTGATTGATTCAATTTGATTCCTTGTCTTGATTGATGACAAGTTCTTGCAAAAAGACTAAGTCTTTGAATAAATAGTTTGGTTTGCTGATGATCTTTGATCACTTAAATTTTGCACTTCATGCTTACACTTACACTTTTTGGGAGTGAAACAAAGACTTGAATGCTATAAAATACTAAAACTTGGCCACTAATTATGCTGGGTAATTGTGCCTCAGGAAGCATGATTATTCACGTCAAAAAATGATGAAAACAAATAAACCCCTTAGTTTTGTGGCCTTATTTACTCGAGTGTTTAAGCCCGAAGGATGTTTTCTCATCTGATGCCCTAAAACCGTCTGGTTTGGGAGTCATCGGTTAAAAGCTCGCTACCTGGGTAAACTAGAAAGCCTAATAAAACTAAGGAAAAATCATATAATTAAACAAATAAATGATTTGATAGTTAAAATTGAAATCATTAAGATATACACCATCACAAAGTGCATATTATCTAGGATTTTATAAGAGATCAAGTGATTGATTCAATTTGATTCCTTGTCTTGATTGATGACAAGTTCTTGCAAAAAGACTAAGTCTTTGAATAAATAGTTTGGTTTGCTGATGATCTTTGATCACTTAAATTTTGAACTTCACGTACACATTTTGGGAGTGAAACAAAGATTTAAATGCTATAAAAATACTAAAATTTGGCCACTAATTAAGCTGGGTAATTGTGCCTCAGGAAGTATGATTATTCACGTCTAAAAATGGTCAAAATAAATAAACTCCTTAGTTTTGTGGCCTTATTTACTCGAGTCTTTAAGCCCGAGGGATGTTTTCTCATCTGATGCCCTAAAACCGTCTGGTTTGGGAGTCATCGGTTAAAAGCTCGCTACCTAGGTAAATTAGAAAGCCTAATAAAACTAAGGAAAAATCATATAATTAAACAAATAAATGATTTGATAGTTAAAATTGAAATCATTAAGATTGATACTGTCACAAAGTGCATATTATCTAGGATTTTATAAGAGATCAAGTGATTGATTCAATTTGATTCCTTGTCTTGATTGATGACAAGTTCTTGCAAAAAGACTAAGTCCAGTGTTTTAAATGTCAGATATCAGGGAAATGTCGGATGTCGTAATCGGATGTCGGATTTCGGATTTCGGAGATATTCGGGGCCATTTAGTAAATTTCGGACGTCATGACGGATAACAAATATATATCCTAAATGTCTTAAATAATGTAATTTAAAATTCTTATCAAGGTAATACATACACAACTTATGCAAAACTACATAAATATGTTTAGGATATGTATAATTAACTTAAACATTTTGCATATATTTACTAATCCATTGTTAGAATTTCTCAATTGCTCCAACTTCCAAGACCAATCAACATATTGGGTTTTTCCCAAAATATCGGTCGACATTTCGGGAAAATGTCGGCCGACATATCGGATTTTTTCCGAAATGTCGGCCGACATTTTCCAAAACGCCATTTCAAATGCGGGTGGGGATGTCGTGGTGGTGAGGGCTTGAAAACGAAATGTCGGCCGACATTTCGGAAATGTCGGACGACATTTAAAATGCTGACTAAGTCTTTGAATAAATAGTTTGGTTTGCTGATGATCTTTGATCACTTAAATTTTGCACTTCCCGTACACATTTTGGGAGTGAAACAAAGATTTGAATGCTATAAAAATACTAAAATTTGGCCACTAATTAAGCTGGGTAATTGTGCCTCAGGAAGCATAATTATTCACGTCTAAAAATGGTAAAATAAATAAAATCCTTAGTTTTGTGGCCTTATTTACTCGAGTCTTTAAGCCCGAGGGATGTTTTCTCATCTGATGCCCTAAAACCGTCTGGTTTGGGAGTCATCGGTTAAAAGCTCGCTACCTGGGTAAATTAGAAAGCCTAATAAAACTAAGAAAAAATCATATAATTAAACAAATAAATGATTTGATAGTTAAAATTGAAATCATTAAGATTGATACTGTCACAAAGTGCATATTATCTAGGGTTTTATAAGAGATCAAGTGATTGATTCAATTTGATTCCTTGTCTTGATTGATGACAAGTTCTTGCAAAAAGACAAGTTTTCGAATAAATAGTTTGGTTTGCTGATGATCTTTGATCACTTAAATTTTGCACTTCACGTACACATTTTGGGAGTGAAACAAAGATTTGAATGCTATAAAAATACTAAAATTTGGCCACTAATTAAGATGGGTAATTGTGCCTCTGGAAGCATGATTATTCACGTCTAAAAGTGGTCAAAATAAATAAACTCCTTAGTTTTGTGGCCTTATTTACTCGAGTCTTTAAGCCCGAGGGATGTTTTCTCATCTGATGCCCTAAAACCGTCTGGTTTGGGAGTCATCGGTTAAAAGCTCGCTACCTGGGTAAATTAGAAAGCCTAATAAAACTAAGGAAAAATCATATAATTAAACAAATAAATGATTTGATAGTTAAAATTGAAATCATTAAGATTGACACTATCACAAAGTGCATATTATCTAGGGTTTTATAAGAGATCAAGTGATTGATTCAATTTGATTCCTTGTCTTGATTGATGACAAGTTCTTGCAAAAAGACCAAGTCTTTGAATAAATAGTTTGGTTTGCTGATGATCTTTGATCACTTAAATTTTGCACTTCACGCTTACACTTACACATTTTGGGAGTGAAACAAAGACTTGAATGCTATAAAATACTAAAACTTTGCCACTAATTAAGCTGGGTAATTGTGACCCAGGAAGCATGATTATTCACGTCAAAAAATGATGAAAACAAATAAACCCCTTAGTTTTGTGGCCTTATTTACTCGAGTGTTTAAGCCCGAAGAATGTTTTCTCATCTGATGCCCTAAAACCGTCTGGTTTGGGAGTCATCGGTTAAAAGCTCGCTACCTGGGTAAACTAGAAAGCCTAATAAAACTAAGAAAAAATCATATAATTAAACAAATAAATGATTTGATAGTTAAAATTGAAATCATTAAGATTTACACTATCACAAAGTGCATATAAGCTTGGGTTTTATTAGAGATCAAGTGATTGATTCAATTTGATTCCTCATCTTGATTGATGACAAGTTCTTGCAAAAAGATTAAGTCTTTGAATAAATAGTTTGGTTTGCTGATGATCTTTGATCACTTAAATTTTTGCAAGAAATTTTCAAAGATTTCTCTTTTTTTCAAATTGAGTTTTCAAAAATATTAGCACCTTGTTTTCTTTCTTTTTGGATTTTGTGAGTGTAATTCACTGAAAATTCTCAGGAGACTATAACTCTTCCTTAGGGGCTAGAGGTTTAAATGTCTGCTGCATATGTTCAGTACAGTCGCGAGACCTGCGATAGTGGCTTAATAAATTCTTAGTTTAGTTTTTCTTGTTTTGCTCGAGGATGAGCAAAAAATAAGTGTGGAGTGTGATTATTCATCACTGCATATTTTATATCACATTTTCCCATCTGTTTTACAATAAATCACTGCTATTAATAGTTTTTGTTCAATATGTACAAGTTACACTGAATAAAGGCAAAATGGAGAAAATGCGTTAAGACCCATTTATGTGAATTATTTAAATATTTCTTGAAACCCAAGTTAAAAAGCCCTTTGTTCTAAAAGCCCAAAATAACAACCCATTTGAAGCCGAAATTGAAGATCAAATCTGCGAGTGCTACGTGGCAAATAAAAATTACTTATAAATACTGAAAGATTCTTATCCAAAGGAGCACGTGGCCCAAAAATCTGAGCCAAATGCTCAGATTTTGCCACGAATCCGCTGCAATATCAGGACTAAATGCCCTGATTTTTGACTCGTGGCTTCATTTCTTGGGGCTCAAGTCACTGATGCCTATATAAACACACCAAGGGATTGAGAGAGAAGACCAGAGGCTAGGGTTTCTCCTTCTAGATTTAGTTTAGGATTTTCTCTTTCTTTTTTCTTTTTCTTGTATTTTTCTTTCTTTGTAGATTTAGGATTAGATTAGAGAGAGATTCATGAGAAAAAGAGAGAGATTGTATAGAGTTACAATCTAATGCAAGATTCCTCCTTTATCTTCATAGTTTCTTGATCTTATCTACTTGTTTTCATTTTGTTATTTTTTCTTCTCGCTTTGATTTGACATGCTTTCTTTCATTATGTGCAACTAATTTCTAACCCTCATGGTTAACTTTTATCTACTAACCACTAACTTGCTAACTGTTGGTGTGAAATTGACCAATGGGTCAAAATTGATGCTCCAAAGATTGTGCCTTGCTCATGTAAGAGCCTTGGATGGCTCATGATGATGGGTTTTAATTTCTAGCTTGCTAACTTGCAACTCACTCTCTTATTTCGTACTTCTAATGGTCTTGATGATTTAATATTTGATTTAGTTTGCTTGTGATGCAAGTTTGGATTTTATCCACTCACCTTTGGCTCGTATAATTTGTGCACTTCTCATCCCATGCCCACCTTCTAATGGATCTTGGTAGGTTGATGTTCAAATTGCCTTGTAAAGCAAGATTGAGGGAGAAAAACAATCTGATGGGTTATGCCTTAAATTCTCTCTATTTGCAGCCACTACCCTTTAGGCCCAATGATCACGTTGAGGCAATCAATCCACTAAGAGTAGCAAGTTGATGGATCTAGTAGTAAGTTAGCCACAAGGTTTTCCTTTTATTTGATTTTGTTTTCAAACGCTTTCTCCCACATCACTATATTTTCATCTTCTCTTCTTTTCTTTTCTTTATCTTTTCTTTCTTTTGAAAAGAAGAACTTTTTACCGATTTCGTGATTTAGCGATAAGCTTCTATCGCCTCTCACCTTGTGGATACGACCCACATAGACATTATGCTATCACAGAAGTATTGATAAAAGCTAAAGCACGATCCCTGATTTCAAAATATTATTTTGTGTTCTGGTTTAACCTCAACCACTTGGATTCTTTGATACTACAACCTAGACCCTCAACCGTCTTGGTCAAGCTCTGTAGGATAGACTTAAGTTCAGGGTCCAATTTAATCTCATACGTGCCTCTTCAGTTAGCTACTTGATCATATGTATTTAATCTAGAATCCCATGTTTGCATATCTTCTCCTTATTTCATTAGAAACGTGATAGCTTCAGTCGAAGTCAATGCCATGAATTTTCCTTTGTGCAGGAATTGCACCAAAGTACGAGAGGTGAATGTTAAGCCATTATAAAAATATTGGACAAGCTGACTCTTATTGATGTCATGGTGGGGACATCGAAGGAGAACTTGGATTCTGTCCCATGTTTCAGGGATTTGTTCAGTAGGTTTTTGCTTAAACTCTTGAATGACTTTTCACATTGAATTTATGAGACTGACATGGTATTACTTGGTCGTGAATTTTGACCAGTTCATCCTAGGAAGTGATAGAATTGGAGGAAGAGAATCGAGCCATCGGTGGCAGAATCATGAAGAGGAGAAAAAAAAACGGAGACGAATTCCATCAGCACTGATATTCTGATTCTTGAAGATATTACATACAACAAGGAATTTTCCTATATGGGTGTAGGCACTTTCTCGGTCCAAACCATGAAAGCTAGGGAGCATAGAATATATGGCTGGACGGATCTCGAATTGGGTAGCCACAACGGTTGGGAGAACTATACAATTCGGAGGATTGACAGTGATATGGGTGAAATAATCTCTGAATGATCGCTCCTAAATCCTATTATCAGTATTATCACCCAATGATGTCTAAATGATTGTTGGACTCAATGGGAAGATCTGATTCGTTAGGATAATAGACTAATTGAATACCCAAACGTATCCAATCGGGCATACGTTGGGTTAAAAAAACAATCAAACAACAAACACACTAAAATTGGTTTGAGATTTATTTTTTTAAATTCAAGACTTGCAATTTGTTTCTTGTGATTAAAAGGAAAAACCTCCCTATACTAGACCGCTGGTCTGCTGTCAACTCCTTTGGGATAACAGAGTATAGATTTACCAGTATAAGGTACCCAAAAATGTGGTCAGTTGATCCCGCAGTGAGTAGTGTAGCTCTAGGCCTGCTCAACTACCAGTTCACCGTAGCCGTTACAACTAGGAAAAGATCTTAGACATGACAAGTCTGAATACACTCACCAGACTTACCAAAGCCCTATGTCCGTTCAGAGATCCTATGAGGCTGTAAACCCTAGGTGGTTCTAAAAAATGATATTTATGATTAAATGTTTTAAGGTTAGGGATGGTCAGAGATCTACAAATGCAAGGAATTTAGTTGTTTGTAGGCCACGAACATGTGACGAAATCCTGATCGAATTTTGTTGGGGTTTGTGGCTTAAAATATTTGTATGCAAAAGTATGACTTACACTAATGCACCAATCAATTCAAAGCAAATGTCACAAGCAAAGTATTTCATTGTTTTTTAATTTCTTTTTTTCTCATTTTTTTGACATCCTAATGGTGATGTTAATGGTGTGGAAAGAAAAGCAACAATTTTTTTATTTATCTTTTCTTAATTAATGGCAACTAACCTAAAGTTCGGGTCAAGAGGGGAAAAAATTAGAAAAAAAATGAAGAGAAGCATTTCTGTTGAGAAATTTTGGAGGACAAAGATGTGGTTAGTTCTTTGGCTTCAAACCGGCAACGACGCCATTTGATATCTCTTATTTTGTGTGCATGAACATTTTTATCCTGCAATTAGATGAATATAAGTAAGAATATTGCAAGATGTCGATATCAAAGTAAAACTATCTTGTAAATCATTGAGACAATCCTAGTAAAAGGCAAGATAAGCATCAAATCACAATTTGAAAATTAGAAAAAGTACAATACCTTAATCTGAATCTCCAAGCTACGTTCTAATTTTTATGCGAGTTATATTTTTATCTTTTCTTTTAAAACCAATTTAAGAGAGTTATTTTTATCTATAACTAGAGAAAGAAAGCGATTACTCTAAAAAATAATAATCTAATTTAGAAAAACAGTAGATCTAAATTATGAAAGTAATAAAACTAAACTAAGAAATCAAGAGAAAGGAGGATAGAAGAATAGCTTTTTATTAAAAATATCATTCTAATTGGAGTTTACAAAGATGGAGAGAGTTAACTACAATTAAAATAACAAAAAAAAAAGAAATGCTTATTGAACTAAACCAGTTGTGGCCAGAGCTTCGAGGAAGAATGAAGACGTGGACGATGCTGGGCATCTAATCCTTCACAAATTTAGGGCTCAACTCACACTCCTTGCTTGCTTTTTCTTCTTGGAGGAGACCCTCTATTTCTATTATTTTGAAGGTTCATTTCTTCGCCAAGCATGGCTTGACTTGCTTGGATTTGTTGGTATTTGAAGAATTGTCTGGTTTGCTTGGATTTATTTGACTGAGATTATTTGATTTGCATGATTTTCTTTTCTAGACAAATTTGCATGGGTGGCTTGGCTGATTTGCTTGGATTTGTCTTGTTGAAATTATTTGATTGCATGTTTTTCTTTTCTGGACAAATTTGCATGGATATCTTGCCTGATTTGCTCGGAATTGTGTTCTTAGAATTATTTGATTACATGCTTTTTTTTGGACAAATTTGTATGGATAGCTTGCATAATTTGCTCGGATTTGTTTCTTTGTATCAAGTCTTCAAAAAATCATAAATATATGTATATAAATGCAATATTTATCTTTGTAATCAATATACCAACAGTCAAATATACATTTACAAATGTACACATTTCATTTCACATCAGAGCATAAGCCGCATCACGTGAAGCATATTCAAGTTTTGCGCTTCGCCTGCTTCTCTGTTGCAGCACACCCTTTAAGGGAAAAAGGCTAAAAAATATAAGTTTAAATTAAAATGAAAAAGATTATATCCACACCTATCCTTTTTCTCTACCCATTTGAAGATACTACCATCAGTCACTCCTTTCACATTTACAACAATGTTACAATTAACTAGGTTTTCTTTCATGTCGCAAGTGATCATCTATCTTGTGTTTTTCGGTAAATATTTCAACCTCTACTATTCTGATGTATTCAACTTGTATTGTAGTGATTTTGAATTTACAGTTGTTTTCTTATTTCGTTTCATTTTTATTTTCAATTGAATTCTCTCTTGAAAACTAAGTGTTACATCCCTTTTTAAACAATCACTTTCTTTCATCTTTTTTGTAATGTGTTTTCATATTTGTGTTTTTATGTAAACTCCTTAGCAATGGTCTAAAGACCATGTGACTATAAGTAGGACTCATAGTCCTTTGACTCTTCTCTATTCGACTTATTTTATTGTATATCATGTTTTTATATCAAGCCTAGTTCATTATTAATTAATTTCCTGACTTGATTTTCTCTTTGTAGAATATTATTATACTGTTCTATATATGTTCTATAATATTTATAACTTTTTTAAAAAATAAAAATATAAAAAATTCATGAGGCTTACGCCTTGCCTAAGAAGGGGGTAAAACGCTTTGACTCCCGCATCCATCTTTTCAAACACGGGTCATGAAAATTGAAAATTAACTCCATTCAACTAATCTACATGATCACCCAATATCTCTCTCTGACCTAATCCTCCTCTCCCCCAAATGAAAAAACCCTCCCTAACCCACCCCTAGATGCCACATAGACCCGACCACGGTTCAGTTCTCGAATCGGCGAACCAACCGGAAACCGGGTTGTTCGAACTGGAACCGAACCAGAACCGGTTCGGTTTCTAATTTTCGGAACAAGATCGCGTTTCGGTTCTGGTTCGAACCAATATTTTAATTTTTTTCTTAATGTGACTCAGGAAGAAAGATAGAGATAGACTCTCCGCCTCGTTCGCCATACGCATCTTTACATTCCCAACTCCATTAAACACTACAATTGCAATCCAATTCCTAGTAACTTGATGACAAAACCCATGAAATGAGACAGATTTAGAGAAATTGTACCTTCTTGGACTTCTCCGCTCGCCGACTCACCGAGGACCTGCGTGAACTTCCACTCCAGCGGCAGTTGAGGGCGTGGTGGAATGTCGTTGTGATTGGTCGTCGCCGTTCTATTCATTTTTTCTGCGATTGGTCGGCAATCCCGGTTGTTGGTTAGGTGAGATCAACAGTGGCGGTCAATCCTCGAATTCGTCGCCATGATCAGGGGAGGGGGGAGAGAGTCAACAGAAATAATCCCCATCGGTTCCGGAACCGGAACCGGCCCCCCACCGGCACGGTTTCGGTTTGGTTCCTCAGTTTGAGGAACCGGTAACCATCGGCACCGGAACCGGGGTTAAGAAGTAGAGCATGGGGTAATATTGACTTGGGCACTTGCGGAGAAGAAGTTAGGGGAATATACTTCAGTGGGTTGTTATGTTCTATATATCTTATATAAGTATTAGTTCTTGTCTTTGTTAGGATGGATTTCAAAGCAAATAATTTACCCTCAAACCTAATAAAATATCGTGAATGATATGCCATGAAAATTGAAATATTACTCCACTCAATTTGATGTACCTTATTTAGAGTGCATGAAAACAAATGATTTTTTGCTTTTCTTGCTAATGTAGCAAGTAGCCACAATGGCCACCAAATTATTATATCCACGACTTGGGATGCTTCAATTGGTGTGCGTTTGTTTTAAGATGCTTCGATCATGATCAAAGGTTTAAGTTCTCAATTTGTATGCCCTAGGCCATAGTTCTAATTGGTTGTTACTGTGCTTGTCCATTTGTGGCTACTTGACACATAAGGAAGAAATTTCATGATTGTCGCTCTAAATAATGCAGTTCACTGCTCAACTTGGATGGGATTTTTCATTTGCACAATTAATTATTGAATTTGAACCGAAAATATTAGCTTTCAAATCATTTTTGAAAGAGCCAAATTCTCTCTGATTGAATTCATTGCATCCAATATTAATTTTAAAGTTCGGAAAATAGTTTTTAGGTCTTAAACAGGTTGAACCATGATCGTTAAATAATTAGGTCAACTCGGGTCATTGAACCCAAAGGGTAGTGTAAGCTGGTAGGAGAAAGAGAAACAGAGTAGAGAGAGGGGAGGGGAAAGGATAAACTTCAGACCTCATTCTCCAAAGAAACAAAATCTCATTCCATATTCATCAAAAAGTAATTACAATGATACGTAAGCCTTTCTTAATGATATATAAGCTGATCCTAATTTAAAAAAACCAACTGATAAACAAATCTATTCAGGTGATAACAAAGAAATTAACTAGCAAACAAACTAACTAATTGACAACCTAGTTTACCATTTGCTAATGGACTAACCTTTTCTTTTTATTAGGATCAGGTTTCTAATTCTAGAAATATCCTCTTAAATCCTAGTTTAAGTCTAATTAAAAATCCTAACATATCTTTACACTGCATCATTGGGAAGATATTGCTGAATTTACTATATTTTGGGAAGAGTTGTGTTTGAATCAACCAAAATCAAAATAAATCACTCTATATCGAACCTTTTCTATTATTTTTGGGCTAATTCTTTGCCGATTTCACTGATATCAATTAATTACCAATTAATTGCCTCTGATACGATTCAATAATTCATCGAAGCATGTTGATAACAAAAGCAAGCTGTTAGGTGTGGTTTGAGGGAAATCAAACAATTTCCATTGGGAAATCAACCACTTTCATCAATTTTGAACGTTCCTCAATGTATTGATCGTCTAGAATATGAAATCAAATATGCTAGATCATGATACTAGTCTTTAAGAAGTTCAAATGTCCAAGGCCGTCATTACCAAGCATGAGATGTGTGCTAGCACACCATGTAACCCTCTTCTCCTTCATCATGCAATACCCCATCCCCCCCAACCCACAAAAACACCCACCCACCAAAACACTTGACAACCACACCCCCACCTCGAAGAACCTATTTGTTAGAAGAGAACAATGTTGTGGAAAGTGGAAAGTGGAGCGAAGTGGGAGAGTAGGGCTTAGCTTAGGCTTTGGTGGCGATGGCTTCCGCAACGCTTAAGCGGTTGCCAACATTTTTTTTAAATAAGCTTGAAAAGTAAAAAAAAATAACAAAATCAAAAGTAAATAGAAATGAAAAAAGTGAAAACAAAACATCAAAAAGTAAAAGAGACTTTTTGATGATTCAAATTTCATGCAAATACAAAAATAAAATGAAGCATATTAAAGATAAATAAAATAAATATAAACTTGATATTATGTGTAGGAAGACAATCTGAAAAACTAAATTGTTTCACTCTATCATTAAATACAATAATTTACAAGGTATACAAGAATTAATAATTGCGGTGGGAAATTCTCCAGGGACTTTCCCACATGCACAAAATTTGCAAATCACGCACAGAACAATAGAAATGCAAAAAGTTTAACGTGAAAACCCGAAAGGAAAAAACTACATAAAGAGAGATATTCTACTTTAATTTGAAGGAATTACAAGTAGAAATCAAGTACTCTTTGTGATTATAGGTGTGCTAGGATTTTTGTTTTTCTAACCTCTTTCTCGTTAGAGAGGATGAGGTATTTTTATCCGCCTGATCTGCTTTCATGGGTGAGGATATTTTGGATCTGCGTAACCTCATGACTTGCACGTTACGTTTTCCTTGTAACTGCCCAGATCGTGCCACTTGATTGTTGGGATCGCCATGTCGTGATATCTGTCACCATTCACAACCGCTCGCATTGATATAGATGCATTGCAATGTTTAAAACGTGGAGATGATATGACAGTGTAGTTGGATTCGTGAATCTTTGAGATAATGCTATTTAGCTGTAAGTAGCGCGGGGCTAACGAGCTCCGAAGAGTCTTAGCGCCAGAGTTTTGTGCAACTCCGGGAGGTCTTCGTGTAGAGTTCTGAGAAACTCCGTGGTGGACCCTGTACTGGTGGTTGAATTTCCTGGAAGTGGTGCAGCTCTGGTTAAGCGTTAGACCATGGTAGTTGATGCCTGACCAGTTGTGAGTTTGGGCAGAGGTTCGAGCTCTTCTTGTTGGGCCCATGTCATGCTTGCGGGTGAGCTGGGCCTGCTGATGGTAAGCGACGCCCCAGGTAGGACACGTGTCGTGATCTCCTGTGAGGTTGAAAATTGACCACTACTGATGCCTCCTCCGCTTCCTCGAAGTTTCCGACAGAGGAGGGGAGCGGACTGATCCATAGCTCTAGTCATGTACCGTTGAAGCAGTCGGAGGCGTCAATCAGTCTGACGTGTCCTCTTAGGGGGGGCATGTCGACTCTTTGTATTCTAGTGGAAGAAGTTGGGGCGCTCGTTTTGCTTTTGTACTGGTGCATTTAATGCTGCGTCTGAAGAGATAGAGATTGTAGGTGGCGTGTCGAATCTTGCATCCATGCTTGCAGTTAGCTATCATTTGGAAAGTAAGCTGGTTGCGTCGCGATTCGAGCAACGACTGAGATGTGAGGCAGATGGGTACTCGAAGAGTCGTTCCAGTTGTTGCCATCATTGCGATGATGTTAGGATTGGCCATTAAATTGGGGAAAACTAGATTTAGAGTTTTTTCATACCCTAAATTACTGCTTTCAGTTTTCTTCCCCAAACTTCTGCAATCCTCTGCAGTCCTCATCAATTTTCGAGAAATGACAAGGGTAAATCTATTGTTGTCGTCGATGAGCCCAGGGGTAAAGGCGTTTCGGATGACAAGGGAAAAGCGGGCCTGGTGCTCGAGGGAGGCGATGAACTTTGACCCAAAGCCGACGCCCCTTCATAGCCAAAAAGACGTCTTTGAGTACCTGGCGAGGTACAATGTCAATCTGGTGGAAGAGATCACAGTGGAGTGGTGCCCTCTGAAGACTGATGTGATGGTGGCATATCCCCATGGTGGTGTGTTCATCCATCCCCAGATCTTGGCGTTGGGGATGAAGCTTCCCTTAACCGATCTCGTTCGCGACGTCCTGGTATACTTCAGGGTTGCTCTGTCACAATTGACGGTAGGGGCTTGGCGAGTGCTTCTAACTTTTGAAGTGTTGTGCAATCGATTCCTCCCGAAGGCATGCAGGCGTGAGGAGTTTTGTGTCGTATCCATGATGAGGAAGGGTATGGTGACGCTCGTTCCTTCGCCTCCCCAGAGGGGTTGTGACAAGTTGTCAATATACCCGATAGCGATCATGGATGGCGTGACTTTGTTGTAAGGATTACTGGTCCTTGGGAGGCTCTCGCGGAGAACCATGGGAGAGTTCTGATGTCTTGGAACACCAGACCGGTCCGGCAAGAAAGCGAATCGATGTCCCGACTAGTCCAAGAGAGGTCCTAAAGCTTTTTGACGTGGACTACAACTGCCAAAATTGGAGCTGGGTTGGATCTGGCCAGGCATAAAGTGTCTCCGCTGTCTCGAGATCAGCGATGTCGGCTGGAGAGGAAGTGGCAACAGATCCTCTGGTTGAAGAGGAGGGGAAATCCTATTGGAAGATGAGTATTTTTTATTTAACTTTGCTATTTAACCCACTTTTTGATTATGATGTGTAGTTACTTAAATGGGAATATAAGAATAGAGGAAGCTTCTTTTTATCCCTAATGCTATCTAAATTTGTGCTTCAATTTAAATCAATTTGAAATTAAGAGAAAGAAAGGATAAATCATCATCTTCACAATTCAAATTCAAAATCAGAAATATATTTAAAGGATGGATAGGATAAAGCTAATCTTAATTGGAGATAAGGAGGATACTCCAAATTAAATTCGGAGTTTAAAATCAATTCAGATTCAGATTTAGATTGAACACCTCTTAGTATTTTGATCATAATTTTCGCTACAGATATTCAAATCTGATGATTCAAGATGCTACATAAAGAGGAGTTAAAGGGTTACAATTTTTATGTTAATCACTGTGTCCAATTCAGTCTTATGATGAGTCATATTCAGCAACCAACACGCTGACTTGCTGCAAATCAGTTTAAAATTGAATTCTTATATTGAATTGAGATTGAATTAAAACTCCTAATTTGTATCTTATTGTGATTGGCTCTGAGGCCTATTTAAAGAGCTGAAATCTCTCATACTCAAGTATCTCCACATTAGAATCATAACTTAGGATTTTTTTTAGTTCTTTTTCAAATTTTTTTTTGTAATTTTTAGAATTTAGTTCTAGTTCAAGCTTTGTAAAGAAGAAGGCTCTTGTAATTGAAGGTGACAACATCAATAACAAGGTTTTTATTTCCAATTTATCTTTATTTACTTGCTATCTTTGCTTGCTTTCTCATTTACCATGTTCTTTAGTTTTCATCCCGAGTAGCTAATCTTCTTCATGACTTACTAAACTTTCCACCAGTATTTACAATTTTAGGTTAGAATAAACTGATTGCATCACATGCATGCTTAACCCTAAGAATAGTTAAAGTTCTTGAAGGCACATAACGATGACTGTTTAAATCCATATTTGTTAATACTTTTCAATGGTTTTCTTATTTTATACTTAGATAGCTTTGATAGTTTAATGTTAGGTCTTGGTTAGTGATTATTTCAAATAGGATTTAGTTTTTATCTTATGTATCTTTGCTTGAATTGAAGGCAACTCTAAGGTCTAACTTTTATGATCTAAAGTGAAGCAAATTCTTGCATATGTTAGTAAGTCAGTGGTGGTAGATTAGTAGGTCATATTTCTTTAATTCTTTTCTAAACCCTAAATTTCATATTCTTTTTTATACTTCTAACACTTAGCATACAATTATTTTTCTTAGAAGAATACTTAACCGATTTAGTGTTTAAGGAGATAACAAAAAGCTTCTATGGCATTCCTCCCTGTGGGTTCGACTCGCTTAGCCCTTGCTACCGCGGATAAATTGCGAAAGGCAGAGACACCACCAACAATCAGATAACATCTTTCTAACCTTAACTTTTTTCTGTTTTTGTCATCAGGGAGCGTCCAAGTCTCCTCGTGCTCTGGCTCGCAAGCGGGTAAGTAATGACTATGATTTTGTATGCTTGAGTTTTATCAAATGTTGGACTCTGCTTGACACTAGCCTCAGTTTTGCAGAAGAGACGTAGTGTGAACTTTAACTCCGAGGAGGAGATGGAGTTAGTGGCGACCAAGCTGGTTTATACCGCTAACATTGGGGCTTCCAGCCCAGTGGGGGTGACCAAAATGCTGAGGTTGAGCTGGACCCCTCAATTTTGAGGGCTTCGATTCAGAGCCGGGGGTGCTGCTTCCTATCTCGTCATCGGACTCTGAGGGCAAAAGGGGGATGGTGCCCCCGGATGTTGATCGCGAGGTCGAGTTTCAGGTGACGAGGCCTACCCCGACTCCAACCCGCTCGGACTCATCATCTGGGCCTGGAGTGGTGAATGCCGATTCTGAGGGTGCCGTTGTCGTCCCTAATCTCTGCCCTGGAGACCAGCTCAGGAATGCTTCCCTTAGGTAGTGAGCCCAACTTGTTCCTGCAGATAGGTGGTGAAGTGCCCTTGGCGCAAGGCGATTTTCTCCGAGGGATGTAAGAATTTGGAGGCTCTAGCTGGCAGATCGAGTGAAGGCATGGGAGGAAGAGTTCTTCTAGGTGAGTTTTGTCTGATTTGGATGACGATCCGTTCTTGTACAAGTTTAACTGTGTCTGGCTTGCCTATCTGCAGAATATCGTGTTCGCCATTGAGCTCTTGAAGGTCCAGCAGGAGTCCTTGGCAGAGAGGGAGAGTCATCGCGAGGCTGCGAGGGAGGGTTGATGCCTCCAAGAGGAGGCATGCGACTGATGAACTTATCGGTCTCTGGGTTGATCTGGATCGTGAGTCAGCGGCCCGATGAGAACAAGGGCGAGCTGGACCGGCTCGGGGGGGAGTTGGAGAAGAAGGCAAAGTCGGAGAAGAAGAATTTTGAGCTTCAGGTTGTTTCCAAGGTGTTAGAGGCGCCAACCAGCTCGCTGAGAAGAGGAAGGCAGAGCTGGAGCAGGTGAAGTCTTCTTTCCATGAGAAGACTGGCCTTGGCTTGAACTGTAGTAGGCGATTTTCAAGAGGGATGAGGCCGAGAGGTAGGCAGATGAAGATGCTGATAGACTGTAGAGAGTAGGTGGAGGCCTTCAAGCTCATGAAGTATCGGGCCGGGTACAACGATGGGAGACAAGGCAAAAGGCCGAGGTATCCTTTTGATGTGAGCTCCCTCGTCGAGTAGAACTCCATGGCACCTCCCCAAGAAAGTGAAGCGGAGCGACTGAGGAGCCCCAATACGCCATGAGTGCTTGAGTGTCCTCGACTTTAATAGCCCCGTATTTGTATCATTTCTTTTCATCAATGAAAACCTTCTTGTGTATCTTTGTGTCTGTTGATTTCTTCAGTTTATTTTTCATATTGATGCCTTATTGTTGATTGTAGCCAAGTGTAGCAGTTGAGGGTGCGATGTCTTCCTCTCCGGGAAGTGCCTTAGTTCTAATGGTTTCCTTGGCATTCGTCAGATCTGCTCAGGTTGTCAGGGAGCCTGGCGTCTACGAGCCTGAAGAGAGGGCTCCAACCCTGACGACTTCCAGGGCGGTCTTGGGAATGATCACGAAGGCGTGTCCAACCTGGGCCTCAGGGGAGGACCTTGGTTCGCTGCTGATGTGTTTGCGCGCGCGGCGAGAGAGGGTTGCAAGAGGTGGCACCGTTCAATGCCCAGGCTGCCTTTGCGCATGGAGCTTGGGCTACATGATCTCCTGACCTTCCAGCTGGATCAAGAGTTGTCGAGCCACCAGTGTCGAGCCGGGGAGCTCAACAACCAACTATCCATACGGATTAGGAGGTGGGAGGAGCTAAACTGATAAGTGGAGGAGATGACCGAAGCTCTGAGGCAGATGAGGAAGGAGAAGATCGAGCAGGCCGAAAAGCACTTAGCTAGGGTGGAGGGGCTGCAGAATGCGCAAGGGGACATCTCTTGCTAATGCGAGTCTGTCCGCGAGCTGGCGGAGATTGACTCGGTCTGGTCGAAGCTGATTCTGGAGGTCGAGGAGAAGCTCGAGCTTCGTGGCAAAGTTTGGGAGCTGGAGGTGGGTGTCTGAGATCACGAGCGTGTGGTTGATGAGTTAAAAGCTGAAGTGGAGGATCTGAACAAACGCATCCAGGTACATTGGGAGAACCAAAAAATGTGCTCTGAGTTGGGGTGGAGGTACACCCTAGGTGGCACATGGAGCTCAAGGCGTCGACATTGGTGCGATCCAGCCCCTTTTGTAAATTGTGTATTACTGTTACAGAATCCTTTGTATCCTTTATCAGTCAATAAGATGCTTTCCTGTGATGGCTTGCATCCTTCTCGTTAGTTGTGAAGCGTTGTACTAGGGTTATGTGTTGGAGAGTCGGTAAGACTGTTGACTTATCAAACCCATCTCAAGATTTGTTAAGTGTTGGACTCGGTGTGCGAGTCTCTGAGATTGCCAGAGTTTCGTGAGCCGATCCCTGAGATTGAAGTCCTCGGAGTGGTGATGGCCTTGTAGGATGTCTCTGACGTTGAAGTCTTCTGTGAGGCGATGCCCCTGGAGAGCATCTGGAACTTTTGTTGCACGAGTGTCCGATCGCGTTTGACTCAAGCGAGCAGGAGGAAGCAGTTGTTGCCCTGGATTGTACCTTCCGATGTCTCCGTGGTGCCTATTAGTTAGGGCCCTGAAGTGAGTTATAGTAGTTATAATTAGCCATAAGGAATGTTTCCATCTTCCAAGAGAGCCTTCCGAGTGGGCTGAATTGTCAGAACCAAGACCCCGCATAGGCTACACATTGGCCATTAGGAGCGCTTTTATGTTTCAAGAGCATCTTTGGTAAGTTGTGTTCGACTGTTAGGAGTGTCTCTGTTGTAGATCAAGGGTGGCCGTATGAGCGTCTTTGTCTTTCAGGAGAGCGTCCGTAGTAGGTCAAGGGTGATGTAGAAGCGTTTTCGTCTTTCAGAAAAGCGTTCATAGTACGTCGGGGGTGACTGTAGGAACGTCTTTGTCTTTCAGTAAAGCATCCATCGTAGGTTGGGGGTGACCGTATAAGCGTTTTCATCTTTCAGGAGAGCGTCCATAGTAGGTTAAGGGTGACCGTAGGAGCATTTTCATATTTCAGGAGAACGTTCATAATAGGGCAAGTATGATCGTAGGAGCGTTTCCGTCTTTCGGGAGAGCGTCCATAGTAGGTCAAAGGTGACCGTAGGGGCGTCTCGGTCTTTCAGGAGAGCGTCCATAGCAAGTCGGGGGTGACCATATGAGCGTTTCATCTTTCAAGAGAGCGTCCATAGTAGGTTAAGGGTGACCGTTGTAGGTCAAAGGTGATCGTAGGAGCGGCTCCATCTTTTAGGAGATCGTCCATAGTAGGTCAAGTACCGAGGAGAAGACCCGAGACATGCCGTCAGAGAATGTTTGGGTTCGAACCGGAGTTGAGTCGTCGGAGGAGCTGTCAGGGCGAGAGCCTGAGATGGGCCATTGGAATTGTTTGAAGGAAAGACTTCGGATGTGTTAATGTGCTTGTTGGTAAAAGCAAGGCCACATAAAATCTTTTGATTGAATGCATTTGAGTCCATGCATAGTACCTTTTCAAGTGAAAAGGATTTTATTGCTTGTCGAGCGTCCTCCCGTCTTGATCTAAGTGTATGAACCTTTGCTCCCTTTGGCGACCTCCGTGTGCGAACCCTGCCAATGGGGTCCGAGCTTCCTAGCATGTTCTCTTGAGTATTCTGAATGACGCGCTTGAGAACCAGGTCGCCGACTTGAAACTCGCGGGCCTTCACCTTATGGTATGAAGCCTGGATCTATTGTTGGTAGACGGTGATACAGATTTGCGCTTGCTGTCGTCGTTCTTTCGATTGATCTTAGGTCAGGCGTAGCTGCACAACATTTTGGTCTCACTCGACCCTTTCTGTCTGGAGCGTTGGCATACATACATCGAAGGGGATGATGGCCTCTGTCTTATATGCTAGGGAGAACGGAGTTTTGCCTGTCGGAATGCGATGTGGTTCAGTATGCTTAGAGCACTTCGGGTAGCCTTTCCACCCACTTGCTTTTCGCCTTGCCTAGGCTCGTGCACATACTGTCGAGGATTATGCGGTTGCTGATATCGGTTTGGCCGTTACCCTAAGAGTAGTAGGGAGTGGAGAAGCGATTAGTGATCTTATACCTGGGCAGAAGTTGGTTAGATCCTGGCTCGCAAAGTTGATTCCATAGTCGAAGATGATGGTATGAGGAAGCACAAAGCGACAGATGACGTTTTGCCAGAGAAATTTCACCACTTATTGTCCTGTGATTTCAGAGAACGGCATCATCTCTATCCATTTGGTGAAGTAGTCGGTGGCTATCAAGAAGAATTTGAATTGGAAAGGGCCCACTAAATCGAGCCCCCACTGCATGAAGGGCTAGGGGCTTCGAAGAGTATGGAGGTCTTGGCTCGGTCGGTTGGAGGGAGCGAACCGTTGACATTGTGGGCACTTCCTCACATATTCCTTGGCGTCGTCGAACATCTTGGGCCAGTAATACCCTGGTTGACGACCTCGTTGGCGACAGATTGTCCCCTGGCTTGTTTTCACAGTTGCCGTCGTAAATCTCCTGCATTACGCTCTTCACTTCCTCGGGTCTGAGGCACCTCAGGTATTGGTCGGAGTGTAATTTGGAGTAGAGCTACTTGTATAGGAGCTCCCCAATGAGTGTACCTTGTGGCCACATGCTACAGCTTCTGCACTTCGTTTTTGCCTCTGGCAGGGTCTCATCCTTGAGATAGGTGATGATCGGGCCCTTCCATCCCAGCGAGGTGTCTAGGCGAAGGATCTCCTTGTCGGGACGCTGGATGCTGGACTCGCGATGTGCGCGACAGGAATCTTCTGCCGAAAGTGGAACTCTGTTGCTGAGGATAAGTTGGCCAAGGAGTCGGCGTGACTGTTCTCAGATCTCAGAACCCGTTTGAAGTCGCATCGGGGAATCTTGGCCTTTAAGCTGAGGACGGGTTACAAGTATGCCTCCATCCGTTCGTCTTTGGCTGCATACTCCCTGTTGACTTCGCAGACCACCAACGCTGAGTCGTAGTGGACCTCGAGCCCGGTGATTTCGAGGGTGGCCACCATTCTCAGCCCGACGATAACAACTTCGTACTTGGCCTCGTTGTTCGTGGCAGAGAAACCGAGTGTTTATGTCTGCTCGATGATCAGTGTTCTAAATGACGGCCACAGCGGCTACATCGGCTGGAAAAATTTATTGGGGATGGGGATATATCGGGGACATATCGGGGATATTTTCAAAAATCGGATGTCAAAATCGGACTGTAAATATACATATCTTGTCTTAAATTGCATCTCAATAAGACAATATATGCATAAATTATATAAAGCTACATAAAACATCATACTTATATGTTTAAGATATACTTAACTCGATAACTTACATTAAGCTTATAAATGCATAATCACTATTCAAGTGTAGAATCTTCACAAATGCCACATTGCCCCATCGCTCGAATTACCCAAATACCTAACCTAGAAATTGACTGTAAAATGCTATATCGGGTCCAAAATTGCCGAAATTGCGGCTGATATATCGGGTCCATGCCGATTTATCGGCGATTTTAGGTGAAAATCGCTATGTCAGTTTGGATGTGCCAAATCATTGCGGCTAGGTGCCGTAAATGCAATATCGGCGCAATATCGGGGTTATATCGGGGATATTTAGAACGCTGTCGATGATGGAGCCCTCAGAGGGTGGTGAGAACAAGCCCGACGTCTGCCCTCTTGCTGTTTGAGGCTCCATCGACGTTGAGAATCACCCTTCCAGAGCGTTGCTGTGTGTCAGAGCACCATGGGTGAACTCAGCAATGAAGTCCGCCAGAACTTGTCTCTTCATCACTGTCCTGAGTTCATAATTAATGTCTTAGGGATTGAGCTCCACTGCTCTATCCGCCCAGTGGTTTTCGGGTTTTCGATGATATTCCGTCAACATGATAATCAGAAAGGCTTGAAAATATTGTCTCAGCTTTCTCAAAGAAACGAAAAAAGCTAGAGCTAGTTTCTCCATCCTTTGATACTTGGTCTGGGCTTCGGTTAAAGACTTGCTGATATAGTACACCGGTTTCTGGATGCCATCGTCATCATGAACCAGAGCTCTACTCACGGCAGACTTCGACATGACGAGGTCCGGGTGAGTAGCTTGGATAGGAGTGGCGGGGAAGTCAGATATTTCTTCAGTCCTTAGAATGCGGCCTCGCATTTTTCATCCCAACGGAAGTCTGCTCTGTTTTTCTTTAATGCTTGAAAGAATTGTTTTCATTTATCAGTGGATCGACTGAGGAACCAGTTCAAAGCTGCGAGGCGCCCTTTCAGTATCTATACCTTCTTGATGCATGTCAGTGACTTTATATTCAGGATCACGGATATCTGGTTGGGGTTGGCTTCAATACCTCGCAGAGTGATCAGATACCCGAGGAATTTTTTGAAGGCCACCCTGAAGGTGCACTTGTTCGGGTTTAGCTTCACTACTTTCGGAGGTGGTCGAATGCTTTGCCCAAGTGGTGGTGGTCAGAGCGTCAGACACTCTTCACAAGCATGTCGTTGATGTATTCCTCCATGATATGCTTGATGAGGTCCTTGAGTACTCAGATGACTATCCGTTGGAAGGTGGCTCAGACATTCTTCAATCCGAAGGGCATGACCTTGTAGCGAAGATTCCTCGACTGGTGGTGAATGCAGTCTTGTCCTTGTCAGGCAGGTACATCTTCATCTGGATGTAGCCTGAATCCGCATTCTTGTGCACCGCCTTCGCCTTAACGAGCAGGTCATCTTCGAAAGTGGATAGCTGTTTTTAGGCTAGCTTCATTGAGGTTGGTGAAATCACTGCACATTCTCTACTTGTTGCTCTTTTTCTTCACGAGGACCGGATTGGCGAGCCAGTCCGGGTAAAATGTCTCTCGAATGAAGCTGGCCTGAAGTAGTTAGTCAACCTCATCGCTGAGTGCTTGCTCCTCTCCTCATTCATCTCTCGATTTTTGTTTCACTGGCCTGACTTCGGGGTCGATGGCTAGCCCCTGACAGATGATGTCGGGGTTGATGCCTGGCATGTCGGTGGAAGTCCACGCGAATACATCCATTTTATCGGAGAGGAATTGCTCGAGTATGACCCTCTCGTCGAGGGGGAGCCTCGTTCTGATCTGGAGAGCTCGTTCTGAATGTAGGGGATCTGGGTGAAATTATTCGGCTTCCTCTGACTTGTGTCTGGATCCTCTGACTCATTGGCTGATTCGGAGTCTTGGTTTTTGTCGCTCTGTGATTGCTATTGGTTAGCAATCCGTTTTTGCTTCTTTCTCGCGGGGGAATCACTGTCGGAGGTTGAGGCTGTCTCGGCAACCTTCGGCACCTAACCCGATTTTTTCCTGGCGATGGCGCTGATGGTGCAGGACATCACCTGGTCTCCCCGTATCTCTGCGGTTTGTATCGGAGTAGGGTACTGCATGAGCAATTGATCATGGCCTAGGCCATCTCTGGGGTGTCCTCCATATTGTCTAGAGCACTCCTATACAAGATATTGACTCTACTGCCGGCATCGATGAGGATTTTGGACACCTGGCAATTCTTGATGAGTAAGGTGATGATCAGAGCGTCGTTGTGCGGGAAGAGGGCAGTGTGGACGTCCGCGTCTGAGAAAGTGATGGGCCTACCTGGGGCCGAGGGTGGACCCGTTTAGACCATGCGACGAGCCATGTTGACATAAATGGCCCTCTCCTTCTTGATAGTACCCTCTATCGAAGAAGCACTAAAGATGGCGTTGACCTCATGATAGTGGATGAGGGCTTGTGTTGCATGTCCCTCTGGCTGTGATGTCTCGGGATTTTCTTTGTGCACCCTGACCTCTGAGGGCTGCCCGGGGTCAAGGATGAATTCCTTGAGGTATCTCTAATTCACTAGCTCTTGGAGCTACTTTCGGAGGTACAGGCAATTAACGGTTTGGTAGCCCATCCCATCGTGAAAGTCGCAGTACTTGCCGGCTCCTGAGCCTTTTGAGTTTGGTGGGATTGGCTGAGGCACCACTCTTGATCCTTGATTGCTGTGAAGACGTGGTCAACGGAGATTTTGAAGGGCGTGAACTTTTCTTCTCCGTTGGTTTTCGTCTGATTTTAAGGGGGGCTTCTTGTTGATATTGTCGAAAGCCCGATTCTGGCTCTTCTTGAGAGCGGCAGGAGGCGGCTTCGACTTTTCCCCCTCATCGCCCCTTCTTAGGAGAGCGATTGTCTGCACTTCGGGTCGCATCTTCAATCTGAATGTACTTCTGGACTTGAAAGAGGATGTATCTCATCTTGATGATTTCATGCTTCACCAAGTGCTTGTAGAAAGAGTGACATGCTGCCCACTGATGAATGTTGCTGCCACAATGTCTTCATTGCAATTATAAACCTAAGCCATCTTACTGATGTAGTGCTTCAGATTCTCTTCGAGCTTTATCTTGACGGTGAGGTGGTTTTTGTTCTTCTTGAATTCGCGTGAGGAGGCGAATTGGCTGTAGAAGACTTGCCTCACCTTCTCGAAGTCTCGGAGTGAATGGCTCGGAAGAGAGTAGAACCAGTCGGAGGCGGCTCTCTTGAGGCTGGAGGGGAACACCCTGCTCATGAGTTCATCGTGGGAGTAGACCACCATCTTATCCTGGTAGTGCTAAAGATGTTGGATGGGGTCTATTGCTCCGGAGTAGAGGTCGAAGCTCGACATCACGAATTTTCTCGAAAAACGGTGGGCCGTGATATGCTCTGAAAATGGTGAGCTGGAGAACTTCAAGTCGTACGAATCCATCTCATGACGAGGATGTCAGTTTGATCCCTTGATGTACTTCTGAACCAAGTTGGCGACGTCCTCAATGCGAGGAATTTTTGAAGTCTTGTATGATTCAGAAGATTCGGAACATTCACCGTTGCTGGGAACGTAGGTCCGGTCGTGCTTCTGATTGATTTTAGCCTGGGCGAAGTCGTTGGGATTAGGTGATGACTTGTCATCCGAGACCCTCCGGTCTTATGGCCGCAGGAAGACTGGGGCCTTCACAGGACCTCGAGTTGGGCGAGCAGCTGGTTCTGGATGTGGTTCGAAGCATCTCTCTCCAGTGCGGCTTACTGGGCGCTCACCCACGCGCTCACGGGCTGCTCGTTCGCTCGTGGGTCGCCTCTGGTCGCTGCTCGTCCAACTGCTTCTGGAGACTGGTGAGCATTTGTATGAGTTGGCTCTCAAGGGGAAGCTTAGCCTCGAGTTCGTTGCCCCCCTCGCCGGTGAATTAGTCGAGAATGAGTGCGCTTCCCCGACTTCTTCGATGAGGATGTCGGGGTGAGGAGGACCCCGTGCCTCCAGCAGTAATCGATTTGCCCTTCGAAGAGGTATCGGTAACAACTTGAGAGGAGCTTTTTTTAGGTGGGCCATCTCTGTCTGACGAGGCTTTTTTGAGAAAGGTTTGAAAAGGGGAGATCTTGAGTGAGGACTCAAAGATCTCAATGAAAGCACCAATTGTGGCGGAAAATTTTCCAGGGACTTCCTCACTTGCACAAAATTTGCAAATCGTGCACAAAGCAGTAGATCACAACAAACGCAAAAGGTTTAACGTAAAAACTTGAAAGGAAAAAACCATGAAAGGATAGATGTTCTACTTTAATTCGAAGAAATTACAAGTAGAAATCAAATACTCTGTATGATTACAGGTGTGCTAGGGTTTTTATTTTTTGGACCCCCTTTTCGTTAGAGAGGGTAAGGTATTTATATGTGCCTGAGCTGCTTTCATGGGTGCGGATATTTCGGATCTGCGTAACTACACGACTTGCATATTATGATTTCCTTGCAATTGCCCAGATCGTGTCGCTTGATTGTTGGGTTCGTTATGTCGTGATATCCGCCACCATTCACAACCGCTCGCATTGATATAGGAGCGTTGCGATGTTTAAAACGTGGGAATGATCTGGCAGTGTAGTTGAATCCATAAATTTTGGAGATAGTGCTATCTAGCTGTAAGCAACGTGGGGGTAATGAGCTTTGGACAGTCTTAGTGCCGGAGTCTTGAAACTCTAGGAGGTCTTCGTGTCGGAGTTTTGAGCAACTCCGTGGTGGTGGACTTGCACTGGTGGTTGAATGTTCAGAAAGTGGTGCAGCTCTGCTTTAACGTGAGACTTGGGTAGTCGATGCCTGACCAGTTGTGAGTTTGGGCAGAGGCTCGAGGTCTTCTTATTGGGGCCATGTCATGCTTGCGATTGAGCTAGGCTTGCTGATGGTAAGCGATATCCCAGGTAGGACACATGTCGTGATCTCCTGTAGGATCGAGAATTGCACTACAATAATGAACACTAGAACAATCATGAAGATAAATGTAAATGTCAAAAAGACGCAAAACATGTGCTATGCAAAATATAATACATAAATATAAAAAAATGATGACCGGCAAAGGAGTCAAAATTGGGGAAATTTTTCTCAAAAAATAAAAAAAGTGGTAACAAGAGATAATACAAAAAAGGGGGAGATTAATAAATATTTTATGTGATTTGTATTAGTTATATGCAATAAATAACAAAGAATTCATCATTTTACTATTTTGAAGAGTAAAGATGACAATGAATATCAGGATAAGAATTTAAAAAACACATAATATAAAGAGTTATGAAAGTTTGCAAATTAATAAGAGAGTTTTACACCAGAACTACTATATTAAGAAATACCGTTTTGAAGACTTGCAGGAACTTATTTTCATTTCATGATACTTTACTTGTCAATGGTGGGCTATGGGTAAGACTATAAAGAGGTGATGGAGAGGTAATAAATGGAAATTACACCTTTATTCCACTTTTGCTCGCTAAAAAATGGGTTGAAGTATAATGATGATTGCCTCGACCCATTTTTGCTTCAACATAGTTCATTGGATTGTTGTGTTTGATACCTTATATAAGCTCTAATTCTTCTCTTTCTTAGGGAGGATTTTTGAAGCAATCATTACACTCAACTTTAATGATTTATCATGAATAATATGCCATGAAAATTGAAAATTTACTCCACCATTCAACTTGATCTACATTATATCAAGTGCATAAAAGTTCAAAATTCAAAAGATTTTGACTTTTCTTGCTTATTCATCAAGTAGCCATAAATGGACTGGTCGAATTAGGATGTTCAATTGGTGTGCATTGGTTTTAAGTTGCTAAGATCATGATCAAAGGTTTAGGTTTTCAATTTGTATGCCCTAAGCCATAGTTCTAATCAACTTGCTACTTTGAGATGTCTATTTGTGGATGTACCTGACGTATAAGACAGGAAATTTCATTATCTTTGCTCTAAATGATCCAGCTCAACGCTGATGGAGTGCATTTTCTCATTTTCAGAGTCAATTATTGACTTTGAACTAGATGTATTAGCTTCCAAATCATGTCCGAAAGAGCCAAACTCTCTCGGATTGTAGTCCCAGTATTAATTTTAAAGTTGGGTAAATAGTTTTTCGGTTCTAAGCAGGTTAAGTTGGGTCATTTGACCCAAAGTGTTGTTGTAAGCTGGTAGTTGAAAGAGAAACATAGTAGAGAGAGTTTTTTTTTCCCCCCTTAAAGAGAGGAGGGTTTTTTTTTTTTTTTTTTTTTTTTTTTTTTTGGGTGGGTGGGGGTGGGGGGGGGGGGGGAGGGGGGGGGGGGGGGTTGGGGGGTGTGCAGATAAACTTGAGACCTGAATCTACAATGAAACAAAGTCACATTCCATATTCATCCCAAAAAAAAAAAATTACAATGATACCTTTAACCTTTTTATTAGGAAATGATAGACAAGCCGATCCTAATCTAAAAGAACCGACTGATAAATAAATTTATTCAGGTTATAACAAAGAGATTTAACTAACAGACAAATAAAGTAATTGTAAAACTAATTTATCATTTGCTAACGAACTAACCTTGTCTTTTTGTTCGCTTTTATTAGGATCAGTTTCAAATTCTAGAAATATTTTCTTGAGTCCTAACCTAAGCCTAATTAAAAATACTAACTAACTAAACTTTTCTTACCCTGATCCACCCTACACTTCTGCTGCGAACTCCCCTAAAATTAAAAATTAAAGTAAAGACTAAAAGTATGCAAGCTGAACAGCTGAAACTGAGAAAGGTTCACACCTACATCAATTTCACTTCTGTTGTTTCCCGAGGCTTCCATGAGGTCTTCATGTCGCATAACCTCTTTCTTGCTTTGTTGGTCTTCACAAGTTAGTATTGGGGACTAACCAACAACAATTTCCAAAAAAGCAACAGATTAGGAAGTGGCTCCAACAACAATGGGAAAAATGCATCACCTTAACGGATACGACTTACAAGGACATGCTAGGCTGGAAGGCAATTAGGCATAAGTGGATTTAGAATGACAAACTTCATTGATTTTGATCACACGTAATGCTTTTGAAGAATAGGTGGAAATGGCTCAAACTCAGCTTTCCATGGTGCAGATCTGCTCTGTGTGGCTTGAGGTCAGTTAGTTTTGGATCAGCTTCAACTAACACTAAGTTGACATGTATTGAATTAATTTGCATGTCTTCAGGGGTGTCAGAATTTGGTGATTAGACGGTGATAACATGCAGTACAAAAGATGTGGCAAATGCAACTTAGATGAGAAACCTCTCTTTAATGAGTCTAACAAGATCCTCAATCTGATGCTTAAGGGTTCATTTCTACAAAGCTCGAACACGCCTCAATCGTCACTGTATACGTGTCGGGCATGTGTCAGACACGAACATGTGCCCGACATGTGCCTGATACATGTCGAACATGGTTTGACTGTTCTGACACGAGTCAACTTGGTTGACTCACTGGACACGGTCAAACTGAGTCCAGACACGTCTCTGACACGATAACTCAGTTATCGGGTAGGGAGAGATGGAGGGAGTCCGACCCGACCCGTTACCTATATACCTTAAATCCCCAAATCCCAATCCCAAATCGATCTCTCTCAGATCCCAAATCGATCTCGTCGTCGACCTCGTGGTGGTGGATCGACGTTTTCGCGGCGGTGGATCGACGTTTTCGTGGTCGATGTGCTCTCTCGGTCGGCTATGGATCGTCGTTGTTTGGTTGTGGATCGTCGCTATAAGCGGCGTCTCGTCATCCTCAATCCAGAGAGGTAAGCTCTCTCCTCTCTCGATCTATCTTTCTCGATCTGATTACGTCGTCGTCAGGTAATCCTCAGTCGCCGTCGTCAATCCTCATTCGAAGTCGTTGTCATCGTCCTCGGTAATTTTATCCTCCATCTTTCCCTACCCGATATCAGGTAGGAAGAGATGGAGGGAGTTCGACCCGACCCGTTACCTATATACACTAAATCCCTAAATCCTGATCACAAATCGATCTTTCTCTCTCTCAAATCCAAATTGATCTCGTCGTCGACCTCGTGGTGGTGGATTGACGTTTTCCTGGCTGTGGATCAACATTTTCGTGGTCGATCTGCTCTGTCTCGATCGGCTATGGATCGTCGTTGTTTGGTTGTGGATTGTCGCTGTTGGCGGTGGTCTCGTCGTACTTGATCCAGAGAGGTAAGCTCTCCTCTCTCGATCTATCTTTCTAGATCTGATTACGTCGTCGTCAGGTGATCCTCAGTCGCCGTCGCCGTCGTCAATCCTCATTCGAAGTCGTCGTCATCGTCCTCGTTGGTAATTTTACCCTCTCTCTCTCTCGATCTCTCTTTTCCCAATGTCTCCTTTCTCTCTCTCGCTGCTCTCTCTGCTTTCTAACTATTCGTCTCTGCTCTCTCTTTGGGAGAGGGAGAGCAGAGACAAAGAAAGTTAGAGAACAGAGAGGGAGAGACAGAGAAAAGAGCAAAAAAAAGGAGCAC